>CM056380.1:94040206-94197706 GCA_029718625.1 Synaphobranchus kaupii
CAATTCAATTCCAGAAGTGACTGAATGGAAAAGGAGTCGGCCTCAAACCTCGGTTAGCAGCACGTGCGCGGTGAGCTTGAGGCGGGTTTTGGGAGACCTGCTATGAGGGGGGAGTCTTCGTCCTCGTCCTGGCTGTCTGGGCTGCTTCCTCTCCGCAGCAGGAAGGCGGCGTTCTCCTCAAGGCCTCGCTCCACAGCCAGGAAGAGGGGCGTCTTCCCCTGGAGGGTCCGCACCCGCTCCGCCCCTGGAGGGGATGCTGATGGGGGGGGGGGCGGGGGGGGGCTCACAGAATAAGACTGATACAGCGCCTGTCCCGAGCGCATCTACTCCCTACAACCGTGACGGACATGTAGTGAGTCTCCTTCTGCTGCTCATTTTGGGCGGAGCGAGATACAGGTAACACACGGACGATGAGGATGGGGTGAGGTGGCATTGCAGTGTAACTCAGAGGCTGCAGGTTCAAGTCCCAGGTGGGTTGCGACCATTGTGCCTTTGAGCTATGCAAAATATCCAGCCATACAAATTGATTGTAGGTAAAATATGCAAGCTGTATACATCACTGTCGTACAGACTGAGAATTTACTGGTTTACACTTGAATTTGGCCTAACTAAAGCTGAACTCGTAAGAACTTATTATGGGTTTATTACCCTTAACTGTGCTACATATCTATTACTGTATCCTCAAACCCATTTGCTACTTAAAGCACTACATCCTCAACCTCCCTCTATATTGCTATAATAGTACTATTTGTGTTGTAGGTTTATATAATGAGAACTACTGTCAGTTGTGACACTGATTATCTCTGCTCTTTGTCTAATACCTTTATGTAAGCACTTTTGTAAGTCACTCCGGATAAAAGCATCTGCTAAAAGCCTAAATGTGAATGTGAAACCACTGTCTACTTTTTGTTAAGCAGGGAGATGCTGGCGGAGTCAGCTGACCCACACACCTGCAAAGATCATCTCCAGGATGGTCATGTTGCCCTGAACAGCGGCCTCATGCAGTGGGACCCAGCCTCTGCTGTCTGCCTCTTCAAAAGCCTGCCGACACGTGACCAGCCTGCGCAGGGCTCCTTCCTCACCTGACATCAGATGGATAGGAGGAGGAGGAGGAGATTCACCAGGGGAGGGTAGAACTCACATGATAGGAAACCACAATAAAGCAACTTTTCTTTTGTTCTAGACAGAGAAGGCCCAGGTGAGAAAATAGTATGCTGAACTATACTTGAAGTATACTGCAGTACAGCATATAGTATAATTGTACTTAAAGCATGCTGAAGTATACTGCAATACAGTATATATAATTGTACTTAAAGCATGCGGAAGTATACTGCAGTACAGTATATATAATTGTACTTAAAGCATGCGGAAGTATACTGCAGTACAGTATATATAATTGTACTTAAAGCATGCTGAAGTATACTGCAATACAGTATATATAATTGTACTTAAAGCATGCTGAAGTATACTATTTTTTTTCACATGGGGGGGAAATATAATGGTTTGCATTTACCGCTCACCCGTTCTTACGGCTGTGAAGACCTTGTCTTTTTCTGTATTTGCACTGATCCTGTGGAGGAAAGAGGATGACCAGCACAGTTCTAGATAAATGAGGCCTCAGATAAAAGGGATAGGTCACTTTATGGACCTTTTTCTTTGTTTTGTTTTGAGTTATTTTTAGTCAGGGAGCTTAATAAACACAGGGGACACACACATTTGAGTGTATGTTTTTTAGTTTTTATTCAAATTCCAGAAAGTGAACTATCCCTTTAGGCAGTACTATCTGCTGTTCACACGAAGAGAGAGAGAGAGAGAGTGCAGCTCATCTGGACAAGTCCACCCACACTGTACCTGCTGTTGACCTCTGGCAAGGGATCCACATGGCCCCCAGGCTTGTCACAGTCCAGCAGGCTCTGCTCGATTACAAACTGCAGGGCCACGTCCTCATCGATATCACTTCCTGTCAGGTCTGAGTCCATCTCCATGTCTCCTATTGACGAGCGAGAAATCACAAAGAACCCAAACACTCTTCATTTCCTGTCAACACAAAGCAGCCAAGGTCCTCCATGTGACCCCCCCCCCCCCCCCCCCCCACCAACTCCAGAACGCATTCCTGCCAACCTACTCCAGTGCCAGTGCTGCTGCTGTTGTTTACCAGGGAGCAGGGATGGTGTGAGAGAGCAGCTGCTCACTGTGCCAGCCTAGAACATTCCTCCTTTCAATGTCAGGTTTAACATAAATGTTTGTACACCACTGTGCATATTTCAAATAACAAAACAATAAACCAATGTAAGCTTATAAGAAGAGTGTATGTTGTCATAAATGTACTTATATCTATATGATAAGTAATAAACTACATGAACACAGTACTATATCTGACTAATTGTATCCTTTATAAACTGGATCAACAAAAAAGATTATAAAGGGTATTTTAGGCTGTGAGCAGAACAAGGGGGCATAGGGCAAAATTAGTTAAAAGTAAATTCTACAGTATGACAATTTATCTGGATGCAAGAACACAGTATGTGTTGTTAGGAACAAAAAATGCCCCCAGTGGTTAATTAATTAAAATGACATTTTGAAAACATGCAGTATTTTCATCTTAATCATGTTTTTTGTTATTCATTACTTGGTAATATCTTTTGGCCTTTTTTGCCTCAGACAGAAAAGTCATTGTACAACAACATAAGCAGCAATGCAATTTAGCCCTTCAACTGTGAGCAGATAATAAGCACAAAATGGGTAGTCAATATTAACAGGTGCACGAACTATGACTGCACCACACACATGTATGCAAATGGGCATCTTTCAGAAAGATTGCAAAAATACATGATTCTGCTTTTTTTTAAGGCATCCATCCATGCCCTTTTCATGGAGCAGCAGACAGCTTTTTCAGCTAAGACACAAAACATGCAGCGTGCACCTGGGAAGCAGACACTAGCGCTTTGGATGCATGTATGAGTGTGTGTCCCTGTATGAGTGTGTGTCCCTGTGTGAGTGTGTGTCCCTGTATGAGTGTGTGTCCCTGTATGAGTGTGTGTCCCTGTATGAGTGTGTCTCTGTATGAGTGTGTGTCCCTGTATGAGTGTGTGTCCCTGTATGAGTGTGTGTCTCTGTATGAGTGTGTGTCCCTGTATGAGTGTGTGTCCCTGTGTGAGTGTGTGTCTCTGTATGAGTGTGTGTCCCTGTATGAGTGTGTGTCTCTGTATGAGTGTGTGTCCCTGTATGAGTGTGTCCCTGCATGAGTGTGTGTCCCTTTATGAGTGTGTGTCCCTGCTTGTTCCGCAGGCCCTCTGTGCCGTCCGCGCAGGCAATGCTCCATGCATTGTTTTCTTTTGTTCAAAAACATCTCAAGAAAAGGTCTGTTTTCGGTTTACCTTTCGTCAATGGGCTGTACTGCTACTGTGCCCTTCAGTGGTTTGGGGGGTATTATCAATTTCTCAAAACACAGCTATTTATATCCCCGGCCTCGCTATAAATACCTGATCATGGGACAGAGTCAGGCTGCTTTCCCCCCCGCCCCCGCCCCCGGCTCTAACCTACTGAGTGATATTGTGTGACACCTTTTCTCTGCACTGCACTCTGAAACATGAAAATCGAACAGATACTGCAATGTTTATTATATATTTCAAACTCATGTATTTTTTCCCCCAAAAAAATATATATGGGTCATTCCGTGTCAAATCAACCAGTGGTCCCTGCATGACCCTCTCAGATTTTGATGAAACTCCATCATAATAATCCATTGTATGAAAAATGAACACACACAAAAAATTAGCCTCATACGACATGTCGTTTCCGAGATATGGCCTCCTGAAATTTGCTCAAAACCTCCGTCTTTTGCGCTCGCGAGTTGTGAAAACGCGCAAATGTGATTTTTTTCAGACTTTGGAAGCTTATAATTTGGGATTGGTAAGAGCTATAGAGCTGGTATCCTAACTTACTTTCTTCCGTATTGCACCAATCTGGCCTCAGATTACTTGTACCCGCTTCCGCTTTCAAGTCATATGCACCCAAAGTAGGCACTTTGTTCAGTTGCACATGTTTTTGGTGATTTTCGAGGTCACCCTGTGCCCATACGAGTAGACATATACATCCCATATCACAGATATATTATCTATAGGTGTATGTCTATGGTCACAAGCAAGTACAGGCTAATAAATTCATTTGTAAAGGAATGACATCCATCCAAATTTGGGTCCGGGTGAAAAAAAGTCAAAAACACAACCGTCCGTCTTGTCAATGGATCACCATGTGGACAGTTAAAACTTTTTCTGAAATTTACACCAGTTAAACAGATATATTAGATCTACTCATCAACCAAATTTTAGCTTTGGTACTCAACTCCTTCATGGTTAGACCACATTTTGAAAAATACAAATTTTGCACAATTCCGGGGATACAAAACTTGAAATCGGCCGATCTACGTGCTTAAGGTCTGATCACAACATGCATATTTATCACAGGAGATAGGTAAAATAAAGTTAAGATGCCCCCTAGGGCCTAGAGCTAAGGTTAGATGTGGGATTTTCCCATGTCAGGTAAATACAGGGATAACCCATTACGCAATGATGGGATTTCCCATTACCAGGCAACAATATTTGGTCAATTTCATTCTAGCTCTATCATTCAAGAATTGAGATCCCATCAGTGAGCCTCGTCGATTATAGAATACATCCCAACTATATTTATTTACTAACTGCGAAACATGCGTGTGCTGCTGTTACTGTACCATGCATAGTTTTGTTTCCTAGGCCTACAATGCAATAACACTTAGTATCAGTATTCACTTGGAGGCTGTCACTACAGACTAACTGTTAACGACTTCAATAACATTCAAGGCAAACTGCCAGCATTTATCAAGTAAACGACAAACTGTACACATCTATATGGCAGAATATGTGGTAATTTAACATTTATAGTGTATGGTTTAAAGTACATGTACTATTCTGTTTGATGTCTGATACATAATTTGACACTTTTAAGTAGTAATGTAAGTCTTAAGACTTATGTGAATTCCCGATATGTTAAAATATGTGTACTTTTCAAAATGCTATCTAACCATGAAGGAGTTGAGTACCAAAGCTGAAATTTGGTTGATGAGTAGATCTAATATATCTGTTTAACTGTGTAAATTTCAGAAAAAGTTTTAACTGTCCACATGGTGATCCATTGACAAGACGGACGGTTGTGTTTTTGACCTTTTTTTCACCTGGACCCAAATTTGGATGGATGTCATTCCTTTACAAATGAATTTATTAGCCTGTACTTGCTTGTGACCATAGACATACACCTATAGATAATACATCTGTGATATGGGATGTATATGTCCACTCCTATGGGTGCAGGGTGACCTCGAAAATCACCAAAAACATGTGCGACTGAACAAAGTGGCTACTTTTGGTGCATATAACTTGAAAAGGGAAGGGGGTACAAGTAATCTGATGTCATATTCTTGCAATTTCGAAGAAAGTAAGCTAGGTTTCAGCTCTATAGCTGTTACCAATCCCAAGTTATAAGCTTCCAAAGTTGGAGAAAATCACATTCGCGCGTTTTGACGACTCGCAAGCGCGAAAGACGGAGGTTTTGAGCAAATTTCAGGAGGCCATAGCTCGGAAACGACATGTCGTATGAAGCTAATTTTTTGTGTGTGCTCATTTTTCACACAATGGATTATTATGATGGAGTTTCATCAAAATCTGAGAGGGTCATACAGGAACTTTTCAGAAAACTGGTTGATTTGACACGGAATGACCCATATATTGCAATATCGTGTTCATCTCAATATATTGCAGTATATTCCAATTCCGTAAGGGGTATTCACTGAATGAGATGAGTTGCCATGGGAAACGAAGACAGTTGTGCTGTGGTCAAAAATGTACATGTTTTCAGTGTAGTGTAATTTTCAGGGAACTGAACTTATAACACAGAGGTAACAGGGGAAATTCCCAGGTGGGGCAATGGTGATGAACCCTTGAGCAAGGTAACCTGAATTGCTTCAGTGATCATTCAAATTTATGAATGTATAAAATGTCAAAATTGTAAGCTGTGTTATAAGAGTGTTTGCTCAATGCCCAGTTGTAATTGTAAATTGGTCCTGAGATCTAGTGAGACTGAGAGCTGCCAGTCAATCAGGGTAGATTTGCTCTTTCTTGCAGTTTTAGACAGGAAGAATCCTACAGCTGAAACTACAACTAGAGCAAGAACTCTCACCTTGTAATGAATGTAGACAGCAGTTTGCACGACCCACACTTGTGTTTTAACAAAGGACAAAATGTCTGTGTATTTATTCATTCATATTTATAGTAAGGCAGAGAGCTTAATAAATAATTACAAATGAATAAATAATGATGTAAAATAATTTTATTTTGTGTGAAAGGCATGCCTAAGCATTAACTTGAAAGGAGATTTGAACTGAACGAAAAACTTTTCAGTGGGGAAGAGTAACGCAGTAGCATTATGCACATACTCACTGATGTTTCAATGCATCTAAATGGTCCACTGCGTGTCCCTGCAACACAACAGATTAAACGTGGGCCACTGGGCAGCGGATTAGATGAATGAGTGGCTTTCACATGCTCCGGCTGCTGGAGTCGTGCCCGGCTCTGTCACACTGCTCTCCCCACCCGCTGAACATTTGTTTTCAAAAGTGTCTGTGAGAACATGGCCGACTGCACTGTAGGCACAGAAAATGGGCCTCTGCTGCCATTCAAACACCCCCAAGGCCAAATTATGGAGATTAGAATCGCTTGAAACAGGCGTTTAAAAACCCGGCATCTCCATGCTGTCTTAAGTAATGAAATGCTTTAAAAGAACAGCTTATAAATAAATTATCTTAACATGATTTTGGTATGAATTTGCATTGCCACAAATTATCCATTCACAGCATGATGAGGGTCGACCTGATGTTCATACATGGAAATTATTTGAATATATTGAGACGGTGGAGAATATGAACGTTTCTGCTAAACGTAAGACCCTGTGAAATCACTTTCCTTCCATTTGAGGTGTCCATTAAGCCAAGATGAAGATGTATGCTTGCTTTTTCATATTTATAACCAAAATAGTCAAATTTGATGTAAGATTATATTTTATGTCATTTCACAACACGAGAGCCGGAGCTCTTGTTTTGTGAAGGGCTCTGATGCGTTATGTCCGTTATATTCACTTTAATTTCACTTCTGATAGGCCACCCAATAAAAACTGCTACTTCATGTTTACGATGTACCATGTTAATTACATAATGAAGATGGTCTCCAAATGACCCACACCAAAGCCTGCTGTTGTGGGCAATATCATCCTGAGACCCGGCAGAAAGAGAATTTTACTATTTGAAGTGTTTGGACATATTGCGCTGAAAATATTTGCAAAAGTATTAATTATTTTATTTTAATTGAATGCCCCTTATAGTGTATGTTTCAGTAGAAGATATGGTAGAATATAAGAGACTCATGTCCCATACAGGGGACAAAAATGAATTGCAAGGTCTTAGGAGAACTTTGTTGCTTCTGGATGAACAACTCCCAGCTGAATAAAATAGCCTTAAAATAACACATATTATATTATATTATTTCCTTTGGTTCTCCTTGTGCAATATATCTACTACAAATTATCATTTTGGTTGTGCAGAATGTATAGGTGAGGAAACTCAGCTAGCAATAAAAACTTAATCAGGCTATGGGTCAATAGCACAGGTGTCAGACTCCAGTCCTGCCTGCTGATTTTTGGTGTGTTTCAGCACAAGCGATTAATTCAAGTTGTCGATTGGCTAAAGAATCAAGACTTCTGGTTCTCAAGGCCTGAATTGGCTGCTGATTGATAGGAAGCCACAAATACACGCAGGAACCACAAGTACATGCAGGGCTTTTACACAGCAAGGAGAGCAGTTTGTTTTTGAGGGGAGTGAGTTCAAGTTTTGGTCAGAGCAGTCGTTTGAGATTCTTACCCTTTGAAAAAGTTCATTGCTTTTACTAAGGCACAAGAGGGAGCTAGAGAGCTTCATTGTGGGACAGGATTACGTGCTTCACTGCACAGTAGCAGCACAGTAAAAAAAATGCAATAAAAAATAGATTTCTACATGCTGCTTTCATTAGTGAGTCATATTATTCTGTTAGCAATCTGTGTCGATGTATTCTCTGAAATTCATATGGCATTAGTACCACTTAAAAAACAATATATTTCTACTAAAGAATAATAATAAAACATGTCTTGGATTTACAATCACAATTTTTGGAACTCGTTAGAAGATTCAATGAAAACATGTCATGACTGTAAATTCCCTTAATTAACTGTATGCCCTTGTTAAAGTAAAAGCACAACTGACTGATTAAGACAGTTGTATGAAAATGTTTAAATCTTTTAGCTTCCTGTTCTGCTTGAGAATCTTATATTAAAACATTGAGGATGAATATTTTATCAGCGAGGTTTTGCAGATTCTTACACCTTTATTACGTACAGGATTAAAGAAGATCACAGACCATTTCCAATGAAAACAAACTAAGAAAAATAAAACTGTACCCGAAAGCATTTGAGCTGTGAAATCTGCATTAATAAAAATGTGTGTACAGAATAGTCCTCTCTCATGAATGAAATCATATGAAATTTTGATTAAATAAAATAAGCAGTAAACAGACATCATAAAAAAATGCTCATTGTCTGCCCTGGCCTGTTTGGCCCTACGGTGTCTACAGATCCTACAGACACTTGAGACAAGATTGGAAAACCGGCCACAGGTAATGGGGTTAATATTGGTCAGGCCTGTAATGCTGAAGGATGGATCAGATCTGCAGAGTGAATTGCTTTTCCGAGCGTGTTTTGCAACAGCCCTCCCCAAATTCCATTATCTCTCTCTCTCTCTCTCTCTCTCTCTCTCTTTTCTGAGGTATGGGGGGAGAAAGTGGAAGCCAATCTTTCTTAATGAAAATAAGCCTTTGTGGCTGATAGATACCCCTCGTCTCTTTTCCCCCTTCCCGCCCACAATTCTATTGACCTTGCTGGATGTCACCCTTTGCCAGGAACAGACCCTGGGAGGAATGCGCAAAATGGACTGGTGCCCCCCAGACTCCATATGCATTGCAGAGTCTCAGTGACTTAACTAAGGGGGTGTGTGTGTGGGGGGGGGTCTGTAATAGATCATGGTCAAAATAAAGGGAAGGTTGCAATCTCAAATGACAGGCTCAATGGATTGACTTTGCTATTGGACAACGAGGATAATGAGGTGATCGCCAAGGAGGCACTGGAATCTTCTGTCGAATGACGGGATGGGTAGGTTACTGTGGGAGTGGACCATCATGGGCAGTCCTGCACAATATAAAGCTACACATTTTTCACTCTTTAGATCCTGGTAAAATTTTGAAAGCAGTCCGGCAGGTCCCTGTAAAGTTTCAATGAAGCATGGCCTACTGACCAAAATACACGATTGTATAAAAAATATTTCTATTTTCTATTATAATATTTCTGCGGGAAATTCATTGCCGTCTAAACGGTTAAAGTATTTTAAAGTTCTTATTTGACCCATTTGGCTGCAATAACGCCCCCCCCCCCCCCCCCCCCATACACACACACACACACACACACAATTTACCCTGAATTGTGATTTGATAGTGGAGATGTAGTAACACAGAGGAATATCCCCATTAAAAGGAATATCATCCTTGAACACTTTTGAAATATATTTGGATATTGTGTCTCCCAGCAGCATCTTGTATGGATACCAACAGTGAATAATCTGTGGCTGTAAAAAGAAAACATTTCATCTTACAGCAAGAAAAGCAGTGGAAGCAATAATATAAATAATATATTGAAAATATTAAACAACATACATTAATATATGCATTTCAGTGTAGCAATACATAACTGTATTTTAATGCTTTCCAAAAGTGAGAGAGGCCATGTGTAACAACAAATGTGAATTAGTTTAGATGAAATAATACAAGACTATTCAGATCAAAGAAAAAGAGCTATATTTGCCCAAACAAAGCACTCTATGTATCTCAATCGATGCCTTGTTCAGGCAGTGAAATGCATATATATTACATATAAATAAATGAACCACAGTGGCATCTTTTTCTAGTGACATCACTGGACAGGCCAGTGTGACAAGCCATTCATTGGCTATTAAATAATGACGAGTAAAACGAGGCCATCAATCAGCAATGGTCTCAGTGATCCACTCCCAGGCGGGGTCTGTATTAAACTGCTTATCTCTTTCGTATTCCTTCACGTGTCGCTGCTATAATCCACCGCAGGTAATCCTCTTTGTTCCACCGTTTCATTTAATCTTTTTGTGGACGATAAACTACATTTTCATATGTACTTTTCTCAAAACCCATCCAGACGTCTAGACTAAAGTGAGTGAGAGAGCTTTAAAGAGCCTAGGAATGAATCAGAAACTGATACCGTAAAGAAGGCTGTTGAGTGGCAGATTATAGAGTGTGGCTAAGTCTGGCCCAATTGATCTAATGAATGGATTAGACAGTGAGGGGGTTATCTGGAGGGAAGCAAGAGGAGTAGAAAGCGCACATTTGCAGAGACTGATCCATTGTCACCGGTGCCCGCCTCTCCAACTCCACCCCAGGATTACCCTCCTCACCAGCTCCTGGAGAATCCAGTTTGATCTTCTTTGTGACATTGCTGCAGAGGGCCTTATTCTCACTTTACTTCACAATGTTCACACCGGAGAGCTGCTTTCACCGAGATTTCCTTCATAATCTTTTGCGTGGGACTGCATGCAATACAGAAAACAACACTATTGTTATCACCAGACTTTTTTTTAAACATAGTCATCCTTGTTTCTTATAACGTTAATTGTGACAGGAAATTGGGGGAGGCTTGTAAAATACAGCTCTCTCAGATTAGAGAGCTCGAGTGATTAGCTCTAGCGCTGCCTGCAACCACAGCATCTCATTGCACACCAGGGACCCCCCACTTGCCGATTTGGTGCCCACAAGGCTGCCTGTTGAGCTTGACTGGCTGACTTGAGCTCGGCGTGAGTACATGCTTCTCAACGCTATCCTAAGTCAATAGCAGAGCAAGAGAGTGCTGAAAAATATGATTGAGCATTCTAAATGTTGGAGAAAAAGGCGGGAAAGCATCAAAAAGAAGACAGGAGCAAATGACCACTGAAGCCCAGAAGTACCTGTGAGAAAGAGCACTTGTGTGTGCTAGCTCGTCTGGAATTAGCACAGCAGTGGAAATAGAGGCTATTGTCTTCAATGGGCTCTCCGTCACACAAGAAGCCAGATCCATCTGCAATGCCATTGCTACAAAACCCACCTAAAAAATGCAGAGTTCTCCCTCTGTCCCAGTAAATGACCGTCGGAGAACATGAGTTCAGTGGTGGGAGGTACTGGCCGTCATAACCCTCGCCTAGAGAGTTTCCGAACTTCAAGGTAGCTTGGGCTGACCTAGAAAAAGGATGTTATGACTGGAGATAATAACCTCATTTTTTTAAATTCTTGACTTTTGCAAAGGGAGGAAAACCGAGGAGAGTGTCTGTCAAGGGCGCTGACAAGGCTGCATGCCACCTAAATGACTTCATGTAATTAGGATTATTGTCTTTTTCCATCTCAGTCCCAGAGAAGGAAAATATGCCAGGGATGAGAACACAGTGGTCCGTGGTGCCAGAGTCGTGGTCAATGTATTTTAAGAAATTCTTCTTCTTTAAAAAACGAGACGAGAAAAAAAAAGACTTGCTGTATTTGGGGTAAGGACATTTACCAAAAAATAAGTTTCATATCATGACGAACTTCACACTGGGAAGCTCAAGGACTTTCAGCAAAGCTACAGAATCCCAGTATGAAGACAGAGTTAGATTAGAAGGATGAGGAATGTGGAAAATATTTTATATTCAGATTTAAAACAGTAAAGACAACAAAAACTGATTCCCATTATATTGTTGTTTGTATTGTAGACAGTTATAAGCGTCGGCCCACCTCAAGTCTGGTCTAAATGAGTTGGTCAAATGCATATAATTATTGTGTATAATATAAAACATATTCCCAGTCTGACTCTTAATCTGGCCATCTAATCATCTCTAATGCTAAATCCCTGCCTCTCCAACCTAGCTGCTATGTGGGCAGCTGTATAGTACAAGACTGGGCTTGTGGCTCAGAGGTTGCAGGTTTGATTCCTGAGCACTTGCCATTGTACACTTTAAGAATGGTACTTATCCTGAACTTGTTCAGTAAATATTGATTGTATGTGGGAAAATATGTACGCTGAGTACATTTTCTTTGGCCAGGGCATCTGCTAAATGCCTAAATGTAAAAGTAATTAATTCTTATTATTATTACTTTTTAAAATTCTTATTATTATATGTTTGGAGCCAGAGCAGGTGGGACAGAAGGACCTACACCAGTACTGGAGGGCTGCAGTGTCTGCTGGTTTTTTGTGGTTTCCTTGCGATCAGCATCCAGCTTTCGGGAGCCTACAGTATACACAGCAACACATCAAACACCATCAGACACAGCAGCGCTCCAAGGACTGGGGTTTGAAAGCACTCACTGGCCTATGCCCTCCTCCCTGCAGGGAGGCCTGCATCGGGACCACAGAACAGCCACTCACCGCCCCCTTTTCCAGGGCAGTCTGAGGACACCCGGAGCAGAGAGACACTATCGGCGTTCACTGTGCTCACTGTAATCCCAGTGTGACTCACCTACATGAACAGGGGCTGCTACAAAGCTGCTTTTTCATTTGTTCTGGCACAAAGTGACTCAGAGGAATACACTTCAATCCAGCCGAGAGAGGCCATCGCCGTCTCGCATTCGATACGCACTGTGTCACAACCCGAGGGAGCTAAAGCGTCTTCTTCATCATTCTCATTGAGAATGCTGCACAAGTCCACTAAACCAAATGTGTCGGCCAGTGTTACCAAAACTGCTATCTATGAAAAGACACACCTCTTCAGACCTTGACTGATATTCTAATCTAGGACCTCATGGTACTAGTTCCCTGTGTTTTCTTGTCTGTTTGTTATAGTTAATAATAGTATTTAGAATAGAAGTGTAGTATAGCTGATTTACCCACAGCTTACTGTGAACTACATTCAATGTTCATTACTAGGGATAGCTGCTACATTATGAGAAGGATGTGCTTCGTCTTGTCTGTTCTGTAGTGACTTCGATGACGTTTCTGTATGCACTTATTGTTTGTCCCTTTGGATAAAAGCGTCTGCTAAATGACTGTAATGTAATGTAATGTTGCACGATAAGGCAGACAATACAGTGAATGCTGACCCGAGTGGAAATTTAAGTCCTGCATTGCCTGTATAGAAGACTCCAACAAGCCACCAGAGGCCACCTATTCAAGAAAGAAGCTTCTGGAGACCTGGAGAAGACATATATTAATAACTTTTGCTTCAACATTTACCACTGTCTTGTGTCTCACGTTGGACCATCCACTGCTCTGATTATGAGTATGAACAGGGTATTTGTAGGTTAGTCAGAGCCTGTTCATTATACTGTGAGGAAAATACAGATTGCGGAAAATATGCATCACCCTTTTGCAGAAATAGAATATATCAGATACTGTATATATGTAAATGCATTATATTGTCAATATATTACAAAACTTCACAATTTATGGGAAATATAACATTTTATTTATCGCTATTCCGCTACTCTTGAGCTCACCGAATCAAGGGGCCCCTCATGCACCACCCACTTGCACTTTGGGGGGTCTGTTTGCTGAAGCAAAATCATACAACACGTCGGCAGCAATCCAATTCGCCCACTGAGAAAAACACACACACACACACACACACACACACACACACACACACATACTCTCTCTCTCTCTCACACACACACACACACATGCACTCTCTCTCTCTCTCTCTCTCTCTCTCTCTCTCTCACACACACACACACACACATGCAATCTCTCTCTCTCTCACACACACACACACACACACACACACACGCACACACAGGAAATGGCGCAATAACACACTTGGGGTAATACTGTGCCAGGCACTGGGAATATATACAGGTTCTGAACTTTTGTATTACTCGCCCATTGGGGCTGTTTTATAATGCTTACTAAAATAACAAAAATATTAATGAAACTACTGATTATCCAGGGAGCCGAAGGATTATTTTTGACTGTATTGGCTATTGAACGCTAAAATTTAACAAAATGATATTTGACACCCGTAGACTCATGTGGCGACACTTCTTTGTTCTAATTGTCTTGCATCATGTTTTGGCCACAGAATATAAGAGCAAACATAACACAGCAGTTATGTAACAAGAATTCACCCTTTTTCCATTTTATTCAGCCTTTTCGACACCATAGACTGATGTGCGTTGACCAAAGCACATTAGGCAGTTTGTTGTGGAAAAACGGCAAACAGGATGCCTGTACATAATGCATGAAAGGGAGCAGGGACATCTGCCTTTTCACAGGCTCATGCACGCAGAAGGGCTAACGGTGCTGAAAATGTAGCAGCTGTGCTCGGATCAACAGATTCCGAATGGGCGCGCAGCATAAATGAACAATAAAAATGAGTCAGCCGCCTTTTCTTTAGGAAACAAACTAAACGAAGAGAGGCGACACACGTGACCCCTCGACCACGCGCCCCAGCGCCAGAGTGACCTCTTCCCGCGTGAAGTCGCACCCCTCACGCAAGACAGCGCCCGTATGTAAGGCTTACTCACCGATAATTACCTAACGCCGTGGAGCAACGCGGCACCATTGCGATCTCGCAGGCAGGTTATAAATAAAACTAAAGGGCTAGAGTGGGAGTGGAGGATGGAACGGCACACATGTGCTGCCTGCGCATTGAGGGACAGATTTGGGCTTGTTTGAAGGTGATTGGCTCGGAGCCTGGACGACAGCTAATTGGCAGTTCTGGGTTAAGACTAAGAGGAGCGTGGAGAACATTGGCGTTTCGCCCTCACGCAGTCTGCAGCGACAGGTCTCTGCTGGGCAGGCTAGCTTCAGTCGCTCACACTCTAAGTTCAGTACACTAAATTGCAACATGGATTCATATGAGGGCGAGGGAGATCCATTGAACATTAAAGTAAACGATACAATTAACTGAGTACAGTACCTGAGATTATATCCATATACATTGATCCAGACGTTTGCCCCTGCCTCACAAAACGTCACAAATGCATCAATAGAACATCACTAAAGCATTGATACAAATGAACTATGCTAATGAAATACACATTGCATAGATACAGTTAACATCCATAACAAGCCATAAAAATATATTTAAAAAAATACCTGAATTTATATAAAACAGAAGTGCTTGGGGGTGTGGATGGGAGGAAAGCCAAGATGTGGTCTGAAGAGGTGAATCTGTGTCAGTAGATGGGTTTGCAGCCCTGACCACTGTGGACAGATCATTCCTCCATCGCATTTGGATAAAATGCAGAAGGCAATGTTTAATGAGCTGTCATAAATCATATATATATTCTGTTTTAAGGTGTCATTGACTCACAACAGAGCACTGGATGCAGCTGTATTGTGTGATGGCATGTGAACCAAACATGGAGCTCAAACACAAAGGAAATCAGTGGGAAATAATGACATTACGAACCTTTAGTTCATACTGTTACACGCATGCTCAGGTGATTACAGGAGTCCACCTAAGGACAAAAGCAGTTATTATATTAAGTTAAATATTGTAAAAACAGCATATCCTCTCTATTTTAAGGCTCTGAATTTTCAGATGAGTGAACTGGACAGAGAAATAAACAAAACCGTTCTATTATTAATATGTTTTGTCTGAATACATTCCGTCTCTGCTCCCCGTCCCCTGTCTACAGGAGTCCCGCAGGGATCTGTACTGGGTCCTCTGCTGTTCTCTATGTATACTAAGTCTCTTGGCTCAGTAATCCATTCACATGGCTTCTCATACCATAGCTATGCTGACGATACTCAACTCTTCCTCTCTTTCCCTCCCTCTACCCCACAGGTTAAGGAGAGGATATCTGCTTGTCTGACTGACATCTCTGAGTGGATGGCTACCCATCACCTGAAGCTCAACCTTGACAAGACAGAGCTCCTCTTCATGCCGTACAAGACCTCCCCACTACATGACCTCTCCATCACCGTTGATGGGACCGTGGTGGCTGCCTCCCGCTCTGCAAGGAACCTGGGGGTGGTCCTGGACGACCGGCTGGACTTCAAAGAGCACATCAGGGCGACGGCACGGTCCTGCAGGTTCCTCCTGTACAACATCAGGAGGATTCGACCGTACCTGACCACCTACTCCACCCAGCTTCTTGTCCAGACCATGGTCACCTCACGCCTGGACTACTGCAACTCCCTGCTCGCAAGCCTACCGGCCTGCGCCATTCTGCCTCTTCAACTCATCCAGAATGCAGCTGCCCGGCTTGTGTTCAACCTCCCGAAATTTTCCCACGTAACCCCCCTGCTGAGGTCTCTCCACTGGCTGCCAGTTGCAGCCAGGATCAGGTTCAAAGTTCTGACCCTGGCCTACACCGCAGCAAATAGGACAGGCCCCGCCTACCTGCAGGACTTAATCCAGAACTATGTTCCTGCTCGACCACTTCGCTCTTCTACAGCAGGGCGACTGGCACTTCCCCCCCTCCGTGTCAAAGGCTCTCGCTTGTCCCGACTGCGGAGTTTTTCCACATTAACACCTCAGTGGTGGAATGAACTTCCCATTCCCCTACGTTCTACTCCAACCCTGCCTGCATTCCGTCGAGGCCTGAAGACACACCTCTTCAGACTCCACCTTGACTGATATCCTCACCTAGGAATATCAGTTCCCTGTTCCCTGTGTTTTCCTGTCTGTTTATTATAGTTTATAATAGTATTTGGAATGGTTTATAATAGCATAGTTTATAATGGTATTTGTAATGATTTATAATAGTATAGTTTATAATAGTATTTGGAATGGTTTATAATAGCATAGTTTATAATAGTATTTGGAATGGTTTATAATAGTATAGTTTATAATAGTATTTGGAATGAAAGTGTGGTGTTGCTGATTTGCCCACAGCTTACTGTGAACTACAGTCAACGTTCATTGCTAGGGATAGCTGCTACATTATGCAAAGGATGTGCTTTGCCTTGTCTGTTCTGTAATGATGATGATGTCTCTGTACGCACTTACTGTACGTCGCTTTGGATAAAAGCGTCTGCTAAATAAATGTAATGTAATGTAATGTACATTGAAATAGATATTATTCAAAACATTTCAAAACAATAGGAGGTCATTGTTTTCAACGATGCATTACGGTGTCATACTGTAAAAAGTTGAAAATGCCACATTTTGGCGTGTGCCTGCACCTTTTCATTGAGAGCCAGGACCTGATTTATATTTCATGGCAAATGGTGGACTGAGGAGTTCAAGGTCATGGTTTTCAGCAGGGAAGATGGAGATGTCCAGCAGGGAAGATGGAGGAGATGTCCAGCAGGGAAGATGGAGATGTTCAGCAGGGAAGGTGGAGATGTTCAGCAGGGAAGGTGGAGATGTTCAGCAGGGAAGGTGGAGATGTTCAGCAGGGAAGAAGGAGATGTTCAGCAGGGAAGATGGAGATGTTCAGCAGACATCTAACGAGATCTTCCAGTGACTGCAATTGTATTATATGAGAGAATCTGCCTTTAATGACCAAATCAAGAAATAAGTGTTCTTCCATTTAAATACAATTATTAAAAAAGAGTTTTCATAATTTAAGAAGAGCTTACTTACAATATAACAATTGGACAGAGAAGAAAAAACCATCTAAATTATGTTTTACAAGGAGCAGTTTCAGACAACGGACATGACTCCATGACTTGTGTGTGTGTGTGCGTGTGTGTGTGTGTGTGTGTGTGTGTGCTGTGTCTGGCTGAAATTTGGGCCTGCTTAGCCAGCCACAATGGCACCGTCTGGACTTGCCAATGCAACACACTGGGGAGAGTCATGGCCAGTGGCTTTCCTTAATCGCTTTAGCGCACGGTTGGTTTGCTGAGGTCATCATTTGCTGAGGCCATTGTTTATGTTTTATGGCACTCAGACGATTTATGTACAGTGCACAGGTATTAGATATTATTCCACCTCGTCCGATGCCTTGTAGCTCATCAGTTGCAGGTGCAGGTTATCAGGGTCAGTACCTCCAGTCAGGCGTCCTCCAGGCGATGAGGTCAACCTCCATCTCCTCACTGTCAGGTCACTGAAGGACAGCAGGTTCTGAGCACAGTTAAGCATCTAACCAGCTGAAAACCAGCATTATACTTGTTTTTCTTTCTTTTTTTTACATGTAATGGAGGGAAGGGAAGACGATGCTTTGTTTCCACTGGTCTGAATCATTTATGAATACAGTAATTGAAGCAGTTTGATCTAAACACCTGTTTTTAACCCAAAGGGCTGAAATAAGAGGGTACATTTCTATTTAAAATGTACATTACTTTTTGATAATCGGGACTTAAGTTAAATACTCATTACAGTTTTTTACGATTGCTTTGACTGATTTTGCACAGCAGAATTTCAATGTACAAAACTCAAAATGCAAAGTGCCAAACTGACTTTCAAAATTCATACTCTAAGACACCACATCCTATGATGACATACAAAGTGTAAAACTGTTAACGCAAAGTGATAAACTGACTTGCATAATTCTTACCTTAAGACACTACATCCTATGATGACATACAAAATGTAAAACTGTTATCGCAAAGTGCTAAACTGACTTGCAGAATTCTTACCTTAAGACACTACATCCTATGCTGACATACAAAGTGCAAAACTGTTAATACAAAGTGCCAAACTCTAAATCATATGCTCCATTCTCAGAATACAGCCACCTAATATTACAACAATGTTCAAATGCTTATTACTACAAATGCAGATCACTAAATCAATTCAACAGGTCTTTGTAGTCATGTCTCAGTACTTCCAACAACCTTGCCCAGGTGAGTAGCATTGCAACACAATTGATAATCTCTTCACCACTACATAAAAGGCTGCTTAGAAACCTGAATGGCAGTTTCTGACAACATGGAGCAGGTCAGTGAGGTTGAGGTTGGTAACGAAGGACAGGATCATGGACAGAGTTGTGGTCGTGGTCATGATCGTGGTCATGGTCGTGGACCATGTACAGTAAATATACAGTATATAGGTAATAGGTACTGTACATGCCTAGTTTGCCTAGACCCAGCCCTGAGACCATTGGGCAGGCCCACACACATGCATCCCTGATTGGTCAGCCTGACCCTCTGCTGGGGGCATACAACTCCGTGCGCCTCATACATTTTCTGGATGGGCTGTACAACCGTCTCATACAGCCAAATGCTCAAGATGGTGTTCATCATTGTCTGGGACAATGTAAACGTCTATCGTGCATTGGCTGTGCAAGACTGGTTTACAGCCCATCCAGAGTTCCGATTCCAATTCCTTCCACCTTTCTGAACCCCATCGGCCTGGAGGTGGAAGGTATACAATAGGTGTCCATATGAGCAGGAAACGCTCCTTCAGGCCATGGATGAGGCATGCGATGACATTACAGCCCAGCAGTGTCAGGGGTGGATAAGGCACTCTCAAATATTTTACCTGCGCTGTCTTGCCAACGAAGACATCAGATGCGACGTCGACAAAATTCTGTGGCCAAATGCAGCGGAGAGGCAAAATGCTGCTTAAGCACCGAGAAGCAGTTTTTTTTTTACTTTACAGTAAAGTTTGTTGTTACTATAACTGTTTTTGCTTTTACTGTTGTTTTTGTTTTTACTGTACAATACAGTTGAGTTTACAGTACTGCATTACTGTATGATTTTTCTTTAATGATTAAACTTCATATAATCTAATCTAATATTTTGTTTGTCTTTCATAAAAACACAAGCGCAAAACTGCAGTCTATCACAGGGGATGATTGCTGTACATAATTTCAAGTACTTATGAGGAATTGACCATTGCATAGTCTTTTTTGGTAACAAGTATTCTGTGTTTGACCGCATTATTTGATAATGGCCATTGTATTTGAAAATGCACCAATAATTAAACTTCAACGATGAACATATCCACTGTTCTGACACTATGATAAACTTTAGCATGAAATACAATCTAATTTGGTTCAGTTGTTTATATTGTGCATGCTATATATGATTTTGAGCCCAAGATTAGGAGTATAGCATTTTGCGTTATGACCAAAGAACACTTTCAAACTCATTTTTTATCAGAAGGATTTTGTGTTTGGCAGCATTATTTCATGATGACTGTTGTATATTGAAAATGTAGCAATGATTTAACTTCATTGTTTGAAATATCTAATGTTCTGGTGCTGTGATAAACTTTTGCATATAATATTCTCTGATTTGACACTGGTATTTTTATTTTGCATGCTATATTACATTTTGAACCCAAAATGAGCAGTATAGCATTCTGTGTTAAGAGTTTTGCACATTGAAACTCTGTTGTGCAAAATGAGTCAAAGCAATCGTAAAAAACTGTAACAGTTTTGCACTTTGTATGTCAGCATAGGATGTAGTGTCTTAAGGTAAGAATTCTGCAAGTCAGCTTAGCACTTTGCGTTAACAGTTTTACACTTTGTATGACATCATAGGATGTGGTGTCAGAGTATGAATTTTGAAAGTCAGTTTGGCACTTTGCATTTTGAGTTTTGTACATTGAAATTCTGCTATGCAAAATGAGTCAAAGCAATCGTAAAAAACTGTAACTTCATTGTTTGAAATATCTAATGTTCTGGTGCTGTGATAAACTTTTGCATATAATATTCTAGGATTTGACACTGGTATTTTTATTTTGCATGCTATATTACATTTTGAACCCAAAATGAGCAGTATAGCATTCTGTGTTAAGAGTTTTGCACATTGAAACTCTGTTGTGCAAAATGAGTCAAAGCAATCGTAAAAAAACTGTAATAGCCCTCTGAAATAGAGGTCCTGATTGGAAATTTCTCTCTAATTAACCTGTGCATCTGTGGAGATGTTTGAGAAATGGAGTATTAAAGACTACCATCTACATACTGTATAACATTTTGTCACTGATAAAGGCAGTATGTTGAAATGTTCATTAAACATCTGTCTTTAACCAAAACTGTTGCATAGGCTATCATTTATGAGACGTGTTGGGGTTGCCGTCAATTCAATTTCACTCAGTTCAGGAAATGAATAGAAATCCAAGCCAGGAATTGTGAATGGACCATAACACTCAATGAAGATTTTTCAATAAGTGAAATGAAGTTTAATTTCTTTACTGAACTGACTAAATGTAAAAATGAATTGCCTCCAGCTCTGATCTACATATACTCGAGTAAAGGGACAGAGGGATTAAAGGTGCCTGTGGTTGGATGCAAAGATTGTGCTCATCCCTGATTTCCAGTCCCAGGCCCTAGGGCAGTCCCTGCTGCGGTGGAGGCCAGGGGTCCGGGGCTGTCACTGGATCGCTGCAGCTGGCAGCCCCTCTGTTTACCCATTCCAGACCATCTGTCTGAGCAGCGAGAGCACAAAACAAGGGGCCATGACGAAGCTTAAAATCAAGTCACTCGTCCATCAAACTCATTCAGACCAGGGGGAAAAAGCAAAGCGCGGTAATGACAATGTACTTCAAGATTCAGTGCAGATAAAATGTGAGGAAGACGGGGAAGATCAACCTATTCCAACCGTCACAGAAACAGCACGATGACATCATGTTTAGCATAGGGATAAGAGAGACTGCTGGGTGAAATACATAGAGGCCGTGACCAAATATGATCCCTGTTCCCCGCCCCCTGTCCACTCAGACCCCTGTCTACTATGTGCCCTGTCCCCTCACTTTGCAAGCAGTGTGCGAAAGAAATCCTGCAAAACTCTTTACAAACTAGTGAGGAAGTAGTTTGTAATATATATTTTAAAATTTTTAGTTTTATTGAGAATATCAATCAGTTTACATATGACAATGGTTACAAAGTGTAGATTATGAATGAAGATGGAATTAACAAAAATAAAAAGAAAGTAGTTTGTAATATGTCCTGCTCTTGTACTACAAGTTGTAGTTTTTATATCCGGTTTACGTCCCGAAATTATCGGATGAGTGCAGTTCTGCGGATGTGTGCTCCTGAATCCCCTCAACAAAACCCCGGAAATACAGATTTCATCCTGGGATTTTAAGTGCCCCCATTTGTGAGAAAAGGTTGTCCACTCAAAAACTTTTTGACTCAAATACACGCCCTCAAAGGGGTGAAGGGATCATATTCGGTCATAGAATCTCTTTTGATGAATACCTGCTGATCCACAAGAACTTTCAGTGAATCAGGTTATGAACCAAAACATAAAACCGTAATAAAGAATTGTGTTCTCAACATTGTTGAATTGGAGGTTTTTTTAAGTTTAAGAATTTTAGATACCAAAATGGTAAATAAGCAGTTATATCCTCATCAATAATTTTTTATTCAATACTTTATATATTGTGCAACCGACAAAGCTGGTTTAATCATTTGCATTACCTATCAATATAGGTTTTTTTTTTTTTAATGCAAGTCCCTAGTCCTCATGCAGAATCAGATTCACCTGTGACCCTATATTTTACACTCAACTGTCTCAAATGTATGCACCAAATCCTACAGTTCAAACTCAGACTATTTCCTCAATTCATTGACCAAGAACTTCTCAATTGTGTGACTTCATTAAAAAAAATCCAGTGGTTAAAGGTGCAGTAGGCAAGATTTCTTTCAATGTAACTTTAGCGAAACTACTAAATTTGCTCATTACATTGCAGCAGCTATCAATAAATCAAGTGTTCTGGAGAAAATATCCGGTTTCTGTGAGTGTCCTGGGCTCTGTACTAGGCTGTCAAAAAATCTCAAGCCGTTCTTCCAAAAACCAACTCCATACGTGCACTGGAGCATCATTTGGTGGGAGGGGCTTAGGAGACAGATGAGGAGAGGGAAGTCTTTTTGCCTTGTATATTTTCAAACTTGCCTACTGCAGATTTAAATTCCATAAGCATGCCTGAATAAACAGGATGCACCAGGAACATGCAAATACCTAAACTTGGTCTAAAACAGGGCTGCCAAACCTTGTTCCTGGAGATCTACCCTCCTGTAGGGGTGCGTCCCAATAGTTGAAAAATGCCACCTTTCCTCCTCCACTACCACTCCTCTACTCCGTGCCCCGGAAACAGATTTTTGTGTTTTAATCAAATGTCGCTGATTACATCTTAATTACGAATTAATGCTTACATATTAATTAATGTCTCAACGCAAACCGCAATGTCATGTACATTGGATACTGTACATGCAAATACTTGTACACAAAATGTTCAGGCAGTTTTGCATATTTCCGGGTAGGAGAGGAGTGGTAGTGGGGGAGTGAAGAATATTGGGACGCACCCTTGGTTTTCACTCCAACCCGAACAAAGCACACCTCATTCAACAACTAGAGATCTCAATGAGCTGCTAATTAATAGATGTGCCAAATTAGGGTTGAAATGAAAACTGACAGGAAGGCATATCTCCAGGAACTGGGTTGGGCAGCCCTGGTCTATAATCAAACTAGCCTTCCAAATACTAAGTTCACAGAATACATTAAATCAGGGGTTCTCAAGTTCGGTCCTGGGGCCCCCATGTATGCTGGTTTTTGTTCCAACCACAATAGCGATCCCAGAATTTTAACAAGCTGTAAATTTTTCTTAAATGCACTTTTCATGTTTTGATGATTATTTACCCTCTTAAGCCAAATTATGTCAGAAAATAGCTATGCATGCAATGTAGAATAAATGTCACATGTTCACATTTTGCTTATTGTGCTATACTGCAATTTCATTAAAAGAGGCAACAAAACTGAGCAAATTAAAGGCCGAAGTGAATCAATAGGCTCCTAATTGGTGAAAGTGTGGACACATGGCCACTAAAACTATCTGGTTGATAATGAGCAATTCAAAGACAAGGCAAATTGATAACGAGCCAAACCAATTTATGAAAACTTGAAAATGTGTTTAACAACCTAATTAGGAGCATATTGATTCACCTCAGTCATTAATTTGATCAGTTATAACAGGGGTAGGCAACTCTGGTCCTTGAGAGCCGCAGGGTTTGCAGGTTTTTGTTTTCACCTTAAATATGACAACTACTTACACCAAAGAAACCAGGCGAGGTGAGTTAACTGTGCAATCAACTGCTTTAATTGATCAATTAAGTGGCGAGTAACAACAAAAACCAGCAGACCCAGCGGCTCTCAAGGACAAGGATTGCCTCCCCAAGTTATAACATTTTGTTAACTATGTAGTTGTTTGCAATATAGCACAATGTGAATATGGGACATTTACTCTGAATGGCATGCACATAACCATTTCTCATCTCATGAAAGGCACGCAATTAGGAAAAAAATAACCGTTAGAATTCTGAGATTGCAACAGCGGTTGGTACGAAAACCAGCACACAGGGGGGCCCCAGGACAGAACTTGAGAACCATTGCATTAAATGAGTGGTGCCCACTGCCCAACCCTGTTCCCAGAAATCTACCGTCCTGGGCCGCATTTCCCAAAAGCATCATAAGGCTAAGACATCGTAAAACCCTTCGTACGAAGCTTCTTGAACTTTGGGTGCGTTTCCCCGAAAGCATCGCAAGACACTCTTAGAAACACTCGCATATTAACAATTACTCCAGACCAGACGTAGACGGTTAAGTGGATTTCAGAAGCCTATAAATCAGATTTTTCGTGTTCATTTAATTTTACGGTTACCATAACCATTGATTTTTTTATTTTTTTTATAGTGATGTTAGATGCAACAATATTTACGTTTATTTTTATATATTTTTGGAAATTACCCATAAAAGCCATTCCTTAAATAGCCCTATAAATAAGTTTGAGACAAGTAAAATCAGTGGGAAAAAGATTTTATTTCAAAAGAAACCTTGACGTGCCTAACCGGCCATGTATTGGGCATCACAATGGGGTTCGCGTCTCCCAATCTACCGCCCCTCCTCCTCCCGTATCAGCAGCACCACAGAAGTAGAGATGTAAAATCCAGGGATAAGAAAGGAAAAGTCCTGCTTCCACCCATGAACTCAGCCAGCTGATTTCACTAATTAGTTCCTCCTGGCTGAAGAATTGTGCAAATGAGCAAATTCAGGTGATTGGAACTAAATACTGAGAACGACTTTTTACTTTCTGAACCCGGATTTTACACCGCCGTTTAAGTAGCACTTAAGAGGTGACTGCGCGTTCACGCTTTAAGAACCGTTTTGGGAAGCGCCTGTTAGAAATTAGTCATCGTAGAATCGCTCGTTTAAATCTCACTTAACCCTAAGAAAATGACCCAACAAAGCATACCTCATTCAACAGCTCGAGATCTCGTTGACATGCTAACAGGACAGTAGATCTCCAGGTTGGGAAACACTGCATTAAATCTAAATACCCAAAGAAGCACATTTTGAAAGAAAAAGAAAAGCAGTGACCACACAAGAGACAGAAACATGTTCATTGATCTGAAAAAAGCTTTAATGTCTTGCAGCTCAACACAGTTTATGACCTGGGTCTCTCCTTCTTGCCTTTGTAGAGGGCCAGGAGGGACACGTTCGCCACTTTGACCACCTTGAAACGCACACCGGGGATATCACCGACGGCATGGCCCTTACGACCAAATCCTGCCACTAGAACTTCGTCGTTTTCCTGAAAAGATGAGAATCGGGCACGTAAGAGAAAAGAAGCCAGTGTTTTATTCGTCGATTAAAATTTTGCCTCAAAGCAACAGTTGAGCCGCTCAGAGACAGTGGATGTTACTGTTCTGGAGGATCATAATTCAGCAGAAAATAAAACTTGATGCATTATTCCTCTGTAGCTGATCAGGTCATTTCTGTAATGCAGCATACTGAAAACACCAACAAACATTGACACATCCATGCCACTTCTGGCTTCTCTATTTGGAGGGGTTGAGGACTGACCTCGATGAAGTTCAAGCAGCCGTCGTTGGGGACGAAGGCCGTGATCTTCTTGCCATTCTTGATCAGCTGGACTCTGACACACTTTCTGATGGCAGAGTTGGGCTGCTTAGCCTCAACACCTCTACAAGTGAGCGAGAAGAGGGATGATCAGCATTTGCCAGAAGATAATGGGTCCCAAAATCACAAAACTTAAAAACACTGGTCAATCAGTCACTTGACTATAATTGATCCAAACATTAACTCTATAGGCTTTGGCCCCCTAGTGGTGGGACGTATCCGTCTACATTTTTTATAGTGTTCATATTTCTCTTGAATTCTAAATTAAAACGTTAATAAAACACGGAACTTTCGATGCAAATTTGTTAAAAACAGTCACAGCCTGCGAACACATTCGTTTATATGCTTATCAGCTCTCAGGTTACACTACAGAGCCATAAAGCAGCAGGGTGCTAATAGCCCAACCCACTTTTTTTATTTGTTTACAGCCTTCACCTCGCCGCAGTCACAGGCAATAAAATGCGTATCACAAAAGCTCTTGGTACCATTTCAACACGCTAAAAAATCAAGATCCGATTCAGGAACAATTGTATATTATTGAAAAGTTGTATAAATAAACATTAGGTGTTTTTTTCCCGTGCTCACTTCAGTATGCATACAACCGATATACTTCCGGTTTTGTATAAATACATTTTATTTTCTACAAATTCTCTTGATAAACATGTTTAAGCAACCAAATACGATACCTGGTTATGCAGTTATAACCCTTTTCTGAAGAATCCTCAACGTTTTTTCGTAACCCATTTATCCATTATCCAGGAAAGTCTCAATTTCCACAGTGCGTACCCTTCGCTTTTGCGTTTGTACTACGTTACTACCGTTGCGTAAAAGCATTACTAGACTGCTACAGGAATGATCTAACGTAAAACACGTAGATTATCTTCTACGAGGGTTCCTGCCCTTTCAAACGAAGTAAAATATGTCATATTCAAGCGACTGTGAACGGCGCTGTATCCACGCGTAAAGACAGCCCATAGGGCAATCGGCTGTGCGCTCCTGACTTGTTTACAGCATCACATGACGCCTGTGGCCATTTTGACTGAGTTTATCATGAAGGGGATGGGCTGGATTGCTGTTACAATTACGTTTGCAGTCTATCCCGATGTATTTAGCAATGTGTAGCTTTTTTTGTGAGCTGAAAAAACGTCACAGACCAGTCTTTCTCTGTACGCAGACACGGGCAGCTGTATGATGCAATTGAGCTGGTGATGTCTTTGCTGCTTCAAAGTTTACGATTATTTTATACATTTATACGTGAACGTGGCAATCAACGGTGGAAAGAAGAGCGCTTATTTCACGGTTGCTCTGGTTTTGGAGGTGAAGAAGTGTCCCAGAGGCGAAGAAGTCTGTGTTCTGGCAGAGCAATAACTCTGGCATGGACCCGTGCCTGGACATGTAAGTGTTTTTAAAAATATATAATACAAATGATTATTATTATTATTATCATCATAATCATCAACAGTATGGAGCGCTATTATCTAGAGTATTTTTAGTTTGGTGATAAATGGATTCTCGCAGGAGTTCGCTAGTTAGCTTCTATGGCGTCACAGGCTGGTAAGGAGCGCCTGCTCTTTGTTTGTTTTCTAGTTCATTCGCAGTTTCTTTGTGCAGCAACCAACACAAGGGCTAGTTGTTGAATTTACGCATGAAACGACATCCATTCTCAGTACTTTATTTCACGGTTCAGTCAAGACATTACAGCATTATAATAATGTAATTTAGTTCGTGCAAGCTGACAAACTAATTCATAAATCCTAGTTAGCTACGATTGCTAATTATGTTGGAGCTAATATCAGACGTACTGTGGATGTAAGATTTTTTAATGTATATACGTATATATATATAATATATATATGTGTGTGTGTATATATATATATATATATTTTTTTTTTTTATAAAATAAAAAAAAATTTTCCACTTAATTGTAATACTTGCCATATGTCTTTTTGAGATAATTTGTGTTCTCATTTTTTAGTGATTCTACTTAGTAATGTACTTGAATCTGTCTTTTTCAGGGAGGACAGTGAAGACACCCCTCCCCCACCTGACACCTCTGTCGTAGGAGGTGGTAACAGACAGGTTTGCCAAATAGTGATGTATAATTCATTACGTTTGCTGTAAAATGTCAAGTTGAAGGCTTGTTATAGATAAACCTGTTATTCTGCTGGCTTATGGGGCTCTGGTAAATCTAACTTTGAAGTACAGTGCCATTTTAAATGTAAAGCAGATTGGTTGGATAACATTAGGGTAAGTAATCCTTTTCGGAGAGGTATTTGGGCACTTTTGGGCACGCTTTGTAAGAGAATACCCTCATACACATAAACACAAAACATGTGTAGGTTAATTTTCTTCACATTCTGTATTACAAAAAATGTTTTAAAAGAAAAATAAAGTTCTCTGATGATTGACATGCCTAGACAGAAAGATATGCACATGTTTTATATTTGGAGACGTTCGGATAAATATTGGGACACTGGGCACAGTTTTGGAAAAATTACCAATGGATAAGGAAAGCCTGTAGATATCTTTACCAAATTCTATACACAAGTGGACAACATATCAGTGCACTAGTGTAAGGAATTCTGGTTTGCTCCAGTACTTTGAAGTTGAAATATTCAGTGCTAGACTGTAAAAACACAAGGCGTTTTGTACTTTTTTTTGTTTTTTTATGTGTATTATGTATAAACTGTATGTGACCATTTTTACATAAATTTATTCTGATGCAAATTTCTGAATGGTACAAGCCTCTTCTTTCATTGAAACTTTCAACCATGGATGTGCAGTGAAGAGTTTTTGAGATATTGGCACTTAATTGACACTAGTAAAAACTAGGCGAAAATTGGGCCAAATGGGCCAAAGTAAATAGGGTTAACTGACCGAAGCCGTATTAAAAGTACTTAGTGCATTTGATCCACATTTAAACAAGTTGTAAGCACAGAGGTGCATGAAATGTTGAATACATTCACTCACACTTTCTCAAGGACAATTCCTTTGGCATGGGAAGCTCCTCCAAAAGGATTAGCCTTCAGGGCTGTACCCAGGTGAGCCTTCTTGTACTGCTTATCGTGCCATTTCTGCTCACGTCGATGGTTTCGGAGCTTTCTGGCAGTACGCAGTCCACGACACTTGCCTGTAGAAAAGGGGGCAGGTTAAAGGAAAATAAATTACGGCCTCTGGACAGAACTCAAATTTACTGAATGTAATCAGATAACGGTTGGCTAACATCTACTAGAACACCACACAGACTGGTATGGTTTTGAGACTTGCATGGCAAATTTACCAAAATAAGTTTTATCCTCGACTAAAAAACCTGTCGTATTATATTTACCCTAATTTAGCTACCCGCCATACCGATTCAGTGCCCCCATTTCATTCTGTAATTTCTCTGGAACCAGATTCAATTTATAAATTCAATTGCGAATTTAGCTCATTTTTTCAATTATTTGAATAGGATATATTAATGTAGTTCGCCATCACGGCAACTCGCCCATTTCTTTAGGTAGAAGGTAACGTTAGAAGTAAATGTCTAGCTAGCCATTAAAGTACATTCATGCCAGTTTAATCTCCTTAATAACAGGCCACTTTGAGTGATCCGATAGAGAGCAAGATTTTTAAAAAGAGAGAATATTAAATATCGCAGTAACCGGTCCGACATTTTAACTCGAGCCAACGCTCTCGTTAGGGCTAACGCTAACTTAGATACGAGTAAATCCGTGAAACCACACCGACCACGTGTTAAAATAACGTTACACAAACAACTTAAATATGCTTATATGATATTGATTGTAGCCGTGAACTTGTGACAGGAGAAAACGAAGCGTGGAGACAAATGACGGGCCGCAAGGATTGTCACGCCAGCCTGCATGGCCGCTCTCCACGTTTCTTAGTTAGCCAGCAGCTAACCAACATAAAGCTACATTTGTTTAAGAGAACCAGGTTTTAATTATACCAAGGCGAGTGATTTTTTTTGTGTGAAGATCGATTATAATCTATTCATAATCCATCTGACTGCTACCAGACAACTAAAGTATTAAAATAATAGGTATTTTTCACTGAAAAATGAACCTACCCATCTTTATCGTCTCAGAGCCCTAGCAGGAAAGAAAGTTTCCCAGCAATCCCCGCGTCGATGTCTTTTCCGAGGACCCAAAGTAGGAGCCCTGACAGCGCCTATTTGTTATGTTATTTTTCATTTTTAGAGAGATCATAGTTCATTTAATGGGACACTTCTACGCAAATTAAACAATTCTAGTATCATAAAAGTTTGCATTTAATTTATTTTGTGACACCCAGCAGTTTACAATATAGAACGTCCTTCCATGTGCCTGAATAGAAAGGATCAGAAGACAATAGAACGTGTCCTCCTTTCTAGAACGGCCTGTGTTAGCAAACGAGGTAGCAGGAGGCTGCTAACCCACAATTTAGCTGTATGGCATAACATTAAGTGCAATCGCAATTGGTTTAAAACAAGACCTTCAATTGAAGTCGTTTACAATAATTATTATAAGATTTATGCAAAAAATCAAACAATTGCCAGTGAGACAATAGGCCCCTTGATGTAACCAGCCCAAATACACAAAGCAAGTCTCTTTTATTCCCACTCACTTAACTGACTGGCACTACCTTGGACAGCATTTTGAACTAAATGTAGCTAGGCCAAAATTAAGACAGCCAGAGCAGCTAAGGTGAACTAGTTACAGTTGCTGACCAGGGTTGCCAGACTGGGGGATTTCCCCCTAAATGTAGGACATTTTAAAAATTCATGGGGGAATTTTTAACGAAAAAATGTATGGGAGTCAATGATAGATGGGGGGGTTTTAAAATGAGATATGGGGGGAAATTTTTATGGGACTCAATTGAAGATTTTCGGAATTTTTTGGGGGAGGGAATTAATTCAGGCATCTGGCAACACTGTTGCTGACAGCCACGTGGCACGTGATTAAACATATAATGAAATATAAAAATGCCAATGACACTTCTTTAATAGCTCGTGGTTTCTTTGTAACTAGCCCATTCAATTTGGCAAGCTTGTGAACCTGCGATCGATGCAGTTCAACAGATTATGAAATGAAATTGGGGAGGGTTAAGAAAAGTGTTAGATATGTGGGTAGATAGTATAATACTAACGTAACTTTTTGAATCCACAATTAACTAAAAGGGATGTACGTAGAGTATTTAAGATTACCATAATATTTTGATTAGAGGCATACCGGTGATAAATTCTTTGCAGATTATCATAGATGCCTAAATGCCAGTAGGCCAGTAGGCTACATCTGCTAATGAACAGCCCGGAGGTGTTTCCATTTCGGTAATGTTCACATTACCTTCATAATGTTCACCCTTCATCCAGCAAAGATTACTCATATCTCCTGTAATTCAGCTGTGAACTATGGTGTGACAAAGGCTAAAAAACTTAAATCGCAGCGCTTCAGAGATGGGACAAAATCTAACTTTAGGTATTAGTCTAGCCCACTTAGCCTACACACACACACACACACACACACAGAGGCTATATAACATATTTAATCCCATAATTCACTCACTGAGTTTAATTGAATAATATTTGTTAAATCCCATGACAAGTGTTAGAAAAATGGAATGGCATAATTACATGTCAAGTGTTAGATAATTTCTTCCTTAAGGTTTACTATGTTACTTTGAACAGTATAAATCGTCTTTATGACAAGTAAAAATCTGATTGTTTCCCATTTGTGCACTTCATAAAATAGTCTAATCTGTTACTGCATGTGATAATTCTGCATTCCTAAAGATTTAGAAGGCATTGTGGGATGAGGAGTCCTTTTGGCAGTATGGTACACCTTTATAGAAGGCACCAATTGGGTCCATAGAAAAGCCTGCAGGGGAGTAGCAAGGATGTAATTCCTTTGGTTTGCTATGTCTGTTTCGTCACACATACATTCTGCTTCATTAGACAATCTTGTTCGGCTGCAGGGCTTTTCTGCAGATAACACACATCTCTCTTGTGAATTAATTTCAATTATTGAGGCAGCTCAGTGTAAATCTAGGTCACGTTATCAGGGGTTTTGTTCTCTGCCTTAAAATGGAAAAATACCTCCATTATTCTGACCTTGAGTGTTCTGATCATTGACTGATTTGTATAGATATGGGTATTGGTTTAAAAAAACTGGGGTTTGGGGAGGGAGGTTAAATTGAGTAAGACGGGGTATATTTCTTTGCTGCCAATTGCGTGTGCCTCTGTTTGAGAGAGAGAGAGAGAAGGGGGGTGGGGAGGGGAGGGAGTGGGTGTGCCCGTGACACATGATTATCTTCCCCCTCTCTGTCCATTGGCTGCCGCATTTGTCAGTCAGTGAGCTCAGGTTTCGGCTGTGTTATCAAAGCAGATTATGAAGCAGTCTTCATCTGTGGCAGCCTCATCTGGTCGTCTTCATGGCAATACACAAGCTGTTTTTGTTTTGTACATTATTATTTTTTCTTTTTCTTCAGCTTTCATTATCCTATGACCAAGTGCCTGCTATTGTGGAGGACAGGTAAGTGGGGCAATTTGAACTGTGTGATAATGTGAGAATGAGAGTGATGCTTGTGTGGATGATGTGAAATGTGGGTCTTTTAATGCCTGTTAGAAACCTCAGAAAACAAACCAGAAAAAAGAAAGTACAGTTGAAAAATGAATTTCTGAATCTATAAAAGCCCAAGCTTGTCTCTATTGGTTAAGCCTGCATCACCAAAGGGGTTTCTGTTCATCTGATGCTGTTTTTCTTCCTTGTAGTTTTACTGAAACTCTGCGATGATTCTGAACGAGGCTCTGTCAATGAAACACAAGAGAAAATCCATCAGTGTTGGTCTAGGAATCAGTTTACAGTGCAAATCCATATATGTGCTACAGAAATAGGAAGGGACGAAAGTCAGGACTGTGCTGAGCCAGACTCGTGTTCTCTGTGGTTTCCCAGGTCATTCTTACATGTAATGTACTATTGAAAATCAAATCCTTGAGATTGTAGGCACAGTGCTGTTGTTCATTGATTTCTGGATGGTGAACTAATTGTATGGCTGGTGCTATTAACTGGTTGAACAGAAGTAATACAAATTATTTGAGTTGCACTGAGATTATTATTAATGTTTTGTAAATAAATAGTATTTATGGATTTAATAGTTACATGACAATTCGCCCTGTTTTGAGGTTTTTTTTATTTTCCTTTTCATCATGCTTGTGAGAATTTTAAAATAAATGATAGAAAATGTCTAAATTTTATATTTCATGCAGTATTTATTATGACGATGGATGTATATTTTAACTGAATTACAAAAGGTTATGTACGTGCTTTCTCTCGTCACTTGTAACTTAACCTTACAAACATAAACCTAATAACTTGCGCTGTGAAAAAGCAACATTTTAAAAATGTCAGTTAACCCAGTAGTACTTATTTTGGTTATTGGTATTTGTTTATTGATAACAATTCAGTCTTATTTGGTATCCCGGTCAACCTAATGTGGAAGTTCAGGGCAATGATCAATAACAATTAAGTGCATTTTATTTCTGAAAGACAAAAAAATCATTTAATTGATTTTGCATACATTTTCAATTTTAGTTGGAATTCCCAGATTTACTTGAAATGGCAGATACATGAAGCCATATATTAATGCACATTAACTGATAAATTAGTATTATTACAACATATTATCAGAAAAATAACTGTTCTCGATTTGTACTTTGCTTACGTAAACTGAATGATGCGGTGCATTTAAAGTTTTAAATCCCCTGTAATATTGCAATGCAGCTTGATTGCAGGATCAGTGGAGACAGGTGAACTTGGCCTTGAACTATTGTTTTTCTATCTGCTCACATTTCCCTCTGTCCCAGCACTCTCACATTCCTGGTGAATGTATGAATAGGACAGACCTTAGGTACACCAGGGCTGGAAAATGGATATTCCCATAAACACAGCCTCATTCGTTGAGAACTGTGTTACATTTTCTATACACATAGTAAATAAGGAAATGGCATTCTTTGCTTAACCCACTGCTGTCTTCTAATTAGGCATTGCAGGGATATAAATTACATGGATTTCACTCTTACATTGAGGATCATATGATGCAATGCTCTGAAAAGTCATCAGTGCTAAAAAAAAAATCACAACATGGTTCTTTGTCACCTGAAATATCTGTGAAATCTATAAATATTTGCAGCCTTGGTGGTAGTTTTTTTTTTTCATTTAACTTATACTTATTAATCTAGCTAGCTGAATGTATTGAACTCTGGCAGGGCTGCTATTAAATTTACTTGTAGATTTCAATGAATGAAATCTGGTGGAAAAAAAACAGGTTAAGAATTCAGGGGCAGAAACAAGATGGCAGATTGCCATTACTCAGATTACCAGTAGGTGGTGCCTTGAAGCCAAAAATAATGAAATCCCCCAAAATATACACCCTTCAGTTTTGACATTTGTACTTCATTGTCAAGTTCCAGTGTATCTGATTGATGTTGAATGGCTTACTATGATATTAAAGTAACCTGTAACCTTTAAGCACAATGTATCATAGATACATCATAATATCATAGATGATAGGAAATTAGTTCCTGCCTCAAGTTTATCCATTTGGTTTGTTCGCTCATGATATTCATTCTTCAGCTTGGGTGAGTGACTCAGACACTAAAAAAAAAAGACGGTGGAACGCATCTGGTTTCTTGTTCGATTATGTAAGAGCGATCCATGTGAGAGTTGACTGTGTGTGAGTGGACTCATGCAGTATAAATGTGCATTTATCATTCTCTTGTTTGAAACATCCCTCCCGTATAATATCTGCGCAATATTTCACTTTCGGCATCCTGATTTTCCTGAACTACAGAACAGTAAAATAAAAATTAAAAAACTGAACAAAAAAATTTAATATTTTACATTATAGAAGGCATGTGATAAATCTGCTCACTATGTCACTTCTTGTGAAACATGAGAATAGCTATACACTGGTGGTCATAGTGACATTACCGTGACTGTAATGTCAATGTCATCATGGATTACTGGCAAATAGAGATACATTTATCTTCAATTTAATAATGAGAATAACATGAGAGAAATGGGGAATCTAAAGAACTTCACATTATGGGAGATGGGTGTATGTTTTCAGGTGATTTTGCCAAAGGATATTATTTTAGTGTTATAGCATTAGGGAACTGCAGCGTCTTTGAATTTCTTTGTTTTTTTATTTCCCTACTGTTTTTGTGATTGCCTCTAGGACTTCCTTGTAAGTATCACAATCCTTATTTAATCTTTAAAAGGAGGTTTAGTGAACTGAAATTGAGAAATTGGTTGGAAAATAATGGGTCGCTAAAATTAGCTTTGACAAGCTTTGTAAGGACTGCCTATTGCAGAATTTGCAACATTTCTAAATGTAATACATAGAAAACCTCCTAGTTTTCAGCACCGTGAACCATGTGTAAAAGTCCCAAATGCTCAGAAACAGATTGTTGGGAATGTGACAGGAACATTGGCCAATCAGTATTTAGAGTGCATCAGTAGCAATCAGGATCTGCCTTTAATGATAGAAATTCTCCCTTTATTTGCAGCAATGGCCTCATTGTAATGCAAGGGTGCACAACGAGGGCCAGTCCTTTTCGGATGTTGTGCCAACTTCTGCTCTTAATGATTCAATTAGTTCGTTCATTATTTCCTCTGACATTTTTTGACATAGTAGTAGGCTACAGGTCTAGACTGCACGTGTATCTTTGGTGGAAATATTTTTCTATGGTACGGTCCAATTTAGGAGTGGTCCAGAATTACTGTTTACAGGTGTTTTTGGAATTTAAGTCATAATTATTCATTGGAACAAAACCAACATGCACACTGTGCCTCCAGGACTGGAGCTGTGCACCCCTACTGTAGTGTATAACAACACGCCAATCGGTGACAAGTTTAGGACTGTAGAAAAGGTGTATGGATGCTTTAGCCAATCTTAAATTAAGCACACCAGAAACGGTGGTCCCTCTTGATTGAACTGGAGTTTGAGAGCCCTGCTTTATGTACAAAGTAACCGTATCCACACGTCAATTTTGCTTCGTGACAGTTTTCACATGGCACTTGTGAAACTCTGTGGATGTGCGCAAGGAACGCTGGGACTTTGTGAGAGATGTTCCGGAGGGAAAGAAAATCTGTATTAGTAATTGGAGACACATTGCCTCAAGGGCATTGGGCTGTTTAGTCTTTTTTGCACTGCTGCCAGCACCAAAGAGGGCACAGTGGACCCATGTAGGCCAGTGTGGACTTTTAATCTGATCAGATTTGATTTGGAGGAGTGCTGGGGTGCTGAGCCAAGGAGCAACTTTTTCGCCGAAGGGATGCCTGAGGGACGGTCAGCGGATAGCGATTATATAATGGCAACTGTATCGCATGAAGGGCCCCACATCCTGACAGCCAATGGCAGGCACGCAGCACTGAGCCAATCTCTGTAAGCTGCCGTAAGTAAGGAGCGGAGGGATTTTTCTTTCTAGAGCGTTCCAATCGGTTCTGCCATACGCAAGCGTGTTGTTTTTTTTTTTTTTTTTTGAGTCGGTTGTTTTTCCCTGATCCATGTTGTGGCTCAAATAACAAATTAAAGTTGATGCTTGTGTTCAGATAAATGATTAGCCAGTGTTTCGCCGCATTTAATTACGCAACAAAAGCATCTGCTTCCAAACAAGTACAGAGAGCTGGGACTAAGTATTTTTTAACTCCCAAATGTATAGTTACATCACTTCAACATTTAAGCTTGCATTCACAGATGGGATCTCAACCAGAGTAACGATCAGAAAAAGCTATTAAATATCAGGTAGTATGTCTCATCCAGAAGCCATGGCGCTGGAGGCTCATGACAAAAGCACTTGCACCTGCAGTACTCACCACACACACAGACACTATAAATAGTTTGCGTAAAACTTGCCGCGTACATTTCTGAGTCACCGTACAATCGTCGACAGAGAGTGAAATATCAGAGGGGAAAAAACAACGCGCTGCTCATTGCCGCGAGAGGAGAGTGCAGTCACACGTTCATTTCCACGGCTGCTCCCGTTCATCTCAAAGTGAGCTCGCCCGCCGTCCGCCAGAGCGCCGGGGTGCAGGTGTGCTGGGCGGGGCGCTGTGCACAAGGTCATCTCCCCCGCTGCTCCGCTTCTTGGCACTGCTGATGCTCCACTGACACACCTCCCTTCCGCCAGGCCGCCAGGCCGCGAGCCGCTTACACAGGACAGGTGGGCAGGCCGTGAGCTGCCCTGAGCCAAGCAGCTGGCCCACTGAAGGCTGTGTGCGCCCCGTCCAGCAGACTGTTAATCAGGTCATGGAATCTCCTTGGCTAAGCTCATTTCATCCAGCATTATGGCAATGATTAGATGTTTAAACGGTCTGTCTTAGCCCTATCCACCCCGCCCCCCCCCCACCCCCCCATCACCGATCCCCGCCCCATGATGGCTGAGAGACACATGGTAAGAGCTGGTGGAGCACAACACAAAAATAAATAAAAGTAACAGTGGCAGTAAAGGCTGTTCGTTTACCCGCGGCAGACATTTTACATCCTAAATACATAACAGCCAGAGAATTGTGGCCCCCACCCCACTATCAGTGCCCTACCCGCCTCCTACTCCTGATGTAAAAATGATTTTGTTTTCTTTTTTATGTTCACAGCTCAGACGCACCCCCATACCAAGCCATCAGAGTCAGAAATGGTACGTTTTGACACAAAATCTCTATTGGGGATTACTATGCTAGCTGGATGCCAATAGTATGCCAATGAATGTAAAGCTGTTTACATTAAATAATGCTGTTTCTAGGCAACACGGTCAATACAACTGAAGTGCATATCTTTTGCATGCATACATGCTTACATTTTGAATATGTTGATAAATGGAAGATTCTTTTTCTGTTTTTAGTGGATAAATGCACCAGATGTTGCCCTCACATGTTCTATACAACAGGGTGTAATGCACTGCACATCACAAACATGTTTTTTCTCTTACTTTCTTCCCACTTTTCATTATTCAGAAGCAGTGGCCACTCAGAGCCACAGTGCCTCACAGGGAGGAAGTTATTTGCCTGTAGGAGAAAACCCACTCAGAAGAGTTCTGCAGGTAATGCATTCTGGGAAAGCCAGTATGACCTTGTATGTGAGAACAGGATTTTATTGCTAGCCGGGCAGAACTAATCCCACACAGACAGGTATTCTCATAGACAAACATAATTATATAATATTCTGAATATGTACTGATTACATCTTCATTACGAGAGGTTTTCAAATCCTTTATTTGTGAGTGGGTAGCTAAAAACTCTACCTAGTATTTTATCGTTTGTTTTTTTGTTACTAAAATGTTAATAGATTTCTGTATGACCTCCTGGCCTTGTGCGTCTGCCAATGCCCCAATTCCTGCCGAACAGTCGAAGATTACATGATTGGATAAATCCCACATATATGATCATCAACTTAGATTACTAAAAAAAAATAAAAAATCTATTTAGGAATAATTAAATGATTGCTTTATAATGTTTATCAGTATTTGGTGTACTGCCCTGGTGACATATAAGGCTGATGAAACCTTAGGTTTTTTTTGTAATGTTAACATTGACCTGCTGGGCTGCTCGGTGGCACTGCTCTAGCTCTGGTATGGTATGGAATCAGGACAATGCCATTACTGACTGTGGCTGACACAATTGGCCGTGTCATTGCCCAGGGATGGGATGGTTTGAGCTGTCAGGGATGGAAACCGTCTCATCACACACCAGCGATCCGTACCGGTCGATCGGGCACCTGCAGGTACACCTGTTGAGCTGCACAAGAAGCGTCTTCCTCCAGCTCATTTCGGTGCAAGCCCAACCTGTGAACTGCAGCGTGATGAAGAACAGGCGGCTGGGATCACGTGCTCCGGAGGAGAGCACATGCCGCTCTGCTCTCTTTTGAATCAACAACGGAGGTCACGATGAGCATTGCGGCATAAGGGCAACAAATTAGCGGAAAGAAGGGTTAAAAGCGCTAAAAAAAAACATTGACCTGCTAAATCTGGAGCATCCAGCTACAAATGTTTAATCCCCATACATTCCATGTTGGTGCTGTTCGGCCTGCTTGCCATTCTTACTAAACACTATGATGATTTTCTCCCTTTCTTTTTTCTATTGAGGGGGGGATAAAATGCATCATTCTATAATATCCTTCCTTCATGCAGCTGTGTGTCTCTTCCCCCTCCCCTCGTGTCCCCCTCTTGCCCCCCTCTTGCCCACAGCCGTACGGTTGGCAGTTGCATTCCCCGCCTAGGACGAAGCGGAAGCTCCTTCAGTCGTCCAGCTCTCTTCCATATTCCCCTATGAATGTGGCTTACAATGGCAAAACATGCATCCTATTCAGGGCCAAAAAGCTGGCAATCAGGTACAAGAACCATACCTTCGTGGATCTCACAGAGAAGGCGTTTGGCCCCAATGCGCCGGTGGACACCAAAGGCTCTGTCTGTAGCAAAGACAAAGCCACGTGAGTCTACCCCTCTGCTCACAGAAAATGTATTTATTCGTCATTTGTTATTAAACTATAGAGATTGCCTTACTGTATGTGCCACCTTTCTCTGTCTGTCCCACTGAACACAAAATGAATGATTTCAAAGTGAATAAAACAAAAACAGGAGATGGCACTCTAAGGGTACCACAATACCGTATATGGTTACAACGATTTGTTGAATCACATTACATAGTACCCCCCTGTGAGGTTTTACAAAGTGTGATTTAAACAGATCAGATGGTGCATTTAGAAAAGAGGAAGAGGCATAATATTAATATGTCATTGAGCATTGATGGATGTTTCGCACTGACTATTACATCACCTCAGATTTACATCACTCACATCATCATAAGGCCTTGCAGTTATTCTGTAGGGCCACCTGGTGTCCTCCTCAAAATTAAACATTTTGCTTTGTCAACAGGCTCTCCCTCCGGTTCGGGGATGTGGAAGATCTGAGGGGCCTCACCATAAGGTCAGCTCTCCTGCTCATTCAGTGGTGTCTGACATTGAACTAATTTTAACTGCATTTTACACTTAATTTTGAATCTATGCTCGAATGTCTTTATTGGATATTATATAATTGCATTTTAAATATAAGCATTTGTTACATTATGACATTTGTATTTACTGAAATTAACAAAATCCTGAGTGTAAAATGGGATGTAGAAGAGGTCTAGAAGAGGGATGTAGAAGAGGTCAGGCAAGTCTGAAATTTATGTCTACAGTTCAGAGTATGCGTTAGCCAACAATTGGCGGTTTTTGGCCGGTAAAAACGAACAAAGTCCAGGAAATTTAAAGCCTTCCAGACATTCCTGCCAGCAAAAGAAAAATGATAGGCTGAAGCCCAAATAATGGCTCTCACTGCTTCAAATATGCATTTCACTTATTTTGTCTCAAAGGCACAGCAACTCATGATTGTTATCAGCCCAAATCACACTTCAGCAGGCTGGAAGGCTCAATAGGCACGAAGCAACTATTTCTATTGGATCAAAATAGCACAGAGAAGCTGCCTGCAGGAGAAATTTACACAGCTAATATGAATCTGGAAATGCACTATAACTTATGAGACATTCGATTTCAAGTCAGCAGCTGCCTACTTCCATGTCATGAAGTATCACCGCAAATGAAAGGACAATAGCCTAAAAAAGTTGGTGGTTTTCTATAAAAGCACTAATGTTATTTTTTATACTGTTATAAATATGCTGTTCTTACTCTGTCAAAACTGAATGAAGTTAAATAGGCGTAAAAATTAGCTTGATTTGAACAGAAAAGTGTTATTTCATTGTCTTGTTAAGTGCATTATTCTCCACTGTAGGCTAAAAACAATTAATGCGTCGTCTACTATCCAAATAGGCCTATTTGCTGTGGTGAATGGCGGAAATTGTGTTCATTTGCCGAATACATTTTTTTAATCTTCATTCAGGAAGAGATGATTCCTCTTTACTCAGAATAAAAATATGTGTCAATAAACTGCTAATGATGCAAGGTCTTGACAGCTTCCTTTGTTGAGAAAAGGTTTACGCGCACACACACACACACACACACACACTGATGCACAATGTTTTTTTTACCTAATTCATTCCGTTGTGCAAAGCATATGCATATTCATATGTTTCACCTTATGATCATTTTTGTTTATAAATAGTTTTCAAAATTCAAAAATGCAAGATAATGTTGTTACATATCATTGAACATGCCTGTATACCATGCACATGTTGATAATAGATATGGCCAACTTAAAAATTCCTAGCTTGAGCTCTGCTACAGGCCATAGATTGGAGAAATGAGAGTCAAAGAGAGCCAGAGTTTTTTTTCATTCTGTAAACAACAGATTTTTTATACTGCCCACTACAGCAGGATTTGGTATAGGTTATTCAGAGACTATGTTTATTGTATCATGAACATGACATTTATATTTTAACCAATCAGCAGTGTGACTGTTTAGTGGGCTGCTTGAACTTGCAGTGATGATCCATACAGAACGGACACACTGTGTCACCCCTCCATCTCTTGGGTTTATAACTGACATATTTATATCAAGAGGATGTTTTTATATAAATATGTCTGTTTCTGTTTTCCTGTCTGTACATTTTTTAAAATAAGTATACATGTTTATTTTTTGGCTTAATGAACGCTTCAAACACAAGAAAAAGACAATTGCATTTGTTCTTTTTAGGAAAGGATTGGAAAATGAAGAGCGGCTTCGCCGGTTAGAATGGCCCGTTCTGCTCTTTTGAGTATGACTGACTCTCCATCCTCTCTCTCCGCCACTCAGGCTACAGATGTCAAACACGTTCTACGAGTCAGCGGGCCAGAACTGGTTCACCCTGGACAGTGTCCACATCCAGTACAACTGGACACATGAGGCTACTTTCAATGCCACGGAGGTCTATGCTCCCTCCACATATTCCTACCACTGCCAGCACGTCAGCAGCCTTCAGAAATATGACACCCTGCTGGTACCCAGCTCTCATAGCGACAGCTCGGCAAACTGGCACATCACATTTACAGACTTCCAGGTAGGCCCACCACCGATTGCCTGCCGCGCCATCGCTTTCAGCTCCCTTATCAACGCGATGCGACAAAAAAATGTATAAAATACAATAAAAAGATTGGATTGTACTTATGTTTCAGGCATTCTGCAACAGATGCTGCCATGGTTTTTGGCTGCTTAAAAGTGCAGTAATTGGGACAAGTGTGGATTTATAGATGGTGATATGATGGCGGAATTGGCTGTAGTCGTTGCATCCCATCCCACACGCACGTTCCTCCCACACACCGTGGTGTGATTTGTAACATTTGTATTACAAAGATAGAAACATAAGTAGAAATCAGAAACACAGGCAGAAATTCAGTTTGCCTTGTATTTTTCTTTGATAATGAAAATGAACACATTAACACACAAATGGACATGATCATACCAAGCGTCTGCTGCCCATGAACCACTTGAAATTTATTACATTGCTTGCTTGGGGGAAAGCATTATATGCTAATACATGGGGACTGCATGTATTTTTACGATCATAATAAACAGTCTAGTTTGGCGCAATACATGTAGCTGTCATATCCCACTGCTACTGAGAGATACAGTATGAGTTGTCTTAGCTCTTGGTGAATACAGAATGCAAATTAGAGTAATTTGCTGTTGTGGTTTTGCAAGGTTATGTCCTTTCAATGTAGCTGGTTTGTCATATTACATTACATTACATTACATTACATTATAGTCATTTAGCAGACGCTTTTATCCAAAGCGACATACAATAAGTGCATACAGAAACGTCATCGAAGTCACTACAAAACAGATAAGACAAAGCACATCCTTCCCATAATGTAGCAGCTATCCCTAGTAATGAACGTTGAATGTAGTTCACCGTAAGCTGTGGGTAAATCAGCTATACTACACTTCTATTCTAAATACAATTATAAACTATAACAAACAGACAAGAAAACACAGGGAACTAGTACCATGAGGTCCTAGATTAGAATATCAGTCAAGGTGGAGTAGGAGAGGTGTGTCTTCAGGCCACGACGGAATGCAGGCAGGGTTAGAGTAGAATGTAGGGGAATGGGAAGTTAATTCCACCACTGAGGACCTAGGGTGGAAAAGCTCCGCAGTCGGGACGAGCGAGAGCCGTTGACACGGAGGGGGGGAAGTGCGAGTCGCCCTGCTGTAGAAGAGCGAAGTGGTCGAGCAGGAACATAGTTCTGGATTAAGTCCTGCAGGTAGGCGGGGCCTGTCCTATTGGCTGCAGTGTAGGCCAGGGTCAGAACTTTGAACCTGATCCTGGCTGCAACTGGCAGCCATTGGAGTGACCTCAGCAGGAGGGTTACATGGGAAAATTTCGGGAGGTTGAACACGAGCCAGGCAGCTGCATTCTGGATCAGTTGAAGAGACAGAATGGCGCAGGCTGGTAGGGAGTTGCAGTAGTCCAGGCATGAGGTGACCATGGTCTGGACAAGAAGCTGGGTGGAGTAGGTGGTCAGGTACAGTCGAATCCTCCTGATGTTGTAAAGGAGGAACCTGCAGGACCGTGCCGTCGCCACCATGGTCCCGTCAACGGTGATGGAGAGGTCATGTAGTGGGGAGGTCTTGTATGGCATGAAGAGGAGCTCTGTCTTGTCATGGTTGAGCTTCAGGTGATGGGTAGCCATCCACTCAGAAATGTCAGTCAGACAAGAAGATATCCTCTCCTTAACCTGTGGGGTAGAGGGAGGGAAAGAGAGGAAGAGTTGAGTATCATCAGCATAGCTATGGTATGAGAAGCCATGTGAATTAATTACTGAACCAAGAGACTTAATATAAATAGAGAACAGCAGAGGACCCAGTACAGATCCCTGTGCAGAGACGGAACCCTTCCAGGAGACTTGGTAGGATCTATCAGTGAGATACGATACAAACCAAGAGAGGGCAGTCCCAGAAATGCCCATCTCAGTGAGTGTGGAGATCAGGAGTTTGTGGTTGACCGTGTCGAACGCCGCAGACAGGTCAAGGAGAATCATAACAGAGGAGAGGGAGGAGGCTCTAGCAGTGGGGAGTGCCTCCGTCACGGCCAGGAGAGCAGTTTCAGTGGAATGGCCGGTTCTGAAGCCGGACTGATGCGGGTCAAGCAGGTTGTTCTGGAGGAGAAAAACAGAGAGTTGGTTAAGGACAGCTCGTTCAACAGTTTTGGACAGGAAGGGCAAGAGAGATACAGGACGGTAGTTCCTGACATCAGATGGGTCCAAGCTAGGTTTTTTAAGGAGTGGGGTTACACAGGCAGTTTTAAAGGCAGCAGGAACATGGCCACAGGTTAGGGAGGTGTTAATAATGGAGGACAGATATGCCCAGTCATAGGGAATTATATCGAGCTAAACAGTTCCCGGGGAGTTATTTTTTAAGAAGCTTATGCGTTCTTTAATCTGATGAAGTTGCAAGCAAGAATGTTGTGAAAACTTCTGACGTGTTAATAAAGATTTCTGTATGACCTCCTAGTCTTGCACATCTGCCATTGCCCCAGTTCTTGCTGCATGTTGAAAGATAACATGATTGGGCAAATCTCACATAAATATATACGATCATAACTCATTTAACTGAAAATTATTGCTTTATAATTTCTAGTTCTACAATATTTGCTGAACTGCTCTGGAGACATATGAAGTAGGATGAGACTTTGTGTGCTTTCTAACATTGATCTGCTGAATCCCCATACATTCCTGTTTTTCCATGTTCTGCCCATTCAACACTCAACACTTTGACGAAGGACTTTGGTCCCGATTTACTAAGACCATTAGCGTGTGCAAAACCTTTCAGTACACGCAAAACTAATAACACAACCAATGATTGGTGCAAAACAAATATCTTCACCTTGATACTCAATGTTCATGACTATGGATAGCTGCTACGTTATTATAACAAATGTGCTTTGTCTGACCTGTTGTAGTTGCATCAATGACCTTCTGTATACACTTATTGTACGTCGCTTTTGATAAACGCGTCTGCCAAATGAATGTAATGTAATGTAATATTGACCAATCATTTGTCATGTTATTGGTTTTTCATGTGCTAAAAGGTTTTGTGCATGCTAAAGTTCTTAGTAAATGAAGCAATGAGTGTCCAAAAGAACAGCAGCACATTTGTGTTCAATAAACTCAAGGGAGTTAAGCCACCACAATGGCGCAGCGGTAAAACTGCCGACTTTCAGAGGATTGGAGGCTCACGCCCCTGGTCCTGCCAGATCCGAGTATGGCCGGTGCCTTGCGGGAGTGGCGATTGGCGGCTGCTCCCAGGGTGGGGGGAGGGACTCGGCGAGACAAGCAGCCCCAGGCGAGTTGGAATCACTGTCAGGAGCTCGAGGAGTCGTGCCCTGAAGAGGACGTGGCACCCTCCTTCCTACTACCGGCTGACAGGGTTGTGTAGCGGCAAATTCTCAAGCGGTTGCTACACGGGGAATTGAATAACATAGGGGTACAATTGACTACCAAATTGGAAGAAAACGGGAAGAAATCTGAAACAAATATATTTTTTTTTTTTTTAAAAGGGCATCACTATTTTTGCACATTCGATGGACCTCACACCCAATATGTGTAGAACCTATAAACGTACTTCAAGGCACTGAATCTCATTTTGTTTTACATTTAAAATGTTGTCGATGTCTTGTTCGTCCGTCTGTTTTGTGTGTCCGCTTTCCCTCTGTTCGGTGTCCGCAGATCCAGGCCTTCAACGTGCAGTCCAGCAGGTTTGCCTCGGCGAGTGACTGCGCCACCTTCTTCACCCCCGCCATCCTCATGGGCCTCATCACCTCCCTCATCCTGCTGCTGGTGCTGGCGTACGCGCTGCACATGGTGGTGCACCTCAAGCACATCGACCGCTACGAAGAGCACAAGACGACCGTGTATTTCCCCCGCAGCCCCGAGCCGGAATGCACAGACAAGAACAGTTTATAGGAGACCTCAGCCCCACCCCCGCCTCCCCAATCCTAATCCCAAACCAACCTTCCCACCTCCCCTTGGAGTGACAGACAGTTCTGTAATATCTCAGTGAATTACTTTTGCCGGTTCTTCTGGAATCCTGGCCCACCTCCCCCAAACTTATGCTCCTCCATCCTCCCCCCACCCCCCACCCCAAATAAAAGCACAGACAGGGCCCCTATTGGCTGGACATGCGACCCCATCCCTACACAAGATGGAGTACAGCTGCTGGTGGCTGGCTGTTCAACTGGCTGGCCTCACTGTTTAAGGATCGATTGTCTGAGCCGAGCAGGTTCCACCCTTTCCAATGGGTCAACAGCTCAGCGTCATCAAGTGGATTTGGAGAGAAATCAAAATGGAAGGATTACTGATCAATCTGCCAAAATACACTTTAACCACATACAAACTGCCCATGTGGAGACTGCCCAAATGGAACACCAGACATTACAAATTGCAGAGAGAAGAACAAAAAGAAAGGATAAAATACCCTGAAATTAAATTTAAATTAAATATTAGCACCCATATGTGTAACTCCAGTCTTTGCACTGTTAGTTTTTATAATCAAACAAATACTGGTAGAAACCAGTCACTGATGCTTAATATCACACCATCAAGGATATACAGTAGATACTTAATTTTTTATTTGACTCATCACCGGTACTCATTGGGACATTTGTAATCTTCGGGTGTATTAGCAGTGCAACAGACAGGTGTTTAAATACTTGTGTTATGAAATTTTGTGAAAACAATACTGTATCTGAATTCTGGTTTTGTAAACTATATTTACATTTGAGTTTTTACAATGTTTTTCTGTGTTCTACAAAGAGTTAAGCCTTTGGAAAGTCAAATACAGAAGAAAGCAGTCTCTTGACATATACAAGTCAGTCAATTTTATTAATACACTCAAGAGACCAAAATAAGAGCAGTCATAAGGTCACCTTAATGTCGCATAATAACATACAGCATGCCAGTGGCTACAGTATAAATGACATATCTGCGTACAGTACTCTGATGGTTAGCATTGTACAATGTATATTGGTCATTATCATAATGTACAAAATGAAGGAAAGTAAGTTTTTCATTGATCAATTGTTGTAAATGACAAAATAAACCACTGTCGGATTGAATTATGCGTTTTCAGATTCACATTTATCATAAATTAAATCACTATTTTCAAGGACCTAAACGATATTGTAACTTCACAACTTTGCCGTAAGGTTTTAGCGAATAATGTTTCCTGCTTTTTGACCACCCTCAAACCATAACTTTTCTAATAGCCTACTGTAAATAGGTGACAAAAAAAAAACTTAAAACGCACCTAGAATTACAAACCCCAATTCCAAAAAAGTTGGGACAGTATGTAAAATGCACGTAAAAACAGAAAGCAGTGATTTGTAAATTCTCTTTTACATATATTTAATTGAAAACAGTACAAAGATATTTAATGTTTTACCTCATCAACTTTATTATTTTTGTAAATATATGCTAATTCTGAATTTGATGCCTGCAACATATTCCAAAAAAGTTGGGACAGGGGCAAAAAAAAGACTGGGAACTGTTTGGAACATTCCACAGGTAAACAGGTGATGTTATCATGACTGGATATAAAAGTATATCAAAAGACTCTTGATATCTTATTGGGTTGTTTCTCTTGACTTATTTTTTCCATAGAGTTCAACTGGATGAGTCAACCTATTAAACAACTCTTAAAGTGATCCATCCATATCTACTGCATATCTGGCAGCAGAGTGATGGTTTGATACCTCAGACCCTTGATGACGTACAGCCATTTAGCCAACCATGGGTTCCATACTATTCCCATGTAATTTACAGCTTAATCTAGTCCCACCTCCCAATTACCATATAGATCCATTCAAATGCAGAGAGGTTATAGTATCGCTTGTAAGAGTACCTGAAAATAAGATATCAAGAGTCTTTTGATATCGTTTTATACCCAGTCACTATAGCATCACCTGTTTACCTGTGGAATGTTCCAAACAGGTGTTTTTTGAACTTCCCAGTCTTTTTTTGTTTTTTTTGCCCCTTTCCCAACTTTTTTGGAACATGTTGCAGGCATCAAATTCGGAATTAGCGTATATTTGAAAAAAAAATAAAAAAAAGTTAAAGGTAAAACATTAAATATATTTTCTTTGTACTGTTTTCAATTAAATATATATAAAAGAGAATTTACAAATCACTGTTTTCTGCTTTTATGTGCATTTTATGTGCATTTACATTTTGCACATTTTATGTGCAACTTTTTTGGAATTGGGGTTTGTATATTGTAAAAATATTACTAGGCTACAACGTTGTTATTACCCACGCATCTTACCACACTGTAACGTTGTGAACGTTTTGTGCTAGTTTTGAGTACAGGTAAGTGAATGCTGCATATCACTGTTTTAGTTGCTAACAATAAAAAGTAATTTAAAACTCGCTTTGTAAACTAATCTGTGAACTAACTATAAGTATCCTACATCTATGTAGCCTACTAAACTATATTTCATTTATTGAATTGCAGTGTAGGCTAATTGTTACTGTTAAGCACAAAAAAACCCCGTGTAAAAACAGTTTTTTTCATATTCCATCTTCATGTGCTGTTGCAACAATTGTAAGGATAGACAACATGCTGCCATGTCGTTTGTTACATAAACGAAAGATCAGATGACACACGGATGCATATGTCACTATTTTGGAACCAATCAAAGCGCGAATTTCACACGGTTCTTAGTACCCCGATACAGGCCTGGGTCATTACGGCTCTAGTTCCAAAACAGGAATTATAGTTCTTGGGAACAAAATTGATAAATAATAATAGAACTGTTACATCACAGACTACGACGCTTGATCTATTTGCAATTATCGATATTTTCTTAAGCTAGTATATTCGTATTAGGTCAAACTAAGATTCACTGTATATTTGCATTTGATCGTAAGCTTAACCGATGTCAGCTGAGCACATTGGTAAATAATAGTTTTGACGAAACGTAGAGTTAAATAATTTCACGTCAAAATCCACTGTGTCGAAAGTGCTGCTCCGTAAACAGTGCTCGATTTACCTTATGAGCTGTCACATCATTCGACAAACGTTACGTGTAGCCTACCGGTACCCATGTATAGATATTGGATTTTTAACACAAGACAGTTTTCGGGTAGCACCGCTTGGTCCAGCTGGTTAGGAATCGCGAGGTCATTGTGGTGTCCTAACAATCTAACCCGGCGGTTCTACAGGAGAATGGAGCGAGCGGTGGTGAGATGTGTTCCTTGGGAACCCAAGCTAACCATTTCTTTTATCCTGGACGGCAGTCAGAAGCACATGCTGCGGGACCAGACGGAAGAACTTGGTAAAGCATTGAGCAGAATTGCAAACAGTGTCATTAAGGGTCAGGGCAAAGCACGAAAGTCCAAGAAGAACAAGACCGAGCAGACGGAAGTTGTGGACCCGGTTGTGAGACTGTACTACAATGGTGACTTCGTAGCTGAGGATGCACTGAATGGAGACGCCTGGAAGGACGGGGCAGTGTTGCACGTGGGGGACAGCAAGTACAAAGTTGAGAGAAACCCACCGAGCTTTACCATCGCGGAACTCCCTGGATCTGTTTTGGCTGGATTCCCCGTATGCCCAAAACTGGCGATTGAGTTCGGGGAACTGAACCACTGCATTTTTAAATGGTATCGAGAGAGCGCTCCAAATTCAGGGAACGAGGGGCAAGTCGACTGCTGGGATGAGGCAGGCAATGAACGTGTGTTCACGCCGTTAAATTCTGACATCGGGTTAAAGCTGAAGCTGAAATGCATTCCTGGAGATGGTGCAAAATGCGGTGTGGCTAAAGATCTGGTGACTGCTGATGCTGTCGAAGCTGGACCAGGAACGTGCACATTTGACAATAGGCATATGTACACTAGCAAAGTCACGGACGACTTAACTATCAGAGTTGTATCCTACAACATTTTAGCTGATGTTTATGCACAAACTGATTTTTCGAAAACTATCCTGTATCCGTACTGCGCTACTTACGCACTGGAACTCGACTACAGACAGAACTTGATAAAGAAAGAATTATCAGGCTATAACGCTGACATCGTTTGTCTCCAGGAAGTGGACAAGGGAGTTTTCACTGACAGTCTATCACCGGCCCTTGATGCTTTTGACATGGACGGTGTATTCAGAATCAAGGAGAAACAACACGAGGGTTTGGCGACCTATTTCAGGAGGTCCAAATTTAAGTTGCTAAGCCAACATGACGTAATGTTGAGCGAAGCCTTGTTGTCAGACCCGCTTCACAGTGAGCTGTTGGACAAAGTATCTGCCAATCCAACCTTGAAGGAGAAGGTGGTACAAAGATCCACTACCCTACAGGTATTTATAGTGTTTTCTTGTGATTCTGCGGAAGGATGCCTGTGTTTTCCCTTTGAATTAGATGGAAATATGGCATTAGGTTTCTTCTATATGTTTAGACTGATAACTATCCCACCGCCAATTGCTCAATTAAACATTATCACATTCAAATCATCAACATGCTGGCGTTTTTCAAACAGTTGCTTTCCCGTATTTAATGTTATAGGCCTATTAAAATGACAGTACGTATTTTCTGATCTTATGATTGTTTCATCTCTCTTGTTCTTCTTCTTATAACCAACACCTGCCTCAAACTAAGATTTTGACTTCAATGAGTTCGATGTTTTACATTGTAAGCCTGGAGAATGGACCTACTTGTTATTGCCATTTTGTCATAAAATGTAAATGTAACACCCTATAGAACAAAATATTATACACTGACATTTTATTTTTAAATACTACCCAACGCATGACAGTAAGAATACATACATTATCATTCATGTTTGTGATTTAGATTTTTATGCACTAAATCATGTTTTTCTGGTGGTGTGCCTTGTTCCTCCTGCATGATACCACCCACTATCCTGATGATGTCCCGACCATGCCAGTGCTAATTATCTTTTTTATGCATAATTGGCCATAGCTATGCCCAGGGACGGAGACTTTATATTGACAGGGGAGGTCCCCTGCCTTGTTTCTCAATAGTGGTTCAAGTTGACTGGGTGCCTGTAGTCAGCCTGCATCAGATGCAGAGTTCCCCGGGGCTCTACACATTTCAGGTGAATTGTGTGCTGGGTTTGAACCCTTATAAACTGCCAGAGGATATTGTGGCTGTGAGAAAGGCCTACGGTTATCCTTGTGCACTAAAAATTGTGGAAGAAAATGCATTCTGAATTAAAAGTTCAAAAAGTGGCTATAGAGTTACTAATAAGAAAAAAAAAGATGTATATTATCAATCAAGTGGGAATTATGGCACAGTAATATACAGTTTGCATCACAAAGTTGAACATGAACTTGAACAGCTGATGGGGAACCGTGCATTAGCAGAAAGCACCGATTTACACATCACCACAGGTCAAACTACAGCTGCACTGCAAATGTTGGGATGAGGTTTAGTATATGTATTGCTACATTCTGTAAATCCCCTTTAAATGAAGGATGTCTTTAAAGAACTGAACAGGCACATACGATGGCTGTGGCTGCCTTGCTGGCCTTGCCCCTGAGCCCTCTAGTGGTTAAATATTGTTACTGCAAAGAGCTGCAAAGACAGTGAGGGGCAGTACTGTGTTCTATTGTCCTAACAAAGATAGTTTCCTAGATTTTATCCCAACATTCCAGACTGACAGTTATTTGGGTGGGGGTGGGGTGATGTACAGTGACGCATGAAGACTGGTGTATGTGCTGCAAAACAAGAATCCACAGTGCCCCCTGTGGGTGTATACTAGTTTAACACCCGGGTCTCTGAAGCTTGATTTATCCAGAATGTCATTGTCTGAGTGTGAGGTAAGGCCCATTCTGTCACCTCACTGAGCCAGATGCTCAAATATAAATGTTCTGTTTTGGAAATTAAGCTTAAGGGGGGGGGGGCATGTTATTTACAAAGCAGGTGTGATCAAAGCAGGTTTATGGGGATTTCCATCAGAAATCAATCACTTTCTGACCTCACCCTTCTAGATTTGAACAAATTTCTTTATACATGTTAACCTATATGAGAGAGTGTGAGAATTTAGTTTGATTAGGCTTGCAAAGGGAGGGAATTTTCCAGGTAAAATTACCACTCATAATTTTGGGAATTTTAAATCTCATGCTTAACCTTCCTATTATGTTAGCATTTTACTGCCATGTGAGTTAAGGTGTTGTTATGGGTCAATATAAAAAAACATACTGTGTTATGTTTTTTATATTGTGGTTTTGCACCACACACATTTTTGCTGACTTGGGCTTCCTTATTATGTAATTTTGTTTTAATTTTCTACTTTTTCAGTCGTGTGATGATAAACAAATTGTAAAACTGAAGTAATATTTGAGGTAAAAAAGAAAACCATATTCATGTGTTAGACTGACCTACCCACCATATACTTAGAAGTCTGCTGTTGTACAAACGATAGCAGTCACAAGTTCACAACATGAAAACTTCAGGAGATATTATTATTTGGGCTTAGCTGTGTCAATCTCTGAAATGTACACGATCACCAAAAATTACACAAATTGCACTCAGCGAAAACACATACTAAAACTGAGCTACATGAAGGCAGAATGTAAGACAGGTGTATGTGGACTTAGATGGTTGTTTTGTTTCTTTTCTTCCAGGTGAGTGTGCTTCAGTCTCTGATAGACCCATCCAAGAAACTTTGTGTCGCCAACACCCACTTATACTGGCACCCCAAAGGTAATTCTAGTAAAGATATACTGTGTATATGTATGCGCATGCAGCGTTCTGTTAATTTGAGCCAGGTGTTAAACCATTAGCTAGCTGAGCTGGCTGGGGCGGGACACAAGGCCTGGTTCAAGTAAGTATTTGAAATGCTTTAGCTCTTTAGATGGCAGTCAAATTTGAAAACGTTTCCGTAGATCCCCGAGACTCTTCAACAAATCAAAGCAAATTAAACCAAAACGTGCAATCGTATGAGAGGAGAATTTTGTTTTCAATATTTTGTGAATGTTGACATTTCCTTTTTTTATTTTGTCAGTAACCTGCAGGAATATTTCTGTATTCTACATATGTATATAGTTTCATAATAGTTGCTTGGTGCACACTGAATTGCAATGTGAGCATGCCCATGCTCACGCTCATGATGAGGTACTGGCCGTATTGGGGAAACGCCCCTCACTGCGTCCTGGCTTTGTGCAGGGGGACACATACGCCTGATCCAGATGGCCATTGCCCTGAGGCACCTCGGCCGGGTGACGTCGGAGGAGCACCCAGGGGTCCCGCTGCTTTTCGCCGGGGACTTCAACAGCACCCCCTCCTCGGGGGTCTTCCGGTTGCTCAGCCGGGGAGCGGTGTCCGAGAGCCAGGAGGACTGGGCGTCGAGCGGGCCGGAGGAGCTGTGCCCCCTGGAGCTCGCGTGCCCCTTCCAGCTGAGCAGCGCCTGCGGGGAGCCCGCCTACACCAACTACGTGGGCGGCTTCCACGGCTGCCTGGACTACGTGTTCGTGGAGCCCCGCTCCCTGCAGGTGGACCAGGTCATCCCCCTACCCAGCCACCAGGAGGTCACCACCTACCAGGCCCTGCCCAGCGTCGCCCACCCCTCCGACCACATCGCCCTCGTCTGCGACCTCCGGTGGAACTGATCGGCGGGCACCTCCAGCAGGTGTACTGGCCAAATTTGGTGCAGCCGAGAATTATGATAATTGGCTGACGTCTTACAGATGAGGCAAATGATTATTTTTTAAATGGCAGGTTATTCACCTATAGCATGCATATCACCAACCCCACTGCCCCCCCCCTACCTGCTCTTACTGTAAGGATACTGAGCTGGGGTAATACACAGTGCTGGGTATGTCTTCATAAAGTGTCTCGCTTTAAGAGTGCTGATCTAGGATCAGTTCAGCCTTTTCACTCACAATAGGTTAGTATACGGACGGGTCAGTCTGATCCTCGATCAGCACTCGTTTTCTGAGATGCTTCATGAAAACAAGCTTAGTTCTGGTCTGGCCTGGCCTGGCCTGGCCTGGCCTGTCTGTGTAGGGCCTGTTAACACCAACACCATCGTTGCGTTTTACCCTGAACCCTGAATGAAATACAGCCAGTCTGCCACAAACATCTTTTCCGCATTTTATATCCCATGCTGCAACTATTAAATAAAAAGTGGAATAAAATTTCTATGCGTTTGGCTTAACTGAAATTTGATTTCTTGCCTTCAAAAAAGGTGATTGCCCTGGCTAGGTCGGTAGAAACTATTTTAAAAGGTGGTGCTGAGATCCTGTACTGCCACTGTGGAACAGCTTAAAACCACACTCACAAACAGGCAAAGGCACACAAAACTCACAAACAGCAAGGTAGGCAAGGCAGCCAGACACTGTTTTAATGTGGCAACTAATAGCTATCCTTACCTTGTTCAGTAGGGCAGTCGCGCATTAAGAATTCTGATGGAAATCAATGTTCTTGGCTATTTATTCAATTACATAAATGAAGTTTGCACATGCAGCTATTACGGATATTATTAATTGATTTCAGAAAAGAGAGTAGTCTGGACCTGGGGCCCCCCTGTGTATTTTGGTTTTCTTCCAACCGCAATTGCAATCCCATAATTTTAACAAGCTGTTGATTTTTCTTAAGTAGGTGTTTTTCATGTTTAGAGGGATTATTTACCCTATTAAGCCACATTATGTTAGCAGTAGCTATGCATGTCGTGAAGAATAAACGCCCAATATTCACATTATGCTATATTGCAAACTATTACAAAAAGTTACAAAAATGTTTTAAATGATCAAATTAAAGACTAAGGTGAATCAATCGGCTCCTAATTGGTGAGAGGAGGGGGAATTGGAGTTGGAATACACATTTTTTATGGATAAAAATAAACAAAAATAAGTTTACTTTGGATTGTATGCATGTCTCTTACTACGAACTGAAATGACCTTTATACATAAAGGCATGGGGGAGTGGTTGGTAAGCCACTGCTGTGTTGTTTTGTTGTGGATTCAGTTATCACCCCAATCTGCTATCTCTGTGCCTATGAAAGAGTTGGATTTCTGCCAGGCCTAGATTAGTGTGTATTCAGGTGATTTTCCTACAGAACTGTCGGTTGGCAGCAGGGTACTTTTCAGTCAAAAAACGAGAGTCAAAGTGGATTGTTCCAGAAATACAGAAAGGCCTTTAAATAACTTAAACCCTAATAATCTTTAGATATTTATCATGACAGAAACAAGAACGGACCTTTATTTATTTAATTTCAATGTAGCATGTACAGTATATCGTTATACTGATTGATATATCTCTACACTGTACTGTCTATGTTTTATTTACCATTTTTATGAGAATTTGTGACGATTCCAATTTATTAATTACAAAGGGCCAACAAACTGAACTTTGGACACCAAGCCACCCGCAAGTTCTTAAGCTGGGCCTGTGCCAATATTCATAAGGTGTCACAAAGTAGGAGTGCTGATGTAGGATCAGGTTATCCATGTCCAAAGCTTAACCTTATCCATCATGAGCTTAAAGGCAAAACAAATCCTAGTCCACTATTCCTTCTCTGGCTGTATGAATATGGGACCATAAATATGAATCTTAGTAAAAAACTGTACACCCCCTCTCTGTGGCTGAAAGGAAACGCCTTAGAAACTCTCCTAACATGGCGGTGAGCTGTCCGATTATGCCTCACCTCATTCACCTCCTTCAGGAACAGGAAGTCGTTCAGAGAACAATGCACAGCTGAGTTCTTGCTCTTCACCACCGCCACAGCAAGGACTTCTATGCGGGTGCACAGCCAAACACACACACACACGCGCACACACACACAGACACAAATACAAAAATAAAAAGACACAGGCACTGCTGCGTGGGTGTGTTTTCTCAAAAGGTGTTTAGGCTTAATGATTAAACAACAGGGACAAAGTCATACATGAATGCAACCGGGCCCTGCAATGAACAGTCCCATAGGCCCAGACAAAGGCCTGATCCTGGAAAATCAATGTCCTTATAAAAGTAGAGATGTGTTTGGGAAAAAGTTTTTTTTTTGCTATGCATAGCAATTTTGTGACAAAGTTAATCTCAGTAGAAATTAAATGGGAATGTATATAAGTTTTATGAATGCTTTTAAATTAAACTCAGTATTACCTGAACTGTCAGTAGCACTGAAGTTGTTAATTATGAAATGCCTAAAATCATTTATACGACATACAGTATATGCAGACTTACTGTAAAGTACAATTTGTTTAGATTTTAAAAATCACGTTGTGAGCAATTTGCACCCAAATACAAAAGGGCTAGTCCAAAAATGTTCTTTTGGGTATGGTGTCATTTTTTCCTTATCCGGGTGATGTTGAGCATTCCTTTTAAATAAGACCCAATCTTTTTTATCCATAAGTTTTTTTAATTTGCTCATATTTATATCCATTGCACTAGATTCCTGTGATGAAGGCATTAACAAAATCCTCAAGACCCTCAGTTTATCAAACAGATTACATTATAATCTCACATCATATAGGCTAAACATATATACAGTATGTGCCATTTGTCTGCTCTACTGCATTTTCTAGATCCCCCTCCATTAGACAGCAAATTATGTTCAGCCCGATTCACAATCAATAAATGCAGCCAAAACAATTGCCATAATTATCCGAACATTTTGGTGTTACAAATTCACTGTACTTTGAGGAAATAAGCAAACCTCCCAGCTCAGGCGTTCTCTGGTCACGTGTTCGGAAGAGAGCACACGCTTGTCTGCTCTCTCCCAAATGATAGCATAGGTTGTAGCAAAGATGCAGTGCCCACTAGAATTATTGGCAACCCTGGGAAATTTGAGCAAAAAAGGATACGAAATGTCTGTCGTTTATCAGTGTGACATTACACTCAAAATATGAGAAACATATAATCTTTAATTTAGATAAAATTATTATAATTATCTATATTATATATATATTTTCTCAGAAAAAAATGTGTCACAATAATTGGCAATGCTAGAAATAGTTACAAACAAAACTTAATTGAAGTATATTCCCATTCATATTTTACTTTGTTTAAGCACAGCTGAGCCTTTAGGAACTATTTTGTGGCCATTCTCTTCCTGTTTCACTGGGACTTGCAGACTTGCAGAAAGGGCAGCTAGAGGGTGAAAAAATTCCACATAAGTCCACTTGCCAAAAACGCAGTTTTCACAATGCGTCAGCCATAAGCACTCATGGAGAATGCGCTTTTGAGTCTGCGAGCCCAGAGAATGGGATTGAGCCTTTCATCAACATGGGGAAGATCAGAGAACACACAAATGAAATGAGACAAAAGGTTGTTGACCTTCATAAATCGGGCAATGGCTATAGAAAAAAAAGCTTAATGTCTGAAACTGCCTATTTCCACCATTAGGGCATCAATTAAGAAGTTTAAAGTAAATGGAGCTGTGATGAACCTGCCTGGAAGAAATCACAAGTGTAGTTTGCATAGGATGGTTCAGAAGGCCAAAATTTGTCCTTGGATCATAGTTGGAGAATTGGTGAAGTTGGTTGTATCCTGGAGTCAAAAAAAAAAGTCTCAAAAAGTACAATTAGACCTCATCTCTATGCCAACAAGCTATTTAGAAGGCTTACTAGAAGAGAGTCTCTGCTGCGTCATACCACAAACATGAGCACCTGAAGTTTGCTAAATGTTTAGTGACACAACACATCCACATTGAGTCCCCCAGGCCATCTGGTGGATCTCAGCGGAGTGAAAGTCCCAGTCTACCAGGGGTGAAGGAGGCCATTTCCATCAGGGCCCTACAAGCGAAGCTCAACCAGGGGGCGGTATCGACTACCAGGCGTGTGGACCAACATCATCAGGTGGACATGTGACCTGACACTTTACCACCCAGTTCAGTTTACTGCTGAGGAAGGCTACAGGGATAGCCAGAAATTTGATTGCATGCTTGTTTATCTGGGGCAAGACATGGAGTTGAAACCCGGACCAGGACCAAAGCAGAAAAAGTTGTCTATCTGTGCAGCACCTGGGTGTGGCTCCTTTCTACCATAAATTTACATGGATTGTGGAGTGGGGCATGACATGACAGGGCAAAGGTAAGATTACATGGCATAACCCTTTCCTATGTGAGGAGTGTCTTGGTTTGGGTTGTTCCACTCCCTTTTCTTGCAATTTGTGCAGAAGTACTGAAGAGGACTGCAACCGGTAGACAGGTCCCTTAGAATATTGATGCCAGAACAAAATTTTCACTTGTTTTTGTGGACCGTCTTGGGTTTTGGTTATAAAGGCTGAATCCCAATGTCCGGTCTTCCCTGCACTTGCAGTCCGGAGCTGCTCAGACTGTTCAATTCTACAATCTATTACAAGGGAGCTGATGCGGACTTTCATGCAGACTTCCAGAGTCCACTTGGATGCAGACTTCACCAGACTTTGCCAGTGGGATTACTCAAAATTCATAGCAAAAGGATGTGACGAGTTAAGACGGCAAAGAAGTAATGCTAAAAATAGAAAATAATAAAAACATCGTAAAAAAACAACAAGAAGGCCTTCCAATGCAAGTAATACACAATTCATACAGCCCAAATATATACATATTTTCAGACACTGATTTATTCATTTTTATTTTAAATTTATAAGGTTGTATGCATGGCAACGAGTGAGGTCTGAAGTCCCGTCTCATTAGCACATTTTATGCCCTAGCAGCGCTGTGACCTTGACTTGACATAATCATGCTGAGCACTTCAGTCAACTTCACAGTATGTAAGACCGAAGTCCGCAAGGGCCGAGTCTGCTAATTTGGAGTCCAGACATTTGGGGTGCGTCCCAATATTCTTCACTTTTTACCTCCTTTCCTCCACTCTCTCCTACCCAGAAGTATTCAAAACAGCCTGTACATTTAATGTCTTTGCATGTACAGTGTACAATGTACCTGACATTGCAGTTTGTGTCAAGATATGAATTAATATGTACATTAATATGCATTAACATTGATATGTTAATATGTAATTAATATGTAATCAGCAACATAATATTAAAACACAAAGATCGGTTTCTGGGGCACAGAAGAGAGGAGGTGGTAGTGGAGTAAAGGAGGATGCATTCTTCGAGTATTGGGACGCACCCTTGAATTCAACCAGAGGGGCAGGCGGGGGTGGGGGGGTTGGACATCCAGGGAAGAGGGAGGTGATTTTCCTGCCTGTGGATTGCAGGACGTTTCTGGTTTATTGGGCTTTATAAGAATTGTTGCTCATTCATAGTCTTAACTTACCTTCTCTATTGATGAGCCTGACTTGTCTTTTGTGAGTAGTTCAGGGTTGTGGCTTGTGAGCTTTGCAGTATGAAACCATGACAATTCATGGTCTTGTTTGATGGACTTGGTTCAATTGCAGTGGACCCCATAATGAGTCTTTATCGCCTTTAAAAATGTTGTTTGAGCATGTGAGTTTGGAATAAAAAATACATGGATCAAAATGTGAACATATCATTTGTAATCCAGCACAATGTGAAAACTCTCCAAGGGTCTCAAATGTTTTGCAAGAACTGTGTGTTGTGTGTACATACACCTCTGTAAGATTGCAACTCCATTCATGAACTACCAGTGTGGCCCAACAATCCATTTGGGAAGTAGAGTTAGGTGCATTCTTCTTGAGCCACAGGGGTGAGTCCATGTCAATTCAGCACGCTTTTTGACAGCATCGACACAGATTTGAATGAGATTTGGTATGCTGATTTTGGCATGGCTAGTCACGGGCCCAAGCAAACTCCAAAGGGCTAGCCCTGAGCAGCCTAGAGATAAGATACAGAGAACAGGCAATGGGGGGTAGCTATTAGAGGTGTGTGTGTGCGTGTCTGTGTGTGTCAACAGGGGTGGCATGACAAACCTTATGCTGACCTGCCTCATACTATTAGGATTCCATCCATTAAAATTGGTTAATATACCTACGGGTACTATATGGAGTTCTTGGACCTTGGTGTTGGCACATTCTGGGGATTACCTTGGGAGAGACAAGCTGTGGTCTGGTATCATCTTCCATTCATTTCTTTTGTGACTGTAACTTGTCCATGTCTAACATTCATTGTTAAGGTAGTTGAACCTTCATCTTTAGATAAGGCGTTGAATACTTGCTGTAGCTTAATAAATCTCTTCATTTTAATCTGGTAGTGAGTTGTACATTTTGATAAAGGTTGATCCAACAGGCTGCTCTGCCTATCAATGAATTTGGCTATTTTTTTTAAAAATTGATACCTTTGATAATAATTAATTAAATCAAATAAATAAAGTGTTGGATAAGTGAGGAGTTTTAACTGTTGACGCCATCTGTGTTCTCTATTCAGAGTGCCAAACATTAAACGAGGGCGTTGGCTGTTAAAACTGCTGGATTCATAAAATACACATTTTACTTAATCTTCACTTCCCTGGCGTATTGGAGGTCCCACCGGGATAGGATTTTGAGCAGACTGTGGTAAACTACATCAATTGTGCAATCTCCTTTAAAATTATGTTATGAAATTAAATTAAGTTTAACCAGACATGGATCAGTCACAGGAGAGATGAGGGATGTATGGTGATTACACGGATTGTGTTGCTTTTGAGAAGGATCGGGAGTCGTTCCTTAGGCGTTACCCCTAGAGGGTACCTTTTAGAACCCTCCAAACAAAACCAAACAGCCAACATCTACTTCTACTTCCCTACATCAAGGAGGGCCTATCAGAAAGGTAGCGCATTGTAATTTTGCATATGCCTATTTCTGATCACTAAGTACTGTTCAACAACATAATGAATTAGTGATGTGAGCCCACTTCAGATAAGTAATGATATCTCAGCAACCACTCAGAAAGCCAAGACTAAATTTTCTGGAGCTGTTGACAGGATTATAGCCTAGTTTTAGCAATTTTAAAATATAGGTTTTTTTTGCAGATCAATTCTTAAGAATATAATCAATCCTAACCCTTATACCTTTAAATTGTTGCTGAATATAGTATATGAATAAAAGATGGAGCTGGAAGATACCTTTAATATTATCTATGACCTACAGTAATGGAGATAGAGCAGGTTAAAGTCATGGGTGCGTACTCATTAGCCCAAACTTTGTTAGCCCATATCTCCCAAATTAATGATGCGTGTTAATTTTGTGTGTCGATGTGGTCAAAAAGCGTGTTTAATTGACAGACTCACCCACAGGCACTACAGCCAGAGTGCAGTGCTTGCAAATGCAAAAACCATCTGGAGCCCCTTCAGAAAAGCCAGCATCCAGCAAAAAGCAGACGGCATACTTTATCAGACATGGTAGACAAAATATGTTTAGACAAAGACAAAAGACGTACGTCCACAGACACCTCGAACGATTAACTTGAAAAGACAAACCGGTTAGAACTGTGATATTTTGACCAATTGCAGACAGGGGCGGGTCAATGAACAACAAACTTTGCCTGTGAAAGTCTGCCTCGGCAGCCTGCGCAGAAGACGTCGTACGAAGGCAAAAAAAATAGTAATTTCTTTGTTCTATTCAATGTCTGCAGACATCTAAAATGACAGTCTGATGAAGTATGCTGTCCGCTTAATTCTCCCCCACACACAGTGGCAAATGCAGCAGGAAGTCCAGAATCCATTCTTTACATCGGATGCAACTTTGTTCCAAGGAAAAAATAAGAACTTTGTTGGCCAATTTGGACTGCCTGTGGTACAAGTCTGATGCATCCTGATTCCTTTCTCTTACTTGATATGGACAGGACACCTTCACCCACATCCAACCAGCAAACCAAGTTAAAAATACCGCATGCATTACAATTACTTTTGTGTTAATTACTTCCCCAATATAGCAATCATGATGGTACCAAGATACCAAAACTCACAGACAAGAGTTTTCAATCATTTTATTAGGAATTATAATGGTAAATGGGAATATGATAATGCTCATATTGGAAAGTTATTTGATCCAAAAATTACAAAATGACAGGGAAATAAAATCCCAAATGTATCTTCCAATTCCAGTGGCAGACATGGTGATGAAAGTGAAACAAGATTTTAAAGAAAAAAAAACCTGTATTAAAACGTGGTTGTGACTAAACCTGGAAACAGATCTAATAACTTAAAATGCATATTTCTCCAAAACAAAATCTTTCATATCAATGAGGTGTTGAAAAATAAGCAACACAGACTTTTCTTCCAGGCCTTTTCTCTGCAGCGTAATACAGAAATAGCACTTGAATCTTGAATTATCAAAGCAGCCATTGCAACTACAAAAAACAAAAACTGTCCTCATATTTACAGAAAAAGCAAAAGTCGGAGACAGGATTGCCAGCATACTGAGAGCTAGGAATGACAGAAGTGGACTACAGGAATGGAGGCTAAATGTCTTGAGAACAAATCTGAATGGCTTCAAAAGAGTAACTGGGGTGTAAGGGTGGAAGTTTCCATGTACTAGTATGGTCCATACACACGCGCACATCTGCCCTGTAAATTGCCGAAACAAACTGTTTTACCAGCCCATGTCCAATGGAACCCCTGGATGGAACACGCCTGCCCCATCCCCACCCTCCCCAAATAATTATAGGCCTGTTCTCAAATACTTCATGGGATTTGCCTTCATGATGGCATACCGCTACATATGCATCAGAAAATGAGTGGTGAATGCTGGCAACAAAGGCGTTTACGGAGAATAGAAGGAGGAAGAGAAAGGAGTGAGGGGAGGGGAGGGGGGGGGGGGGGGGAGGAGAGAGAAGAGGGGAAAGGAGGGTGTGCCGCCTGATGCCATCAGAACTTGAGCACTGGGAACAGTTCATATGTAAAACTAGTTTCTTCCTTCAGCCAAGCCCAGATCAGCTCTGTTGTACATGTCCTTCGTTAATGAACACCTCCAGTCTTCTGTCCAGGCTTAGCGCTTGGAGAGCTGTTCGGAGAGCCAGTCCAGCCCCTCGTACAAGCCTGTCCCCTGAGTGGCACAGGTTGCCTGGACGTACCACTGGTGGGGGGGGGGGGGGGGGAGAAAACACAAATCATTTCTGGGAGACAGTGCTCTCTGGCTTTTGGCTATACAAGCCGCAGTTCCACCTCTGGCTACGGTTACACTAGTCACTTCAATGCGACTTTTATGCAACTTCTGGCATCCGATATCACTAGGCTGTATTAAGTGACAGGTCTTGACAAATCGGATTTTGTCCGCATTGGGATCGGATCTGCCAAACCACTTGGCGAGGTGGCCTAGCACACAGAGATCGCAATTGCGTGTAGTCTGGACGTAATCAGACTTCTCAAAACGCATTCACCGGAAAAACGTCTTTAAACAGGCCCATATACAGGCTCAGAGATGAGTAGTACGCTGCACTGTTCTGTGGTACGCTGACAGTAAAGACGAGGCTGTCGCTGTTCACAAATGTGACTGAATGTGCGCTTTCGCATGTGAAAATTGAGCACCCAGTCAAAATCTGTGAAATCATGCACAATATGGTTCCACCTGTGCTGGCTACGTTGGCGAACCCATACCCTCTTCTCCACCGAAACAGCTGCTGCACCCAGAAACACAATGCTCACATTAATAGCACGCCTACGCTGCTGCCTCCTGATCAGTGCACACCTTATGCAGGCCTACACAATCTGAACAAAACGAAAACAAGCACAACCTCACGAACACCGAACGCCATTTTCCAGGAAGTGTATAGCTAGTATTTAAATATTGCGCGGGGGAATGAAATCCGAACTGCGATCTGATCACAGGAGGTCGCGTTGAACTGTTAAGTATGGACGCAACAGAATCTGACCTGGTGTGATCGGATGTGGAATTCCTATTCCAGAAGTCGCATGAAGTGACTAGTGTAACCGTATCCCCAGCTCGGTATGCTTATCAAGACCTTTGATGTTCACATGTTTGTATCTGATAGGGCTCAGACAGGGAGGTGGCGGTGGAAGCAGCAGGATTAAAGCGGCCAGCATACACAGAAGGGGGGGGATGATGCTGTGTGTGGCGGGGACAGAGACCCGCCCCCCGGCGGCTGTGTTTGTTTGACGCTCTTGTCACTCACAGTTCTGTTCCTCAGAGACGGCAGGCTTAGTTTTTCGGTCATTTCGCTGATAGACATGGCATTCGGCAGGTCCTGTTTGTTGGCAAACACCAGCAGCACGGCGTCCCTCAGCTCGTCCTCCTGCAGCTGTGGGGTAGGGGGAGGAGGGGGGATTAGATGTGGCACTGGGAACCTACACTGTCACTCTGGAGCAGACTCGAATCACACTCAAACTGCCAGATGCACACAAAACAGCTTGACAATTACCTCACTACTTTAGACTTAAGTTACTCTTGCCCCCGTTGCGTGTGGCCGAGAAACAACCACAAACATAAACACAAAACACCAAACACAACCGCAAATACAAACCAAAAAAACTGAACCACAAATACAAACCAAAAAAACACAACCACAAACACAAAACAACCACAAACATAAGTGCAAAACACCAAACACAACCACAAATACAAACCAAAATAACACAACCACAACCACAAATACAAACCAAAAAAACACAACCACAAGACAACCACAAATGCAGGCATAAGCAAAAACACTACCACAAAACAACCACAAATGCAGGCATAAGCAAAAACACGACCACAAAACGTATAACAGGCACTCACCATCTTCTGCAGTTCCTCGGCGGCCTCTTGTGTCCGCTCGCGATCATTGCTGTCCACCACGAAGATAAGACCCTGCGGCACAGACAAACAGAATCGCTGCGTTACAACAGATTACAAGTCAACATCACCTCACCACACCACATCACTCACTCTCCAATGCCGCATCACCCAAAGAGGTTCTCTTGTACCGCGGATGGATTTCAGCCCCAGTCGCGCGCGCTTCCTGTGACCTGCACCGTAGGGGTAGCGGCTAACACCACGTAGTGAACCGGCCCTACAAATCAGTAGTAATACGCCAGTCACGTATGGACTCCAAAGTCCAAAATCTATTCTGTAACTCGAGCAACATTAATCTCCCACTGAAGGCTGACCACCTCCGCCCTGGGAATTTGCGTGCTGCAAAGAAAGCCACAGTGATACAGGATGCATGTACAAGAATGCACATTGTGTTTGAGTTTTCCGAAGGTACAAGCACTGATAACAGCGTCTTGCTGTGCCACTGTCAGTTACTATGAACCGAAATGACCTTTTTCTACACCAGCCTGCCATGCGAGTCTAAAACCAAGAAATCCCTTAGCGACCCACAGCCAATTAACTCGTTCCAATTGCCACATTTTATAACCAAATTTAGCAATGACCAACCTATCCTTTCAAAGAACTGCCAAAACAATGCATTAAATGATGAAATGGCTTTTAACACTATATAAAAAAAATCTTTACCTACTGCACCTAGCCTGCAAGAAACCCTAGGGCTGAAGGATTAATCAGTTTCACATCGATATGGCGATGTGCAACAATGCAATTAGCCAACCGCAAAAGCTGCGATTGTTTAGGAGACATTACTTTATGCCAGGGGTGCGCAAACCTTTTCAGCGACGACCCAAGGATATCAATCCATACTTTTCACGACCCAAACTAATATCATTTTCTTTAATTAATGAACCACTCATTGTTAAGCTGCTGACAATAGCCATGTTTTTAATACCTAAAAGCTAAATGATGGGACAAAGTTACTGAAATTAGGAGGCAATTAATCGCAAAAAGCATATTTGTACCAATGCAGAATAACGGTAATTATAATGAAGAGTAACACTTTGTTCATATAGGCCTAATTGCACTGGAATGTTGCTGTCGCCTAGGCTACACGATCCCGCGACCCAATAGAGATCTCCCGGGAGCCACAGTTTGCGCACCGCTGCTTTATGCAATAGTCTGACCAGCTTCAATGTGTTTTTTGCCCCCGGGGAACTCGATACCGCCTCCATTCAGGCTCAATGAGAGGCGGCTGGTCGCATTCTGCAAGCCGTGTTGGGATTGGTGGCGGCGCATGGCCAGCCGGAGAAGCAGCCGGGGAGATGGCCAGAATCAAGCCCGAGGCGGCTAACTAATCACATTTGATCTCCGATGTGTAAATTGTCCCCCTTTTAAAATTTGAGGTCCCGTTTATTCCATAGATGGAGGAGACACTAAAAACACGGCGAGGATGGCGTATCGTAATATTCACGGTATTTACAAGTTTGTGCTTCTGTACCGTTTGTTGCAGAGGTGCAAGCGAAGTAGTTATTAACATTACGTTTAACAGAAAAGAAAAACGGCATTAAAGCCGGCTGACTACTGTTCTGATCAATACGAACAGCGCGCGCGCGCGCACACGCACGCACGCACGCACGCACCTAAATGTGCTGAACAGGAAAATGTGGCTGGGAAAGTAGCTGTATCAGGGATTAACGGTTGAACACGTTTGTGAGACATGACTACTATTAGAGCATAAGTGTGCACCCTGGAGGCAGACCAGTGCACGTTTCTGGAGGACTTGGCCTAAAGAGAAAAGGACTCCCGTGTCCTCTGCTCTATACCGTGTCAAACTCTTAAACTAAAAATAAAGCCGCGTTTGATTAAATGCAAGGTGACACCGCATAAATCAATTCTCTCATTGCGAGTACAAGTTTTGGGGGGCATCCATCTGTGCACGGACAGCCTCAGTATTTTTATCCCACTCAAACCCCCGACCCCAATCCCATACAAACAGTCATGGATCCTGTTAACACACCATTTGCATTCCTCTCCAAGAACTGTTTGTGTGTCCAGACTATATGGAGACCTGCAAGTTTGCATGCAAAGTCAAAGCTGCAGCAACATCCACAGAAAAGGTGGGCAACAACGGCCGTATCCATTCCTGGTTTTCATGCAAACTTCTGGCCTTAATTACTTCGGTGCATTTTGCAGGATTTTTACCTCAAAAATATTATAAAATAATTATGCTCAGTCATATCTATGATGCACTGGCAATCTGTCTTTGCGAACATTTGCCGAATACGTGCTCCTCTGCCTATATTTATTATTCTAAGATGTGTTTGGGACATTTCTGGGTGACGCTCTTTTCTGTGTGGGGAGGGGTGGGTGTGGCTACAGAGCCTGTGGGGTGGGATCAGGTTTCAACGAAGCGTTATCTAGTGACTGCTGCACTGGCAGAGGTGAACAATCGCAAGTACAGCAAAGCCAAACAAGCTGACAGGGCATGTTCAAGAGACAACCTCGGATTTGCTTTTCCTCGATGGTGAAGTTTAGCAAGGGGATGAAAAGGGACGCGGAGTTGGCGTGTTTTCTGTTGGACCTGTAAGTAATGTTACCTCTAGCTATCCAGCTAGCTACGTTAGGAAGCTAGATGGCAGAAGGCAGGACGCGAGAAAAGAGGATAAATTATCAGTTTAACGTTATGTCAAAAAAAGATGGCTAAAATATTGTTGTTTAACCACTGCTCTGTGATTGGGATATTTAGTAGTTTCATTCTCTAACGAAGATCACAAACTTTACTTATGAGTTAGTTACGCTCCTAGGCGTGTTTCATAAAGCTGCACCGTAACGTTTGCGTTGGTTTCTATATTATCAGAACAGTTTCAACTGTCACCATTCTCCCCCTATCTCATTTAGCCTATACATTTACATGGAAGAAAGATGAGATCCTTAACGTTACGTGAGTCAAGATGGCTTCTCTTATTAGCTGAAGATGACGAAGATTGAAGATTATCATTTAGCTATTTTAGGTTAGTTATTCGCTTTCCAAATCTAGGCTACTAGCAGCCAAGCAGGCAATCGTTGTCAGATTAGTCTACCGCCAATCAAAACACTTGTTTTACACTTGTAGTTGGTTATAGGCTCCCGAGAGAAGTCCACACACTCCACAAATCTGTTATAGTTCTGAAAAGTTGATCATTTCCGAGACGGATCACAAAATGGAGCTTACGCGAACACATTTTCTATAGATTTTTAAATGATAGTAGCAGTAGTATAGTTTTAAAAAAATGACATTTACATTTTGTATTTTTAGACGGGGCGCCAAACTCTGCCTGCCATCATGTGCTGACTGAATGAAAAACGACGGTGCGCATGACGTGACGTTGTTTTGCTATGCGTAGCTGTCGGGAATACATGCTGGAATCGATAAGAGAATTGATAAACTCAGTCATACGATTCCGAGGAATCGGACAACTTGGAACCGGTTCCTAACGGGAACCGGTTCTCCATTCCCACCCCTACTAATCTACGAGTGAACTAGTGTTGGTGTATACAGCAAGCCAGGTTAGCTAATTTAGGCAGGGTAATTGGTAGAAACAAAAAGCTCCATACACACCGGCCCTCGAGGACCGGAACTGCCTACCCCTGACCCACAGTGTTAAATGTGACAGGGGAGGAGGCTTTACTGCGACACTGGGAGACCAGCACCCTGCTCACAATGAAGCTGCAGCTCTGGGGATGGGACGCGAGTGACAATGTCTATTCTTATCATTCTCCCCCTCTCCCTGGCCTTAATACACACACCGTCTGAGGGAGACGGGAGCAGTAAGGGTGGGCGAGAGAGAGAAAGAGAGATTTATTAATAAAAAGTAAATAACACCTTATGTCTGTGGAATGATTAGGAATTTGGCCATGGTGCGATTCACCTCTGCCAGCACTTCATGAGCCTTACTCTTTCTGTACCGCAAGTCGCACGGACGCACGCGCCAGATCGATGCTTCATGCTGTCTTCAGCCAAAAGCAAACAGTGTTCATCTTGGAGAAGGCATATATTCTGGCCATATGCTCTCTTCAAAGATAATGTAAGCCTGCACTGCAGCAACTATTCCTCTACCATAAAGCTACAAACACAACCTCTCCAACCCGTCCCATTACATGCATATTTCAAATGCAGCCTGAATTTCAATTATAATTACATCTGTAGGGATGTGTATTGAGAACCAGTATTAAACTGGTATCGGTTCCTGGTTGGTCAGGACTGAAATACAGCCCCAGCCCCGGCTATGGAGCTTGCTGCCCCGCCTAAAAATATAAAATGGCAATGTCCTTTTTTGAAAACTAATTTACCATCATTTAAAAATCAATAGAAAATGTGTTCGCGTAAGCGCACCGTTTTGTGACCCGTCTTTGGAAATTACCAACGATACAACAGATTTGCAGTTTGTGGACTTTCTTCGGTTTGTAACAAATTCCAAGTATGAAATTAAGTATGAAATTAGTGTTTTTAATTGGGGTAATCTCACTACGATTGGCTGCTTGGCCATGCGCAGAAGAATAGATTTGTTTAGGTTATGTTACCTCAGGAAAGCGTAACCCCCCTGCTGAGGTCTCTCCACTGGCTGCCAGTTGCAGCCAGGATCAGGTTCAAAGTTCTGACCCTGGCCTACACTGCAGCAAATAGGACAGGCCCCGCCTACCTGCAGGACTTAATCCAGAACTATGTTCCTGCTCGACCACTTCGCTCTTCTACAGCAGGGCGACTGGCACTTCCCCCCCTCCGTGTCAAAGGCTCTCGCTTGTCCCGACTGCGGAGTTTTTCCACATTAACACCTCAGTGGTGGAATGAACTTCCCATTCCCCTACGTTCTACTCCAACCCTGCCTGCATTCCGTCGAGGCCTGAAGACACACCTCTTCAGACTCCACCTTGACTGATATCCTCACCTAAGGAATATCAGTTCCCTGTTCCCTGTGTTTTCCTGTCTGTTTATTATAGTTTATAATAGTATTTGGAATGGTTTATAATAGCATAGTTTATAATGGTATTTGGAATGGTTTATAATAGCATAGTTTATAATAGTATTTGGAATGGTTTATAATAGCATAGTTTATAATAGTATTTGGAATGGTTTATAATAGTATAGTTTATAATAGTATTTGGAATGAAAGTGTGGTGTTGCTGATTTGCCCACAGCTTACCGTGAACTACAGTCAACGTTCATTGCTAGGGATAGCTGCTACATTATGCGAAGGATGTGCTTTGCCTTGTCTGTTCTGTAATGATGATGATGTCTCTGTACGCACTTACTGTACGTCGCTTTGGATAAAAGCGTCTGCTAAATAAATGTAATGTAATGTAATGTAACTAAACTAGCTAATGGCAATGTCATCTTCAGCTAATAAGAGGAGCTTGCCATTGAAAAAGATCTCATCTTCCTTCCATGTAAATGTGAGATCAGGGAGAATGGGGACAGTGGGAGCCGTTCTTATAATACAGAAGCGAGCCAACAGGAATGATAGCCTACAGGTGTAGTGGAGTCGACCGTCGCTACAAACCATGGCTTTATGATTCAATGAAATAAGCCTAGGAGCGGAACTAACTCAGAACTAAAGTTTGCGATCTTCATTAGATAATTAAACTCCTAAATATCCCACTCACAGAGCAGCGTTTCAACAACGTTGTTAGCCACCTTTTGTAACATAACATTAAACGTTAAACTGATTATTTTATCCACTCTTCTCTTCCTTTTTCATATTTGTCTATTGTTTTCTTTGATGTCTGATATTTAGAAGCGCTTGTATGATGAAACCAAATTACATTTATGCCATTTTCAATTTAGCCTACTTAATACATTTCTGACTGTTGTAGGGATGCTCTGCCACTTGTGTAGGAAACACAAGCAGGAAGTGAAGAGAGGCAGGGCAGAAGGGAGTTTTATTGAGGTGCCTACTCTGTACAGAGTGGAAAAATGAAACAGGGAAATGTTACTCCCATTTCCATCCATCTGAGGGGGGACCAAACCGAAGGAAGAAAATAAAATACAAACGTGCGTACTCCACCCCCCCCACCCCACCAGCATCATCCCCGAAACCGCCCCACCCACGATCGTGCCAGCACACCCAAGACCCCCAGAGCAAAGCCGTACTTTGCGTGAGCAAATCTCGAAAAAGAAAGATGTGACAACATTATTATTACCGATCAGCAAGGTGGAAATAGTTCTTAATAATAGATCCAAGTCAAAAATAACCCTTCAAGCAACTTTCCAACAGAACTGTCGGTTGTCAGCAGGGTACTTTTCCTTTGAGGACGAGAGTCACAGCTGATTGTTCCAGAAATACAGAAAGGCCTTAAAATCATGTCCAATGTTCTTTAGATGTTTACCATTAAAGAAGCAAGAACAAAGTCCCAGGGGACAAAAAGTTCACCCACGGCAGGAAGGCAAGGGCCAGTGCAATTCACCCAGATCAGAATAGCTGCCTACATTTCCTCTCCACTACGGCCCAGTCAGACCCATGTCACCCCACTATGGCAAGCCGAATGACGATTTATTCTATATTCCCGATATCCGAGGTTTCCCACTAGTCGCCTGTTTTTCCACAACGTGTTAGACATTTTGTCTTACTAGTTCAACCCATTATAATATATTTGCTTATACAGTTGAAGTCAAACGTTTACATACACCTTAGCCAAATCCATTTAAACTCAGTCTTTCACAATTCCTGACATTTAATCCTAGTAAACATTCCCTGTGTTAGGTCAGTTAGGATCACGACTTTATTTTAAGAATGTGAAATGTCAGAATAATAGTAGAGAATTATTTATTTCAGCTTTTATTTCTTTCATCACATTCACAGTGGGTCAGAAGTTTACATACACTCTGTTAGTATTTGGTAGCATTGCCTTTAAATTGTTTAACTTGGTCATTATGGCCAAACAGTTCAATCTTTTTTTTTCTTCTTTTTTTTCCATCAGACCAGAGGACATTTCTCCAAAAAGTAAGATCTTTGTCCCCATGTGCCGTTGCCAACTGTATTCCGGCTTTTTTATGGCGGTTTTGGAGTAGTGGCTTTTTCCTTGTTGAGCAGCCTTTCAGGTTATGTCGATATAGGACTAGTTTTACTGTGGATATAGATGCTTTTGTACCTGTTCCCTCCAGCATCTTCACAAGGTCCTTTGCTGTTGTTCTGGGATTGATTTGCACTTTTCGCACCAAAGCACGTTCATCTCTAGGAGACAGAACACGTCTCCTTCCTGAGCGGTATGACGGCTGCATGGTCCCATGGTGTTCATACTTGCGTACTATTGTTTGCACAGACAAACGTGGTACCTTCAGGCGTTTGAAAATTTCTTCCAAGGATGAACCAGACTTGTGGAGGTCCACAATTTTCTTTCTGAGGTCTTGGCTGATTTCTTTTTATTTTCCCATGATATCAAGCAAAGAGGCACTGAGTTTGAAGGTAGGCCTTAAAATACATCCACAGGTAGACCTCCAATTGATTCAAATAATGTCAATTAGCCTATCAGAAGTTTCTAAAGCCATGGCATCATTTTCTGGAATTTTCCAAGCTGTTTAAAGGCACAGTCAACTTAGTGTAATGTAAACTTCTGACCCACTGGAATTGTGATATAGTGAATTAAAAGTGAAATAATCTATCTGTAAACAATTGTTGGAAAAATTACTTGTGTCCTACACAAAGTAGATGTCCTAACTGACTTGCCAACACTATAGCTTGCTAACATGAAATCTGTGGAGTGCTTCAAAATTAGTTTTAATGACTTCAACCTAAGTGTATGTAAACTTCCGACTTCAACTGTGGACACACACACACACACACACACACACACACACACACACACACACACACACACACACACACACACACACACACACACACACACACACACACACACACACACACACACACACACACACTGCATTTTGAGCCACTAGTGGGACATTTATTGCACTTCTTACATCAGAAACCTTACTAGTTGCATGACAGTGCAGAGTCTGCCGGCTAGTGGCACCACAGCCAGAACTAGTCAGCCTTTTAATCCACTAGTGGCCTTTGAAGCCTAACATGTTGCAATTAAAGCAGCAGTCACTAGTGAAGTATTTTTCATGGTCAAATCTTTTTTTTTTTTTTTTAAATAAGACATCCACAGAGCTTGCAGAAAGATCCAGAGTAACCTTAAAAAAATATATATATTGACTATGAATTTTTTATTTCAAATAGCCTATATTTTACGGTCCGTAAATTGCGTTTTGTTTGTCTGCCTGTGACGTCAGATACTGGGGTTACCGCCTCCAACAACGCTCCTGAACCAGCAGCACGCCTATCTTTTGCTCACGAATAAAATGGTTACAGTGAAGAAATGGCTGACTTCGCTGGAAAAGGATTCTCCAAGCTGCATAAACAATGAAGAACTCTAACATTAGCTGTCTAGCTATTGTTCCATCATAGCTAACGTTAATCTACATGCATATTGGATCAGCATTCCAACTTCAAATGGCTTTATAAATACAGGACTAGGTCACCAAGAATCTTAATAAAATCTGTGAATTCGCCCTCGTTGCGACTGAAAGGAACACCGTGGTCTTTTAGATTTTTTAGTTTATTTTTTTTGCGCCTCAGAAACGTAGATCTTCTAACATGGCGGTAAGCTGTTGACTACACCTGCAACCCTTTCCCCTCGCTCACTTCTGTCAGCCACAAGCCGTCGCTCAGAGAACAAATGCATGACCGAGTTCCTTCTCTTCTCCACCATCACAGTAAGGACTTCTATGCGGGCGCACAACCGAACAGACACACAGACACACACACAGACAAACAAAAAGAGACACAGGCACTGCGGCATGGATGTGTTTTCTTAACAGGTTTTTAGGCTTAGCGACTAAACTCAATCGTGCAAGAGCGAGCCGGGAACTGTGACAAACGGCCCCATAGGCCCAGACAAAACTTCTTATGGAATGCTTGCACCCCGACCAAAGTAGAGACAAGACGGATGAAATTATCTTTTTTTTTTTTTGCTATGCAAATATATTTTTGTGTCATTAAACAAACCGAACAGCAAAGAAGCTAGCAACACTTGCTAGTCCTCAGAAAATAGTTCTTCAAAATCAAATCTGCTCAGTGGTTAACTATGCTACTCTGAAGGAAGCTCTGATCTGGGCCAGTAAAAGCACGGTGCAGACAGCAGCCGCTTCAGTTCCGGGCTGCTCTGGTGGCTAATAAACATCGGCTTTCGGACAGGGTCCAGTTGGGCAGGAGAGGTTACCTGAGTATTTTGGAAGTAGTGCCTCCAGAGGGGTCTGATCTTGTCCTGGCCACCCACATCCCATACTGTGAAGCAGATATTCTTGTATTCTACGGTCTCCACATTGAACCCTGAGGATACACAAAGAGCGCATGCAAAAACAATTACAGAACATGCAATGGCTAATACGCCTTAAGGGAATCACAACGTTTAATCATGAATAGTGTATCCTTTCCTTTCTTTTTCTTTTTTTTTAACAATTACGAGTAAACGAGATAAAGACCCATTAAAACTGAGTGAGTGAGTGAGTGAGTGAGTGAGTGAGTGAGTGAGTGAGTGAGTGAGTGAGTGAGTGAGAGAGTGAGAGAGTGAGAGAGTGAGAGAGAGAGAGAGAGAGACTTCTTGGTTTTCTATAATTTAATATATGGCTCCAAATTTGAGATAGTTAATTATGGGACAGGTATTATCCTTATTTATACATTATATAATATGCATATAATGCTGAGATATGTTGAATTTCCATTCTACTGCCAGCTCCAAAGAGTGCTTACCAATGGTGGGAATTGTTGTAACAATTTCTCCAAGCTTCAGTTTATAGAGGATGGTGGTCTTCCCTGCAGCATCCAAACCAACTAAGAGATGGGAAATAAGAGAATTACCACACAGGAAGAACGAAGCTGGCAAATGTCAATATATCTACAGTCACTGTTCTCCATCTTTAATGTTCAGAAACAATACACAAGAGGAGTCACTGCTTATGTTTTGTATTAACATAAATACAGAATAAATAGAACAATGGTTACAACCAACAGGCTGATGAAATTTCGGCATCCTATTACATCAAATGAAAACTCACAATCACGGGTGTCAAGGGCAAAATATATGTTAAATATATGATATATATTCAATCAGCGACCAAAAATATATGCAGGATTCAATCAGCAACCAAAAACATCTCATTCAAGTTCAGACTACTAAATCCACTATGTGAATTAAAACTCAACCAGGGCAACTGAAGTAAGTTAAAGCATTGCGCAGAAATCACTTCTTATCCCTGTTCAACAAATAACTCCAATCAGCATTTTCAGTCAATTAATAAAAACAAAGAGACACATTTTAAAAAAGCTCAACAAATAATGGAAGCTGCAGGTAAACAAATGCTAACATATTCCTCAAAGTGATCGTAAAATCATTAAAGTTTCAATGCAAGAGAAAAATCCCAGAGTGATTGGTCTTCAAGTCAAATAACATGAGTTATAGGAAACACAAAATTGGCATGAAATGTTACTTTTGGGCCAGGCCAAGCCGTAACGGAGGGACACTTTTGGTTTATTTCGCCCTAGTACTCCTGTTCTATCCAAGGCTGAGTTAAATAACAACTGGTATTATATAAAGGCTACCTTAGATTACAAACTGAGGGAAAAAGGTTTGGGGGCAAGCAACTTCTTGGGGGTAAAATTTATAAAAAACAGGGCGGTAACAGAGGGACGTCTGTATTTTACACTTTTTTCAGACATGCATATCATACGGTTCCTGAGGTGAAAAAGGTTATCTTTCTCTTTCATATTGTACTATTACCACTTAAATATGAACATGCAAAATGGTAAGCCACTTGTGCTGCTCAATTTTTATGGGGCTTGGTTTAAAGTCAGATGGTCATGGTAAGAGGGACACATTTTCACCCCCTCAAAATCATAATTCTGCCAACTTTTTTTCAAAACTGGTTATACTACATCAAGACACATCCCAATAAGCTTTCTTTTGGAATGTATCCCCCTCTAAGTAGAAAATTCATATCAAAAAAATTTAACGGAGGGACAGGCCGAAATAAGAATCTAGAAATTTTTTAATACCTTTCTGTGACTTTTTATGCTAAACCATTCACTCTACTGGGATGCCTACTCATATCATCATTAGAAAAATTATATTTATTCATACTTTATTAAAAATAGTTGCTCGATAGAATCAGGGTTTAAGTGCATCTGTTCAAGTTCGTCAACAATGGATTCAAAAGCTCGTAACTTTTTTCTAGTAGAGATAATTCAATACTTTTTTTTGTTCTGTACACCTTGAAATGTCGGCTTCAAGATCAGGCAGAGAGGAAGTAATTTCATAATGTTTCAAATATTGCTACTGATGTATGTGATGTTAACCTCCCCTTGGCCTGGCCCTCTCATGTGCTGTGTAACTGTGGATCCAATTTCCTGTCAGTCCAGTCTAACGTTAAATGAGTGGAGCTCAAGAATGAAGACACTTGGATATAGATAGAACATCCACAGCCCTCTATCGAAAGCTACGTTAGTTAGAAAAACTCCCGCATTCCTGACATTCCACATCTGTAACCATGCAGTCAGAGTCATCATAGGTCATGGCAACAAGTAAACCTCTAAAATGTCATTATAAACGCATGAATGATACGAAAAACTATTGTGATAGGTAACGTCCTTAGTCAAATACAGCATTCTTGAAAAGGAAAGTTGAGAATTATTTTTTTTAAATGGTCATCATGACCGTTACTGGTGGCGATCTACGTTAGCGTCATCACCGAATTAGCTAACGAGCCAACTTAACTCAAACGATGAAGAATAACGATGATGACAATAATCATACATTTTATTTATTTAGCGCCTTTCTCGAACCCAAGAAAACTTTAGAGTAAAAGATAACGTAAAGAGATTAAAAAATAATAAAAATTAAAATAAAACATAACGTTAGTCTACAACTGTCACCAACTCAGCTGCCTAGTTAAGTTACTGGCTGCCATGCGCCATTAGCATAGCAAGGTAACATCCAGGGATAACATAGTTAATATAACATTAATATTATAACGTTAACTTGTCATTTGTAGCAGAAGACTGGCGTTAACAAACACTGAATATCAAATAGCTAACGTTAATGCTAACATAATATTAGCGCGCTGTCTTAGCTAGCTAAATCAGTTAAACCGTTAACGTTAGCTAACGTTACCTATGAAAGTGCCTAATTTCTCTAAAGACTAAGTACTGAGCGGGTAGCTATATCATTTCTAGTCCTCATGTCACATTGAGCCAATGTTAGGTAGCATACGCTACTTAGTAAGCTAACGTTTGCTAACATTAGCTACCACATGTTACTTTCACTTCAATAACTTACTGCTAACTTTCGTTTTACAAGCACTCGTTTTGTGAAGCGCTAAATGAGTTCGTAAGCCAATATCAGAAGTCAGTAACAAGCACTAGCTAACTTAGCTAACGTTAAGCATTTTCTTCAAGCTAGCAAGTTAGCCACTTGGCTAATTAAGTCAAATAACACAGTAGACTAACGTTAGCTAATGTTATAGCTCGCTGCTAGCAAAGTTATGGCGGTCCAAAACATGCAAAGTTAACGACTAAGTTACAGACAAAAAAAGTTGCGTCTTCCTGAAAAGTTTAACTTAACGTTACGTTAAAACAACAAATGTTAGCTAGTTAACGTTAGCAAGTTTGTTTTAACAAGACACTGAAAGAGGTCGCCGGGCGTTTTCCAGGCAGCAAAATGGCAATGCCTGGTAACGTAGCCAACATATTTTAAACCTGTCATCATCATTAGTTACAGTACCATTGCTAACTACAGTATATGTAGACAGTTACCGTATTCCTCGCGTTAACAAAAAAAACTCACCCATCAGGATCCTCATTTGTTTCTTCCCGAAAAGACGGGCGAAGACACTTGAAATAGTGAGGCCCATTTTTGTCGAAAATCAATTTAGCTAGAGCTAACTAGCTAACGTTACTTGCAATTAAACTGCCTATCTAACGGTACAACTTCGCTAGCGGATGTAAGTTAGCGGGCGTACTGTTCTTCCCTCTCGTTCAGTCCTCCTCTTCGGTACGTTTTCTACAATCTTTGGGCCGTACCCTGCTAAAAATCAAGTGGGACAGACAATTTATATCAACTAAAACCGCTAAGACGCAAGAACTGCAGCGATGGCTTGGACTACGTTGCGTGAATGAAAAGGCAGCAGAGGCTTTTCGATTCTCTCTCTCTGCCACGTCACGCTCCCTCTTCAGCAGCAACTCCAACGCGGACAAAATGACGTCACGGGCGCCACATCCCTACATGCATCGCAACCAACTCTTACTCCATTAATATATATATATATATTTATTTATTTATTTATTTATTTATTTTTCTACTCTTTACCCATTTGCTCCACATTTCCCGAGTGAAGGTCGACGCAAAAAACACAATGCATGTAATTTTATAAACATTTAAATGCATTTTTAACTAATGATTTCAACAATAAGTAAACCATTTATAGTTGCACCAGCACCACTAATATAGGAATGATACTGCAGGTTAAACGCATTAAATTACTCGTAATATGTGTAATATAAAACTGACAAGATATTGTAACCTGAAAATTCAATCTTGACATTGTAACCGTGCAGGTTTATATGAACCATGGCCAAATATAAGTTGTGGTGTGATGCTGTCAATTGTTCGACGACCCTCTACTGTATGTATGTGTTAATATGGAAAGACACGTGGCCATTTTAATTTGGCTCTCTGGTAGAGAGATGGCCTTTATCTGTAAAATTGAGTTAGAATACAACTGAATGATTCATTTACAGATTTACTCTTGAGCAAAATCTGGGACAACCAAGTCATGCTTCCCAATCCATCCTTTGCTCAACTAATGTAATGTATGTGTCCTTCTGTGTTGATTGAATGAATGGTTGTACTATAGAATAGAATAACTTTTATTTTCCTGTGAGGGAACTTCATTTGTAGTTTCCAGCAGAAAAACAGACATAGACAGTGGGGCAAACCTACAAACACAAACAAACATGTTAAATAAAAACATTCAATTGAATCAGAGGTTTCACATTATTGTGAAGGTATGTGTGATTATGATTATGATTAAAATTACTATTATTATTAGCATTATGATCAAAATTATATTATATTAAATTAAATATTAATTATGATGAAAAATTGAGCATCAAAAGCAATAACAGTTCCTCATCTGCCTTTACTGTCTTGAGATGTCCAATGTCATTAAGCAGTCTAACAACTGTAGGGACAAAGCTGTTTCAGGCTCTTTTTGCTTTAAGGGGCAAGGACCTTCATCTTCGACCTGATGGAAGAGTCTCAAAGAAAAAGTTCAGGGGATGTGATGGAAGGGCCATAATATTCTTTCCTTTTTTCATTGTACGCTCCTCATACAGATGTTTCAGCATTTTTTGTTGGTCCCCTATGATTTTAGTAGCCTGTACTGTCACCCTCTCCAGCTTCAGTTGCCTGATTTCACTTAATGAGCCAAACCAAGCTGTTAGGCTAAAGGTCAGCATTGACTCAAGGAAGCAGGTGTAAAATGCTTGCAATACTGACTGGCTCACGTCCAAATTCCTGAGTTTCTGGAGGAAATACAGCCTTGACTGACAGTCGATGACAGTTTGCCTCAAAGGTCAGTTTGTTATCAATGATGGTACCCAAATATCTGTACTCCTCCACACTTTCAACTGTTTTGGCTCCGATGGTAAGGGGCCTCAGTGGGGACGGCTCACGCCGAAAGTCGATGGCGATTTCTTTAGTCTTCTCCACATTCAAGTCCAAGAAATTGACTTCACACCACTGTTGGAACTGGCTGACAGCAGATTGAAGCTTGTCATCAGAGTTGGATGAGTCCACAATTACTGTATCATCTGAGTACTTGATGAACGTGATCTCAGGACAGTTGCTTTGGCAGTCATCAGTGTAGAGTGTGAATAACACTGGAGAAACTATACCGAGCCTTGTGGTGAGCCAGTAGAGATGGTCTTGGTGGTGCTGCAGTGGCCTTTATATCTAACCCACTGAGGTCTGTCAGTTAAGAAGGACATTAACTATGTAGCTAAATTTAAATAAAAGAAAAAGATGAGGCATAATTGGGACTTGCAAGAATTTCCATCATCCGTGGAATGACATAACACCATACTAACAATTCTGAAATGTATTATTTAAAACAAATAAAAATAGCAACACAAAAATGTTGGATTAATATGTTAGGGACTGGATAGTGAGGCTTCATGAACCCAATAATAGGCAGAACTGTCAATCACTGACTTCCCAAAATCACCAACACTGCTCAACTCAGCAAACAGAATGATTGGTTGCATAACCCACTTGGGGTGTCCATTCTTCAGAGGTGTAAAATCCAGGTTCAGAAAGTAAAACCCCTCCCCAGTATTTTTTTTCCAGTCACCTGGATTTGCCAATTAGCTAAATTCTTCAGCCAGGAGGTAGAACTAATTAGTGAAATCAGTTGGCTGAGTTCATGGGTGAAAGAAACATGTGGCAGGACTTTTACTTTCTGACCCCTGGATCTTACACCTCTGCCATTATTTAAGTGTCACGCAGTTTAGTTTCTGGAGATTAGTTTTCTAGGTTTCCTCTTTTTTTGGTTGTGGTATAGCAGATGTACCCAGAGGAAATGGCAAATTACGAGATGTTCTTTTCCTGAGGGTGGTAAACACAATGGGCCTCATTCATGAAACATGAGCTGAATGAAATTGCACGTAAATTCGTATTAGCAGGTTTGTTCATATTTTGGCATTGATCAAAGTTTTCATATCTCAGATTTTTTCGTAGGCTACGTACTGCATCCGTAAATTCAAAATGCGGCTAAATGTAGCTTCTGAATGTCAATTAGAATAGGCCTGTGAATTTATTTTTTATATGTTAAATTAACAAGATTAAATGTAGCCTATGAATTGCACAATGCAAACATAATAAATACGACTGTAAAAAGCAAGCACTTTAGATTAAGCCTATTAATCACTTGTAGGCTATGAATTTATTCAATTAGACCCATAACTTAATTAATGCTCCCCTACTATCTTTCTGAATTGATTAAATAAAAATGTTATATGACGTTAAATATGCTAATTAAATCACACATTTAACCATTGAATGAAATTTGCAAGTCTGTATAGCCAGCGTTGCAATGACTGATCTTGTGCCGTTGGAGGAGTTGGCTCCTTAGAAGAGAGCCCATCTATATCACGCATAGGCTATTTGTTGGCTGAGAGTGATGTATGGCTGGTTCGTCGTTTTCGGGTTTTTATGAGCTGCCCAATGTTGCCAAGCTGCCAAATGTTTTTGGTTACCGTAAGGCTACATCCGAAGATACTTTTGCATATATGAAGAGAAAGGTCTATCACATCTGTGCAGCTCATGTGACATGCAAATTGTATTGCTCATCGCCCTGGCCTGGTTGCCTGGTGGGACCCACGGCAGCTTCATTCTGCGGGGCACTCGTTCGCAGAACGCTGCGAGAGACGGCTAGCTTATTGGTATACGTCAAATTGCTGTTTACTGTGTCAGAGTAGATTAACTACCTCTTTCCATCACTAGGGAATCGGGGATTTGATACCACCTCTCACATACACAAAACACCAACAAAATGATGAAATTAATAATTATTTTATTTATTTCCAGGGTGCGAGAAAGACCGTAGTGCTCTGCCGATGGAGGCATGCGCTCGTCCAATGCAGAAAGGCTTGAACTTTAAGTTTGTGTGACGAGAGATTCTGCATTTCCTGCGTGTCATATCCTGCCAGGTCTTTTTACTTTACCATGTAGGCCTAGGCTACTTCACTATTTACTTTGTGACAGCGGAACGGACGATAGGCTACTAAACTGCTTTTCCTTGATTGAACATCTGCTAATAAAACTTTGATTTCAGTCGGGATAATTCTTTCTTTTGCCTTTACTGGACCATTTTGACTTTGTATGCACCTTTAAATAGAAGCGACAACTTCCGTATGAGGCAATTCATGGGCGTGATTTATGCTAATTGAAGAATAAGGTGAACGCGTGGTTTGAACATCTGCCCGGAATACCAACAAATCTGCCTTTCCCGCACGGTTTGATGAATCCGGCGTACATTTTTCGTACTGACATGTTACGTACGTAAATGTACACGTATATTTAGGAAAGTTTCTTAAATGAGGCCCATTGAGTACCAGGGCCTTCTGCAGCCGGACTCATCAGGCTCATAACCTTACAGTTTGTGATGTTCAGACATGAGAACACGTCTCCCCAAATTCCAGGGATTTAATAAATCAATGAATGTTACTTCTCATGATTCTTGTGTTGGTGGTGTTACAGATGGCGATTCCAGCCAACAATTCAATAACACAGAACTGGTTAAATGGGTCAATGAATTTACTGGAAATGAATCTTACAAACCCTAACTCCCTTTTCAGAGCCTGGAGTGCAGGCATCTGTCTGTGGTTTTTTTTGATGTGTTCCTGCACTTAAGTGCTTCTTTTAAGACATTGATCCACTGAAGAATCTGCACACCTTGTTTCCAATGCCTAAATTGGCTGCTGATTGAAAGGAAAACACAAAATCAGCAGTTTGAGACCACCACTGGAGAGTGTATCTTGGGATGAGACGAGGCCTCCAGCACTGAGCTGGGTCTTTCTTCATTGTGAAGCTGAAGAAATGGCTGGAGCTCTCATTTAAGGGCAGTTGCAAGTTTTGTATTTTGTATTTAGAAAATAATTGAATTTTCACTGATACCACACACACTTTTGACATTGACGGCTTCCCCTTTAAGTACGGTTAAAAAAACATCACACTTTGGCAAAGCTCACATCTGACATCTTGTGGTCATCTTCCAGTACTGCATCCCTCCCACAGCTGCACAGTACTTTCAGTAACTGACAGGGCATGTTGCAGTTTGACAGGCTCATATATAGAAGTAGACAAACAAAACCAGAAGAAAAAGTTAAACATACATTGCAGTCTAAAAGTATTTGAACAATGACACATTTTTTGTTGTTTTTGCTCTGTACTCCAGCACATTGGATTTGAAATGGAACAGTGACTATGAGGCAAAAGTGCAGACTTTCAGCTTTAATTTGAGGGTTTTTACATCCATATTGGTTGAACCATGTAGCAATTGTAGCCCTTTTTATACAGTCCCCCCCCCCCCCATTTCAAGGGACGAAAGGTAAATTAGCATAAACTTAGTCATCATATTTAATATTTGGTTGCATATCCTTTGTATGCCATGACCTCCTGATGTCTATGACCAAACAACAGCAAAATACACTTGATATCTTAGTTCCAGGTACTCTTACATCAATAATGTAACCTCTCTGCAATTTGAATTGTCTCTATGGGAGTGGACTAGATTAAGCTGTAATTTACACATGGCTGGCTAATTGGCTGTGAGTCATCAAGGGTCTGAGGTATCAAACGAGCCTCAAACCATCACTTTGCTGTCAGATAAGCAGTAGATCTGGATGGATCCCTTTAAGGGTTGTTTCACCAGACTCCAGACCAGATTTTCCTATTGAACTCTATGGAAAAATAAGTCAGGAAAAGAAAACCTTAAAGTGATCCAACCACATCTACTGCATATCTGGCAGGAGAGTAATGGTTTGAGGCTCGTTTGATACCAGGCTCAGCCAACCATGTATTCCATGCTGTTCCAGTGTAATTTACAGCCTAAACTAGTCCCACCCCCCAATTCCCATAGAGATCCATTAAAATGCAGAGGTTATAGTATCGCTTGTAAGACTACCAGAAAATAAGATATCAAGAGTCTTTTGATGTTGTTGGGTCACAGACATCAGGAAGTCATGGTATGCAAACCAAATATTAAATATGACAACTTTGTTAATTTGTCCAATTACCTTCAGTCCCCTAAAATGGAGGGGGGGCTATGTATTAAAAAAGGGCTACAACTGAAAGCCTGCACTTTAACCTCATAGATCCATTTAAAATCCAATGTGTACAGATGAGTACAGAGCCAAAATAACAAAAATGTGTCACTGTCCAAATACGCTTGAACTGCACTGTGCCATCAGACATCTGCAATAATGAAGAAAATGTGGAAAGAAAACACATCTGATCTTCTTGTTATCACTTTATTCCTGTACAATAAAAAATACTTGTCTTCCATGAAAGTGACCGTAAGAAGTTATACAGTGACAATTGCTGTACAAATGTTAAAACCAAAGTACAGAGCGTAAGTGGTTATGGCTTCAATACAAAAGGACCAATAACATGAATAAAATCTTAATGCCAAAAATACTGAGCTGTCCCCATGCAATGTGCTGCATTTTGTGCTTCTGTCAACATGACTTCTATTGTGTTTGTTTAGTAAAGTATTAAAGCACCATTGTCCGTTCAGGATGTCAGACTGTAACAACAGCACTGCCACTATAACTAATAACAACATACTTGCCGCCATTATTATTGTTTTCATCATCAAATATTTTAAACAGGCAAATATGACCATTTAAAATACTCAAACAGACCAGCAACTCAGTTACAGAATAATGTAGTATGAGAATAGATCTCTATATAAAATTCAAGCATTTTTTAAAATAGGTTTTATCTTTAAAATATAAAACTATAGTGGTTGTCCAACAACCAACAGACACAGGTGCTGTGCCAGCCAAAGGCGAATTTCAACTGGAATTTGCCGTGTGGTGATGTTCCGCCTGATTCTCTGCGCACTGTTCAGACGCACTTTGCCTCATGCAGAAGCAGCCGTAAAACACAGAACATCCTTCAGAACTAAAGGACCAGACTGGTGGAGTCCATTACGGATAAATGTGACAAGGGTAATTCTTGCGAAATCTCATTGTATTGTTTTCTAGTCTTGTACAATTTCAAACATTCGAAGCAACGCTAAAATCGTTGGAATCTTTGGTCTCATTACCAACATTTCCAGCCTTTCTAAATTAAAAGGACTGGTCTTTGAGAAAGAGTTTTTTTTTAAAACAGTTCTGTTTATATAATATGTTAATAGGCGAAACCAACTGGAAATTGAGTTGTTTTTTTTTGTCAATTAGAATGTGAAATTTATCTGAGGGAAACTATAACTGGGTGTAGGAACACACACAGAAAATGCCTTTGAAATATTTGCTGTCTGATGAAACGTGGTCTCTGGGTTCTTTTGACCCATATATTAACTCCTTAGGTGCCTTAAAACATTGCTGATCCGGCCCCAAGCATGATTCCAAATGTTAAAATGATAATCAGCACTGTGTTAACATTTCCCCATATAAGTTATGTCTCTATATTGTCTAGGCAAATATGATGAGGAATATTTCATATGCACCCAGCATGTTGAACATGATCAGTTGCAAAAGCAGGTTTCAAAACAATGTCATTGCCCTTTCAACAGGCCTGTGGTTAATGTGATCATGGTTAATTACAATCAATGTGCCAGGTTAACATAATCACTTGCAAAATAAGAACTTGAATAATAATAATCTAAACTGTAAGTAAAGTAACTGTACAAGTAAAGTCTCAAACCTGAAAACATTGAAATGAAGTCCTGATAAAGAAGAGACTGGAGCAAGGGTTCTCAAAGTCCGGGAGAGCCACAGGGTCCATTTGGTTTTTGTTCACACCTTGAAATGAGAATCCATTTGAAGACCCAGGAAACCAGGTATTATCTTCTGTTTTAATTGGCCATTTAAGAACCAAGTAAAAAGAAAAACCAATAGACCCCGCAGTTCTCCAGGAAGAGGATTGGGAGCTCATGGCTTCGGGCAGGGATGGGCAACTCCAGGCCTTGCGGGCTGGTGTGTATACAGGTTTTTGCTGCCACCAATTACCAATCATTTAATTAGTGCAATCATTTACATGATCTGATATTTTAGCTACATTCCGCTATATGAACAGCAACTGATGAATGTTCTTGTGTCTGTATGCATGTATTGTAGCGTTTTATTGTGGTCTAATTTACGAGTGAATCGATGTTGGGGTATAGGATAACTGGTGGCAGCAAAAACCTGCATACACACCAGCCCGCAGGGCCTGGAGTTGCAGATCCCTGCCTTTGGAAATGGAAAGCACAGGGATTGCTGGGAAGTGACCTTTGACCCTTACAAACCTGATGGGAAATAAACAAGCCCATCAATGCAAGAATAAAGAAGCAAAGAAGCAATGAAGAAGGCTTACATGATGGTGCACCAGCACTCACTCTGTACATTGTTAATACAAGGACCAAATGGCCAGGGAATGTGGAAGGCATTTACTAGGTGAGCCTTCCCTGTTTTATGAAATTTAGTTCAAAATCAATAATTAAAGAACCCCCAAATGTTCTATGCTCTACAAGTCTCTTTTTTGAAACTATAAAAAACCTGCTCTGAATAAGGCAACTTCACCTTAACAATCAGACCTACTTTCAAGTCAAGTGCACATAAACCCATGACAATTTACTGATGATTAACCATAAAATAAAATAAGTAGGTGTAAATTCAGGATGGGAATTTCACGCAAAATAGCCTGAAAACACAAAAACATTTAAATAAAGTAACATCAGCTTCCCATGTCAAATAGGCATAATATAAATTAAAGGTATTGGGCAGGTGTGCATGAGGGGTGGACCCTTAAAATGACTTTTACACAAGAAACACTGGGACTGACCAAATCATTTACCTGTCATTTAAAACACCCCAATAGTCCAACTTGTCAAGAGTTTGAATGCCAATGACAAGAACAGGTACTTGAAATATGTATGAAATGTATCGGGGTAATCTATGATCCACTCATCCAGGATCGCTCAAATTACAAATAAAAGTTATCTAAGAAAAGGAAAAAAAGGGTGAAATTTGTGTTAATTTAAAGCGTTACAGTAAAGCAGTTTCCGCACGGTGCAGAAACCCTCCCAGCCAAAGTCTTGGGGCTTGGGGCTTTTACTCAAGGTTCTTGGAAAGGACCCCCCACCACTGTCCCTCACACCAAATTTCTCAATTTTTCCACAAACATCACAAAAGTTCCTATGTGCACAACCGTATCGATATCATCCTGCCCAAAAAAACCAGTTCCCATGCGGCACTTTCTGTGCTCCCCACACCCTACCTGTGAATACCTTCAGCCGGTGCCAGGCACACAGACATGCTGACACAGCTACATGTTAACAAGTCCCAGACACTCTGACCTAGACCCTCAGTAGTTAATTCGCAATAAAACCCAGAAACCCATGCATTGTGGGGATTCTCCCTCCCTCGCTCCCTCCTCTCCTCCAAGATGTCTGGAGAGGTAGTGTATGACCCAGTGGGGGTTGCCTCCCCCCCATCCCGTTCAAATGCCCCAGGGCCCCAGGCCAGACATAAGCTGGTGACGGCGGCGCAGAGTGAGAGAAGCAGAAAGAAAGAGAGAGAGAAAGAGCTGCCTTGCATGGGCTGGGCCTGGGAAGGGATTCTGTTGACCCCCCCCCCCCCCCCCCCACACACACACACACACACACACACACACACCCTTCATAGTGCAGATAAATGCATTATGTGGCTTTTCTTATTCAATGATTGTTTGCTTAAATTATTGACTCTGGCAATGCCAGCACTGTGCATTAGGGCACACAGGTCTTCAGGTACAAGTGCACTTGATGTTTAAAAAAAAGAAAAGAAAAAGAAGATAATAAAATAAAAATTAAGATTAAAAATCCACAACTCAAGCGTGGAACAGTCATTGCGCTCAGTCCCTGTGTAAGCTGACGGTCTGCTCAATGCTCTCTGTGCACATGCCCTCTGCCATTAGACTGGGGTCAGGGTTCAGGGTTCAGGGTTCAGGGGTCAGGGTGTGGCCGGCTTGTGCAGGATGCCCTGCAGGTCCTCGGGCAGTGAGAGGATGACAGACTCTATGTGGGTCTGCAGCTTGGTCAATGTGCCAGGCTGGACTGGCAGCTGCTCCCTCTCTGCCTGAGCCTGGGGATGAAAGAGAGCAACATGACCACCAGACCATGAGGAGGACACCGACAATCAAACTGACCTCACAGATCCTACACACCACCCAGATACTCAGCTCCGTGTTCTTAAGAGACCACATCATTATTCCCATCTTATTCCCAATACTGAAGTATTCCGGTCACGATACGTTAAGCCCTTAAGCGCTTATACGCGAACAAAGTTTCTAAAGATTTTTTAATTATAGTAAATTAGTTTTCAAAAAATGACATTGCTATTTAATATTTTTAGGCAGGGCGGCAAGCTCCGTGCCTAATGTATGGCAGCAGAAACTATGGGATTGTTATTTGGAATATGGTGTGCATGTAAACATAGTCACTGAAAGTTCCGGCTCCTCGCAATTGAAGCAGAAAGATTAAAATTCAATGGATGTTCTGAAAATGTATTTAGGGGAATCAGTAACAACAGCAAAAAAAAAAAAAGCAGAGGACAGAAAAAACACTGGAGTTGAGTATCTGGTGAGTCTACAGAATCTGTGCTGACCAATTGAAAGACAAGTGAAACAGACAAATTTAATTACATGCATATTGAATGCATTGGCTTGTTATTTTTCCAGTTCCCTTTGCTTAGACAACGAGTTTCAGGACACATGGCACAAATGAGCAAAAGATGGTTTTATCTGGCTGCATTGTGAAGCGATTTTATTTTAGTTTTTTAGGTTTATAGGAAAAGCTGTAAAAGATGATTTACACCGCGCCAGCAGTTATGGTAATGAGGAAACAAGGCCAGTGTGACATGGCAATCATGTGCCGTTGGGCAAAGTGAGAAAATTGTGCTTTTTTTTTCTCTGCATATCAAATCGGGCCAATCAAGACTCTCCATATATTCAGCCAATCAAGCAGCCCTGATACGGGTTCTCTTAACCAGAACTGAAAGGCTAATGAAATTCAGCAGATGGGCACCGCCCATGTAAACTGCTGCACGTCAGCTCATTTTGAGCACCAGCCTCTGTGGTGTTGGGGCGGGGGGGAGGGAGGGGGGTGGCTGACCAGTTTGTCCTTCAGCTTTAGCACGAGGTCCACAATCTCCACCTCTGTGTGTTTCTGTATGCGCAGCTGCAGGTCCTAAAGGGGAAGAGAGGCACACGGTCAGCGAGGGCTACTCTGGACAGGGCTCCCATGCAAACCACACACACACACACACATGCCTTTTTAACGGTGTTCACACAGCAAACGTATGATAGGGGACAGTGACAGGGAGGTGGGGTGTAATTAAGGCCAGAGGGGAAGGCTCATCTCACCTCCTCACACAGAAACTCCAGGTGCAGAGCTTCCAGCTTCTGGGTCATTTCCTTCCTGCGGTTCCTGAACCAGCCGTCAAAGTTTGGGCACTTCAAGAACTGCCTGCAGTGGGACACATGCATCTTGGGTTATTTGGCCAAACTGAGACGTCACAGCAGGAGTTACTACTTTAATTTTGGAAAACACTGTGTGTGCACTGCATGAAAATAAAAACCTCCTGAAATTATTATTAATAATAAATACAAATAAGAAAAAGGAGAACAATCATCTTTACATTACGTACATTCTCAACTTTATTATTAATTCTGACAGGTGGACGTTAGATACTGGGCGTGTCCAGAGGTCATTACTGTACCTGTACAGGCCGATCCAGTCTCCTTTGAGGCGTGAGGTGAGTTGTGGCCCCGCCTTCTCCAAGCTCTTCATAAACTCCTCCTGGCTGAAGGGGCGGAGCTGAGGGGGGCTCTGGAGGGCAGAGCATGTAGACAGACAGGATGCGTTCACATCAGGACACACCCCCCATCCTAATGTGTGCCCTTGAACCCACACATAATTTTCTCACAATGCGTGTTGCCACTTGAGCGAGCGAGGGTTCAGGGTTGTCCCCTTTACGTAGCGTTCAAGTATCAAAGGGCTTCATACCTCCCTTAATGAACCCATAATGAACCCATAATGATCCCATAATGAACCCATAATGAACCATTCATGAACCATTCTCTGAAGTCTGCATCTCTGGACACTTTGTTAAAGGGAATTGCCCATAATTCTTTGCAGCACTAAAATTTACCAGAGCATTAAATTCACTAAAACTAGTTCAACTACATAGAACAAATGGTTTAATCAGGCCTAGCTCTTGCTCACCCAGCAACGCAAGGAATTCATTGGGTAACCCCCCCCACGAGACTCAACTCCAAGTTTCAATGAGAATTGCAGATCCGAAGTGGGCAATTACAAATTACTGTATTTACAGAAGAAAGGACATTATAATGTCACTGGGTGAATTCTGGAATACAACAGAAGAAATATTTCCTAATGATGCACTTGTTTTGTTTTTTAAAAGGATAGCAGACAGCAAACAATACAAACGCAGGGCAGGCTGAGCTAAGGAACAGCTAAAGGAACACAGAGCAGAAAGTGCCATGGTGGGGGATCAAACCCCAGACCTCATGATACGGACTGCGCCATGTATCTCGCCAGCAAACTGTCCATTTGTAACCAACTCTGTCAATCCAGAAAGACAGATCTCTTTGTATGGACATGATTTGATCATTCAATGACAGAAGAGACCATTAAACTGAATTTTATCCGAGTTTATAACGTTGAATTTTCATTCAAACTGTGTACATGACATTCACAACTTATTTAATTGAATACTTTTGCAAACAATTTTTTTATTAACGCTATTTGGATGTTTTTGCATGAGTTACAGTAAATGTTATATAATTGCTCTCATTTTTAATGCATCACCCACTGCTTTAAACAAAAAATATTTAATATATACATCCCGCACATTCCCAGATACTGCTGTATGTCCGTGGTCCTCAGTAATCCTATTTTTGACTGTGAATTTGAAATGTGAATGTTGCTTGCAAACTTTCTGTCAGTTCATTTGTGGTAATTACTTTATCAACAAAGATGAATGGGGTGGTGCAGTTGGAAGAATTCTTTCATGTGCGGTTTGACAAAAAGACTGTCGGCCTACTATTGGCGGTGGACTGAAGTACATGCAAGAAAACAATGAAGACACACACACAACTGGGGGCCGTGTTTATGTGCAATATAACAATTAAAAAACACTTAAATAATGAATGTGGGTGCTTCATTGCTACTGGTGGAAATGTCCTTCTTACCTTCCAAGGTGAGATGCTTTTCTGCAGCGGCATCAGGCTGGCCACATAGCGCTCCTGAGAAGAACCAGAGGGAAGTGAGTAAGGACACTCCTTGTGGTAGAGTGTTTCTGCAGCCCCTCCCCAAAGATACCGGTCCAGAGGATTTTGAAGGTTCATCCCAAAGCATGCCTCTCTTACCAGTGGAATGATGAAGCTTTGAGTCAGCTCCAGGAAGTAGCGCCGTAAAATTGCATTCTGGGCCGCGGAAGGCCGCTTCTGTTGGACACCCTGTGAACGAGAGCAAAAAGTATATTGGGCTCTGGAACTCCAGTCCTGGACGGCCGCAGTGTTTGCCGTTACAGCACTGAACTTTACTTTAAATCTTTGGATTGGCTAAAGAGTCCATAAACCTAATTCCAGAGGCCTAAATGAAGATTGAAGGAAAATCACAAAAATTGTGCAGATACTGCCACCCTGAAGGCCAGAATTTGAGAGGGGAATTTGTTCTTGATGAGGATAGTTAAGCAGATGAAGTGCTTTAGTGATGACGCATATACATTCACTAGTCTGGGAACTCCGTTACTCAAGCCTGGCACTGTTGCTCATATGACTCAAGTAAATGTAGTTATGTTTTCTTACACTGTATGCTGCTCTGGATAAGAGCATCTACTAAATGAACGTAATGGTAAAATGTACGAGATGCCCGTTTTAAGGAAGTGTTTGCAGAAGTTATGTGCAGTAACTGAGATCTGTGACAATGAGGAATTGGATGAGGGAGTGTGAGTATCTCACTTTCTGAAGCTGCTTGATTATATCTTCATCACGGTTCAGGAACGGCTTGTAGGCGCTGTAAACACCTGCAACATCAAATGACACCAGCCGGCGTTCAACCAGGTGACTGTCTTCAAACATGACTCAACAGTGACTGAAAATGAGTTCCACCCGTTCTTTTATTCCACAAAAAAGCTTGAGGGACGTAGTTTGCAGAAAAAAACAGCTTATGAAAAGATCCTTGTGCCGTACTGTTTGGTGGCTTCATGCCATCCAGACAGATCGCACATTACTGTTACAGCCCCAACATGCCCAGCAGAAAAACCCAAGCCTCGTCCTACTCATCGAGTTCTTAAATGGCCTAAAGTTGTGGGGTCAAATTAAGGGAGGGAGAGCAATTACTATTGTTAAAAGTCAGTTCGGCACTTACTAGGCATATTGAAATGGAGGGAGAGTAATTACAAAAAGCTGTGTTTTGTATGAGGTAAGTAAATGGGTGTGCACGAGCCTCAGGCACATTTCCATCAGTAAGTTTACTGTGTTCAGACTGCAGCGCTACCGAGGCCCTTACCAGGCTTAGAGTCCAAGGTCTTCAGATTTTTCAGTTTCTTAACCTTCATCTGTTTGGCCATTTCCCCTGCAGACACCAAACACACAGCACAGAAGCCAAATAAAGCACACAGGATATGGTTCTTATAGTTTCCTGTTAGTATCAAGATAAATTTGGACGAATCCCGAAACGCTTTCTTGAACACGCAGCATAAGAAGAGACTGAAAACCTGCACGGTGCTCATCTCGAAGAGCGTCTTTCCACCGTGTAAAGGGGCGTGAATCATGTCTCCGCTTTACCTGCTTGCTTCATGTCCCCAATGCGGATGATGTGCGGCCAGTGCTGCAGTGTTTTGGCAAAGAAGGGGTTCGTCACTCCCAGGATGACCGAGGGCCTGAGGGAAACAGACAAACACATGTACGCACATCAGCACGCGCATCCACACGCACGCATGTGCACACACATATACGCACACACACACGCACACATATACGCACACACACACGCACACGCGCACGCACGCACGCACGCACGCACGCACGCACGCACGCACGCACGCACGCACGCACGCACGCACGCACGCACGCACGCACGCACGCACGCACGCACGCACGCACGCACGCACGCACGCACGCACGCACACACACACACACACACACACACAAAACATAAACACACATGAGAAAAATCATGATCGTCCAGTACGGTTAATTTACAGTTTGAGCACAAGAGCTCAATCAATCGATCTTGGTGCATAAGAATGCTGCATTTCAAGGAATCTCCTTTTCCACCGACCCGCGGGCTGGACGACCAGAGTCACGCGGCTCAGATTTCATTTTTACGCAGAAGGAACAGTCACAGCGCTGAGCACCATCCCAAACCCAACACTGAGCAGGACGCCAGAGCCCACGTCCTGAACGCAGCCAAACAAAAGACTTCTAATCAGCCAGTCATCAATCATGCATCAGGGCATCCAGCCACAGCTTCCTCAGCTTTAAGACTGCACTGTTAGTGACACGGCTAGATGTGACTGAGACTACCCTGATACACTGAGGTGTTACTAAGACAACCGGGATACACAGAGGTGTTATTGAGACCGCACTGGGACACACAGAGATAAACTAACATTTTACAAATTGACAATAAAAAATATATCCTTTTGATGTAAAGTATGTAATTTGTAAACATAAGAGCTGGAGGTCTGACAAGGCGTGTCAGGTCTGTAATGGACATTCACTTCAAGTTATGATCGGCGGCCCACAGAACGCACAGCTGATTAGTTCAAATGTAAATGCCATGTATACCATAAGAACCTTGCTGGTTCCTAAATAAAAAAGCATTAATTTCATATCTCAGAGTGAGTGTGAGAGTGAGTCAGCGTGAGAGTGAGTGTGAGAGTGAGTCAAGCGTGAGAGTGAGTGTGAGAGTGAGTCAGAGTGAGTGTGAGAGTGAGTCAAGCGTGAGAGTGAGTGTGAGAGTGAGTCAGCGTGAGAGTGAGTGTGAGAGTGAGTCAGCGTGAGAGTGAATTTGAGAGTGAGTCAGCGTGAGAGTGAGAGTGCGTGTGAGAGTGAGAGTGAAGTATAAGAGTGAGTATTAGAGTGCGTGTGAGAGCGTGTGAGAGCGCGTGAGAGGCTGTAATTTTATTGTACATATTTAAAGCTCTCCTCTCCAAGGTTACCCTGTTGTGCTGTGGTTTGGCTGTCTATTACGGATATTCCTTGATTCTCAGATGGAACTCTGGAACTTTTCTCTCATGCAAACCTTTAAATAACCTTTAAATAAATGTCTTTAAGCACACTAAGGTTACATAACACAGCACATAAATATTTTAAGAGCGCAGTTCTGCTGCGCTTGTTTTCCTGCCAAAATGCTTGACATGCTCGTTGACTCTGGGGAAAATGTGGTTTGAGGTCAGTCACAGTGACTCAAGGTCACGCCATCATGCACAAAAAGCAGGGCACAACTGTGGTGTGTACAGTACAGACCTGCGGGGTTACTGTACCCCTGAGTGCCGGGCCAGGTGGTAGGATACTCACGGGGCCTGTGTGCGGGTGGTATACTCCTTAAATTCACTGTCGTGGATGGTGAAGTAGGGTCTAAAATCGCTGCAGTATCGCAGTGGGGAAATACAGCTGTGACATAACACAAGAGAGAGAGACAGAGAAAGAGAGGGAGAGCGATGTCAAAGATGGGGTTGTGCTGGTTCCAATCACAATTTTTAAACCGTGCTTCAACAACATTTCAATCCAGAATGCTTCCAACGAGAACACAAAAAAATGTAATTAAAGCGTTTTTGCCCTGAGGCTCTTTGGGCTCAGCCAATTTTGGTATTTTTCACTCCAAGTGAAATGTTTCTGTAATTATGCAGACTAAAATGTAACCACCACTCCATGACTAAGGTCATTTTAACTGACATTAGCATCAACCATTTTCTTTCATTTAATAACATTCGCTGTCATCGTATTTTCTTCCTCTGACTTATTAACTGAAAGGTCAAGAAAAAAAAGCACTTCCACAAACAGAAATAACATACCGAATCCAAAAGTCGGTTTCAAATTTACCAAAAGTCGGTTTCAAAGTCATTAAGAATAACAAAGAATATTTTCACTGCACCACACAAAGATGTCATCATAATTAGAATGGCTGTTTTCAATACTGCTCTCAAAGAAAACTAATTTCGAAAGCCATTTCACATTATGACAGCAAGGGGACCAACTGATTATAGTGTCGTGTGTGTTTACATGAGAAGAGTCATGTGATCGGGCCTTCCATGTGTACACACAACCTCACAAGCTAGGCGAGGTGGCTTTTCAAACTTGATCCTGACAAACGACCGTGTTGTGGTGTTTGGTCGAACCACAGTGGCAACTTATTTGTTCAACTTTAACAAGCTGTTAATCATTGTTAATTAGACACTTGCCTGTTGAGGGAAAATTTACTCTCTGGAACATAATATCAGACATAACTTTGCATGCCATGTACTATATGGTAAATGGTTGCCTTGGGGAAAAAATGGCATTTTTTTTTTTATTAATTCAATTATTAATTAAATTATGGACAGACAAGTTAAGTGCACATGCACACCTGGTACATGAAACTAATTAAGAACAATTAACAGATTGTTACAATTCAGGGAGAGTGCAAATGTGGCTGGAACAAAAACAAGCATACAAAGGGCTCCCCCCCCAGGACCATGGCTGAGAACCTCTGCTCTGAGGCGTTTCCTCACCTCAAGATATCATTTTAGTCAGAATTTTAGAGATCACCATGACCTTTCAGATATGGCCCCATTGCTGGGAACTGACCATGTTTTGGTTTTCATGGGAGAATGTGGCCAGAGTGTGTGACACAACTTCCACAAAGCTCTGTGAACATGCAATGCATACAGGGCAGTCACGCTCACATCAGCTACACTTTAAAGGCCTTTCCAGCATACACTGCTTTTTAAAAAAAAATACTTTCGGCACACTAATCACCTCGTCAATCTCACTGAGCTGATAAAATCAAAAAGTGAAATCTAAAATGAAATTTGGTGGCTCTGGAGAATCATAATACAGAACTTTGATTAATTGCGCTTGAAAAATGAAATGAATGCTTTATTACTTTCCCCCCATTGATTAACCAATTGAACAAATCAAAATTAATAGCTAATAAATGCCTCCTGAGAGAGGTCACCGAGCAACGGTGCTGTTCCTCCAGTTAGCAAATTTCAGTATCCACAACGTCAGTCATTTACAACAGAATCTGTAAATATTACACTCATATACCATATAATGACCTTCCCTGTGCATATGTGGGTGTAAAAAAAATAAAATAAAAAAAAGTTGTCAGGAATATTTTATGCAGAAATGTACGTGGTATCTCGGCAAGGCAAATACAAACACAGTCCCTTTTTATGAATGACGTGATGGTGTTGGGCAACAGCACCTCCCCACTCACCCGACCAATGCCAGCACCGTGTCCGATGACTCCGCAGGCGAGGGTGCCATGACAACCAGCGCCTCCCCTAGCAACACCAACTCCCACAACATCTGAATATGAAAGAAGACCGGGCAAAAGCACCTAAAAGAAAGAAGGGCGGCACTGAGAAACACAACTGTGAACCAACTATCCATCAATCTATCTACATATCTATCTATCTATCTATCTATCTATCTATCTATCTATCTATCTATCTATCTATCTATCTATCTATCTATCTACCTACCTACCTACCTACCTACCTACCTACCTACCTACCTATCTATCTATCTATCTATCTATCTATCTATCTATCTATCTACATATATATCTATCTATCTATCTACCTATCTATCTACCTATCTACCTATCTATCTATCTATATATCTACATATCTATCTATCTATCTATCTATCTATCTATCTACATATCTATCTACCTATCTATCTATCTATCTACATATCAATCTATCTATCTACATATCTATCTATCTATTCATCTATCTACATATCTACATATCTACATATCTATCTATCTACCTATCTATCTATCCATCTATCTACATATCTACATATCTATCTATCTATCTATCTACCTATCTACCTATCTACATATCTACATATCTATCTATCCACATATCTATATGTATATCTATCTACTCTATATATATACACAACAAATATTAAGACAATGAGAGGCATTGACAGACTGTTAAATGACAACAACTGCAAGCTTCTTGGGAAATTCCAGCACGCCACCAAGTCTGTGTCACTGTGGTGTCAATGTCTGCCACCAAGCAGACCGCAGGGGCCTGCCTAGCTCTTTGAGCTGCATACCGATCAACCTGCATTAACTGCTGAGGCCCTCTCTTTAAGCTGTCAGTCAGGCCCACAGCACAGCAGAGCTGACAGGCTGAGTAGCATGAAAGGGAGAGCCAGGATAAACCACTCCTGTCTCCCAGGGGAGTGACCTGTTGCTCTAGCCTCTTCTGCCTCTTTCACAATGCTAATGAAGACCATCCAACTCCCCCCGCAGCGCATACATTGGCACGCAGACAGCGCCAGCGCTAACAGTGGCGCCTCGTGCTCAACTGTATCCGGAGGCACCAGCAGATAGAAAATAAATTGGGAGCAGGAAGAGAGGTCTGAAGTGCACATTCAGAGCACAGAGGTTTTGTCGGTGTCTGTGAAAGAGCTCACCTGTGGTGAGGCCTGACATAAGAGCCTACGGCTTTATAAGAACTGCTGTTTTCCTTCAAGAGCCACGGTGCCATGGAAACCAAGAATGTGACCAGTCGACTGTAACCAGTGCTGCCAAGTTTTTTTAAACAAGAAAAGGGAGGGAATGCTGCATTCTGGAAAGCTAGCATGCAGTTCTTTCAGTCACCACCAGTGGGCAGTGGGGAGCCGTCAGATTTACAGACAGGCCGGGCCGAGAGAGGATTCGCCACAATCCAACAGGCGGCTGTGAAAAGAATCACAGACATTCTGAAGCCTGGATACATCTATTACCAGTACAGCAGAGTTTATATCATGATAAATAAAGTGACAACTTTTTTTCCTTGCAGAAATCAAATACAAGGCCCGATACAGGGGGTGGGTTAAATACAAAGGGATAACCAGGAGGAAGACACAAACCCCAGTCCAGTTGAAGGAAGCTCATGGGTTGCACTGACCTGAAGAGGTCCACCTCATGGATGGTGGGGAGGACAATGGAAACCAGGGTATCATTCTGAAAGAGAGGAATCCAGACGGTGGTCAAGCCCAAAGCAAGACAATATGCAGAGCGCATATTCTAATATGCACAAATCGGGTTGTGGTAACCCGATCTGCCTTTTTTTTTTTGTTTTACCTGTGTGGACTGCACAAGCTGTGAGGTCCCTGGCTTGTCATAACAGGCAGGAATCCGAACCTTTGAATCATAAGAGCACAAGTATAAATCATGTTGTGTGTTGTCAAAAGAGGGGAAAATGTCTTTTTTTTTTTAAACTTCCCGACAATGTTGAGATGGAAACACCCTCTAATGCATTCATTGGCCTAAAAAGTAAGAACAGGGTGGAGTTACCTTCATGACCACGCCCATTATGGGGAGTGTCAGTATCTTGCCCGGATACGGTGTAGACCAGCGATCAATATCATTGCAAGCTGTGCCAAATACAAATAAAACCACAAATAAAGTCTCCACAATTATGAGGGGGAAAACATGTCTACGCTCAGAGAATATAACATGGCCACCCGTTTGGAGATACTCCGTTTGTTCCGTGGGCACGCCACCCCCCACCCAAATATATCAGAACCATGTGACCATGTGCTTGGTGCTGTGCGCCCAAATTAAAACCTATGAACCCGGATGCCGAGACACTGAATTTTTACAGATTTTAACCGCATTGTGACTGACTACAAGGGTGATTTCACAAAAGTAGTGATAGACAGTTACAGGAAAACAGCTCAGCGCATCCCCACATTACGTTTTTATTTTCAACTTTTTATTGCCATTATTAGCCTTCTGATTGTGTCTTATATTGCTTTAATTGTATATCTGTGCAAAGAACCTTGGGCTGCTTTCTGTATGATAAGGCACCATATACAGACCGTTTTTGCTGTTGATATTCATTATGCATGGCAGAAAAGAATCAAAAATGCATCAGGTAATACCAGCTTCCCGCAAGCACATACTGTACTCGTACGGTTCAACCACAAACATTGTACAGTCCATGATTGTTGCTGTCTGCGAAAATGTATATAATGTGAGGTCCAATATCAGCATTAGAGATGGATCTTCCCCAGCTGTCATGTTCCTCCTGCAGTCTGGGACCACTAAACTTACAAATTTCAGAGCTTCCACTCAGATCAACTGTAAGTCCTGTATTCCTTGACTTCTCAATAAAACTTTAAGGACAAAGGTAAGAGTGTCAAGGTGGACTTACATTTAGACACACATAACCTTCATAATATTCAGTGTCTGTGAAAGGTACACACTTTTAGGTGACCCATGACGTTTGGTCATGCAATAAAAGTGGCCTCCACTGATAAAGATGAGAAAAAAAGGCTGTTTAAAATGGATAACACAGGTAATGAACTATACTGCATAATATTATTATATTACCATCGATATAATAATATTGAAATTCACCTAAAATTATTACTTATTAAACTTTTTCTGAGAAATTGTATTAGTATAAAAGTTTCCAATTTTGGTGGGCATACAATATAGCTCATTACTTGTGATGTTTACTGTATACGGCCTCTTTCGCTAATCCTTATCAAGGGTGGCAATGATTTTAGAGGGCACTGTAATGTAAAATTAATGAGCTGTCAAATTAATTTGCAGCATCAGCACACTGATATTCCGAGACTTCATCGGGAGCGACGTCAAGCTAGAGTGTGTGTGACAAAAGATGGACGTAGTTAGCTCGATGTACGTTTTCATTATTTGTCCAATTTTCCAAGATTTTTCAAGGATATGGGAATATTGTTGCACTTTCTATGACATTTCCATGACTGTCCAGGATGAAACATTTCCAAGGATATTTTTGTCTGCCCGTGTGGAAACCTGCGGGCTTTGTCCCTACCGGCCTCCAGACAGGGCTCCTGCTTCTCAAAGTACTCGGGAGCGATGAGCTTGAGCAGAGAGTGGAAGAAGGTGACGTAGGGCAGCTTGCTGATCAGAACCAGAGACTGTGGAGGGGGAGGAGGGGTTTCACAAACACACACACACACACATAGCACAGCAAATGTTCACCTTTAGAATTTTTTTCCAACTCTTTACATAAAGTAATGCATTTAATAAAAAATAATGAAGGATTGCATTTATATAGTGCTTTGAACAATCTCAATCTGCTTTTAAAGGGTAATTCCACCGAAAAACAACATTAACCTTATTTAACAGATCAAGGCGCAACTAATTAAGTCTTCCTTTGTGGCAGGCCAATTTCATTTCTGGGCTGAGATAACTGAAGATAATTGATTAAATTTTTGTAGAGGTATAAGTCAAAATGACGTACACCTCTACCCTTCGTTTTTGAAAAACTACAGTGGTGCCAAGTGGGCGTGTAAGTTACATAGACACGTAGGCGGAGCCAGCGCGGGGAAAACAAGGCTGAGGCTGTTACTGTACTGAGTACGGACACATCGTAGATCAAGAATAGCCATCAGTGCTATTTTATTATAATGCCAGAAAATTACACTGACACGTTGTTTCCTACAGATATTTTGGCAAAATAAACCAAACAGGACTCCATGACCATGAAAAGTAACATTAACTAACATTAGCGAGCTGACCATAATCGAACGGATTCACTTTGAGCATTCGATTACAGAAGCAATGTTCACAATGTAATTTTCTGGGCTAGTGCTTTAGCTGTTGTTAGCCACGGCTTCTTGGCATTAAAGAAAGGTGCAAATGCTGGGTTTTAAATCTGTTTGCCATGCAGTAATAAAGCCACACATCGGCTGAACGCACAGCCAATTCTAGACTGCTTCGACATGAAACTGTGCCTGGTCACACTCGTTGCAGCAAACATTTCCATTTCAGTTGGCATTGCGGGAGTTACTGCACGTAGGCTACACCACTCCTTTACCCAGGTTAAATGTTAAAGGTTAACGTTAGAGGACCGGAGCAGAAATGAGTAGACCTAAGTGTTGCAGGCTTCTGGCTAGGCTAGCTAATATGTTTTCACGAGACCAAAAGTAGATAAATGAAGTGCTGTGTTTTCCTACATTAATGGCCGTATTTTCCCCATTTTTCTTGAGACTCCAGCTAATGGTGGTGGTATTTTTTAAGTAGAACTGTAACGTTAGTGGCCAACTTGCCACTGCAGGATTAGTAGTAAAATGCCCAGCCGCCCCTCCGCTCCGGTTGTATTCAGTGGCCGTGGCAACCTGTGACTGGCGTAGTCTGACACCGCCCATAAGCTGTAAGTTTCAGTTCACGGTAAAGCAGGTACCTGGTACATGCTCAATAGTTTGGGGCTATATCTCTGCTCTCACTACAGGTAGAGAGTTGGCTCATTTTAATCAGAAGGAGAGCTACTTTTCTACAAGAAAACATCATTTTTTCGGTGGAATTTCCCTTTAAGTGAAGGTAAGAAAACTTTCAACCAACTGAACTAGAACCAATGCGCAGCACTCACCTGAGTAATGCATGGCAGCCATTTTGTGCCAGAAACAACATTTATGTGTGGAACAAATGTGAAAAAAGGAATTTGTCAGCCATAAACAGGTCCTGAGAAGCATGAGTTGCATGCTTCCATATCCCATTAAATCATGGGACTCACTCTTGCCCTTGCAGAGCTGCAGAGTGTGTCATTCGGTAGTTTTCACCTTAAAATCAGCAACCAATTCAGACCCAAGCAACCAGGCAAGGCAAGTTAATTATGTAATCAACCAGTTTAACTGACCGATTAAGAATGGAGTAGCACAAAAAGCTCCAAGGGCAACACTATTGCTGCTTAAAAAGCACAGCTGAGCTGGGAGGTATGTGATGTCAAAGCTGGAAAAACAGGGCTCCATGTATATGTGCAGACAGGGGGGGGGGGGGGGGGGCTGTGTGTGTGCGTTGCACTTTCTGTCACGTGTGCACATGTTTTTATCTCGACCCGTGTTCTCATGCTTGGTGCATAAAGTGCACTGACTGATAATGCGATCTGAATGAATGGAGTTGGGATGAAGAGCAACCTCATCTCAATTCTCACCAACGTATTGTTAAATGTGAAATATCAACCCTTTTATAAAACCAGAGAAATGAATACACTGCTTTCTCATCCAAAACGCACTTTGTTCTCTGCCACAAGGCATACAGCTCCTTCCGATTACACTGGACTATGTTACATTACATTCACTTAGCAGATGGCAGTTCTTATCCAGAGCAACCTGTAATGGAAGAGAATACAATACTTCCACCTGAGTCATATGAGCAACAGTGGCAGATATGACTATACATGTTCCCAGACCTGAGAATGTATGTATGCAGCATTATGACAGCACGAAATGGAAGTTAATTTCCTCACATTTCTCCATTCACGTCGCCTGACAGCGAGTAATACCTGTCACACCAGTCACATTAAGCACCTAGCGGTGACATCAGCGACCTGCCTGCTCACAGGATAACCAGAGCTGCCCGGGGCCTCAACCTTGGACCGCCGCAAACGTAACAGGCCTCGTTAGATTACAGCCACGGCAGGGGGAACCTAAATGATCATGTGACCTACACAAGGCCCGAGGCAGACCACAGAGGTGCTGGGGTGCGTCAGAGGGGGCCCACTCACCTTCTGGAAGTAGCCCCTCTTGAGGGACTTGTCCCGCACCTGTCTGAAGTAGACGTAGCCGTAGTAATGACCCTGGTCCCTCTGGAAGAGAAGAGACCTGGCGTCCGTCAGCGAGCACGGGAATGATTATCTGCAGGAAATGCCTCCAAGGCTGGACAGCTGCTGAAAAGGACCTTGGGTGACTGGACTGGAAAGCTTATTTTGAAAAAAATCGAATCGGTTCTTCCTTTAACCTCTTCATCACTCTTCCTTTAACCTCTTCATCTCTCCGACTTTTTAGAAAGCGCGTGTTAAAAAGACCTTGAGAATGAATCAGAGTCCGGCTCTCCCCCGTCCCACAAAACTGCACCTCCGCTCTAACGCATCACAGCCTGGAGGGGGTAGGCTAGCTGACATGGCCCCAGATGGAGGCGGAGTCCACACTGCCCCAGGGAACTCTATTCAGGAGCAGGTGGAAGTTAATGTGTAGTGACGGCAGTGAGGTTAACCGAAGGAAATCAGAGGCAGGACCTACGGGGCGAAGGACATTGATAGTGTGTTCATGCAACACCCTTCCCTGCATGGCGGCCTGCAAGAGAGGACACACACAGACACACAGACACACTCTTCTCAACTCCCTTTCACACACACAAACACACAGACACACACACACACACACACACACACACACACACCCATACATGTATGCACATGCATACTATACACACGTACACATCTCTGCCTGAGGTTAGTTTTGCATTTTATGTCTTTTTGCATTTTACGCTGCTGATGGAATTGATGCTTCCCTTCCCTGGATCAATAAGGTCTATGATCCTCTACTGTATTATTCTATTCTAGTCTGTACATGAGTAATACGTTCAGCCTTTTTTGCACACTAGTTCACTGCCAGTGTTGCAGAAGAGAGGCAATCCCCAAATTCTCAACATTAAAGAAGAAGGGGCCCAACCAACCAAAAATTATTTTATTACCCGAGCGAATTCCTAACGAGATGGCAGCAACGTTTCAGACGTGTGACCTTTGTCAGGCTCCGAGCGGAACAGCAGAAACGTCAACGCTGTCTTATGCTATAAATTGGCTCGGATCCTTTGACGCATGCCGTTAACGGGACATGGCGCATTTCTGCACGTCATCTCTCCCTCCACCCGTAATGAAGGATCCACCCGTAATGAAGGATCCACCCGTAATGAGCGCATCGGCACTCGTTTGACGTACCTCAGATCATCGCGTCACGTAGCCCAAGGCCTCTCTCAACACTAATTGTAGCGGGACAGGGGGACAGAAATAGCGTTTAATCACCCGCCGCCCCTCTGACCATGATAACCGACCTGCTCCGTCTCATTACCGATTCCCAGCCGAGCACGCTCACGGCCATCGCCCCCCTCCCGCCCCCTGGCGTACTGGCCGTCATCACACGGGGGGTCTGGCGGGCCAATCGCGCTAATGAAGCTGGCGGTGCGAATCTGCTGCCATCGCGAATCTGCTACCGCCAGTCACACTTATAAACAGACTGGGGCTGTGTCAGAATCAGAGCCCTATCTACTGCGCCCTGTCTCCTGCGTACAGTCCAATGGCAGAAGTGTGCCGTTTAATGAGCACTGTTTAGCAGTCCGTGAAAAATATCTGCCATCCTATTTTCCAACCACACTGTGGAAGTGTCGTAAGAAGGTCATAAGACGTCCCACCAGTGTTGCCATGTCCGCGGTTTTACAGTGAAATTGGGCTACTTTCAAAATGCAGTCACTGGTAAAAATGAAAGGTCGCAAAGCATGCACTTATTTTAGTAAAAATATGATTATTTCTATTTAAAATACGTTGGGTTCGGTTAAAAATATATTTTGGGCTAGTTTTGAGTCGCCATTTGGCTGGAAAGTCTTGCAAGATCTGGTAACCCTGCGTCCCACCCTTGCGCTGCCATGTCACGTGTTGTTTTTGTTGCATTTGAAGGAAAACGTCAGCGAAGCTGCGCCTCTTTTTGAAAACGAAGCTTCACGTCATATTTACGTGACCAAAATGTTTGTGTACTTCTTGAAAAGTGTGCTCCTGAATGTACTCAGCGAAACCCCGGAAGTAAGTGTATCAATCGGGGTGTTTCAAGTATACTGCAATTTGAAAATTTTTCGCCTACTCAACGACTTTCTCGTCCTATCTAGTCACCAAGGCTACTCTAGGAAGAGTGCCGATTCTGACACGGCCTGGGACTGCATTCAAGATGAGCAAACCTATTGAATGTCCATATAGCGCTAGCATAGCATCGCGCTGTTACTGTGGATTCTGATATGGCGATTGTGTACGGTTTGACAGCAGTTCAGAAATGCATCACTCACTCGCTACCCCGCCGGCATGCTCACCAAGCAGGAGCAACTTTAAAAGGACTGAGTGAGCACAGCATTCAAGGCGGAACTAGAGAAAAACGGCGCACATCGTGAACGTATCCAACATGGTGGAAAACACTGCGAGGCCTCATCGCAGTCACGTGCTGTCAACCGCCCGGAGAGCAAGGGAACACCAGCAACGCCCCTCGTTACAAGATTTATGGCCGAGCCAAAGTGGGGACTCGCACCCACCTGTAAAATCACGCGCTGCAGCTAAATAGCCAGGGATGTTCTTTAGAGCACAGACTTTAAAGCGTGAGAGTTTAAAGAGTGGAATCGCATGATTCTAATTGTGACCGTGAAACAGCAATGGCCCCGATGAGGATCACAGTGTGTGAAAGAGGTGCATTAAATTATGAAGGCTATTGGATTATTAACCCTTTAAGGTGTACGATCACAAATATGTGATTAGAATGCTCTTAACTGAACATTCTAATGCTGATGAACAATCACCACTGGTAATTGAACGCAAAGGTTGTTCAAGAACACTGACTTAGAATTTTGAAAACGGCTTTCACGTGTGGCTTTATTATTTAGTTCATTTGATCTGATTCAATGTTTGACGTCTATTAAAAACCAGTTAACCTTATTTTTTCATCTTTCCACTATATGATTTTTCCTAATTCGTTGGGATTAAATAGTAAAAACACAATAAACATAATGCTATCTTTTCAAAAGTCCTGTACCAATTTTGTTTACAAAGGTGTTGTGTGGGGTAGCTGTATAAAATCTAAGAAAATCTCCAATATTTTTGAGGTTTTATCCCAGATTTTTTGTGGGTAATCCTGGTGGCACTTTCCCATATAGGTTTTAAACTTCACAAACTTTCACTTACCTCAGGCTCTAAAATGAGATGTTTCATCACAGATATTTCGTGTTTAGGAATAAAAGGCTCGTCAATTGGGAGATGCACAAAAGGTGACACAAAGTGACAATTTTTCTATTACAATAGTTGTGTGTCAGTTTAAACTTTTGGGGTCAATTTGACCTCAAACATAAAAGGCATCATAAAATGTGAACATAATATGAGGGTTAAATTTATTCAGTCATCAATATAGTGGGGCTCTGACCTTCAGACAGACAGGGGCGTCCCGGTCGAAGTGGTCCAGAAAGCAGGCCAGCGACGACTTCCTGCTCGACGCCTGACGAAAACGGAAGCAGAACTGCGTGTCCCCCAGGCAACCTGCGGACAGGAAGAGGAAACAGGAAACACTTTAGCATCCGTGACCATGAGGTCACCCTTCCCTCCCTCAATATCCTCAAAACAAGGATCCAGGATCTCAACAAAACAGAGGCTGGGGGGGGGGGGGGGGTAGGGGTGTAGTTGTTTGGTTACATAGCAGACATTTTTTCCATGTGATTCTGCCACAGAGATTCCTGTTCAGAGGTAGGGCGCATGAAGATGATCGAAAATATCCAGAACACACAGAAGCCTTTTGTCTCTTTATCTGCACATAGGACCTGTTTTTACTGGGAAGTGAATAACAGCGTGTTTACAGCCGGTGAGCGCTTTGAGCATGCGCTGGGGCCCTATGTGGGTGACACGTTTTTGATGGAAACGTTGATCTTTTGTGGCACAAATAAACACCGTATGGAAGCATTACAGCAGTGTGCGGACTCTTATCTTTTGTTCATGAGACGGAGGGGGGGGGGCATGGCCACCACCATTCATATACCAACCGACACCATAAAGGCGCATCATACAGGTCTGGGAGGAGAGATCTCACAGATTAAATTAGAAAGCAAGACAAAATAAAGTACAGCGATTGTTGGAGCCACCCAAGGTTTTCAGAGATCGCCCGCGGGACCAAAAACCCCTCATTTCCTTCATGTGCTGACTTGTAGCCCAACAAAAGGGAGTCAGTAGAACACTGGCCGCCCTCACGGAACCTATACTTAAGAAAAATCTGTCAAAATTAATATTGCTCCCAAAAAACTCCATCCAGGCTCTTCAAACATTGTGATTTAGTGAGGGAGCGGAATGCCAGGCTCCTCTAGTGTCTCGGATAAGCTTAGCATACCGCATTTCCAACAGGGCAGAGGGGGCCGGGATTACATCATCCTCCATTTTCAACCCTTTCCTCAGGGGAGGCGCCTGGAGGCTCTATATAAAGCAGGCCTTACACAACAGCCACGTTTAATCCTACTGACCCAGCCCACCTCACCGCTACCATCGCACCAAAGAGCAGAGTGCGCAACTGTACCGAGCTAACCAGACAGCCCGCACCTCAGGGTCCACAAGCTGTGCACAGGGCATCCGATTCACAGACTTCTATTCTCTTTACAGCTGGTTTCACCAATGGGAATCTTCTCCCCTGAATCTTAATCTAGACTACAGACACTCCAGACCATACAGAGCCCAATATAATGGGAGGGAGGGGCAGGGTCTGCCGTCTTATCCCCTCGAGGGAGGGGTAGTGCAGGTGCCCCAAAAATCATACCTTCACATAAGAAATATGCTCAGAACTCAACTGTTCGGTTTGTAGACTTTGATCAATTTCTCGTGGTCCAAATGATAGCAAGACAGTTTTTCTTGGTTGAGTTTGTGTAGCCGTAAACAGCTTTTGTTTTCGGTCACAAATATCTCAGGTGGGTCTTAGACTCAATCGGACAACAATGAAACCACTCACCCACCTCATCCTTAACATAACGCAAGGCACTAATATATAAAGACAAACATTGGGCCCTGAGATGCATTTTGAGCCAAAACAATCAAATGGTGTTCTTCAAACATCGTTTACTTGCAATACCCAGTCCCGTCATAAATACTGTGAGAGTAAACACAGGCTTCTGTGTGACACCTCATATCAGCAATATTAGTAAGTAATATCAGTCGTATAACTAGAACTAATCAGATCCCTAACACCAATTCATCATGTCAGTTTTAATTGTCTTTCCCCTATTACTGACATATTTCTTCTGCGATTGCCATTTCTCAAGTAAAATGCAGTAAATGTGCAATAACCCCGTGCACCCAGCCCCATGAGTAATGCAATAACCCTGTGCACCCAGCCCCATGAGTAAGGAGCAAGGCACTCTCACCAACCATAAGTTTCTTTTATGAAAAAAAACGTGGTGAGGACACATCTGATGTTGGCTGAACTCTCCAGTCGCCTTTCAAAGCTGACCCCCGTGCCAGCATGTAGCTCTGTGTGATGAATGAGGAGACTTCGTGCCAGCACGGAGCTCTATGTGATGAACGAGGAGACTTCGTGCCAGCCTGTAGCTCTATGTGATGAACGAGGAGACTTCGTGCCAGCCTGTAGCTCTATGTGATGAACGAGGAGACTTCGTGCCAGCCTGTAGCTCTATGTGATGAACGAGGAGACTTTGTGCCAGCCTGTAGCTCTATGTGATGAACGAGGAGACTTCGTGCCAGCCTGTAGCTCTATGTGATGAACGAGGAGACTTCGTGCCAGCCTGTAGCTCTATGTGATGAATGAGGAGACTTTGTGCCAGCCTGTAGCTCTATGTGATGAACGAGGAGACTTCGTGCCAGCATGTAGCTCTATGTGATGAACGAGGAGACTTTGTGCCAGCCTGTAGCTCTATGTGATGAACGAGGAGACTTCGTGCCAGCCTGTAGCTCTATGTGATGAACGAGGAGACTTCGTGCCAGCCTGTAGCTCTATGTGATGAACGAGGAGACTTCGTGCCAGCCTGTAGCTCTATGTGATGAATGAGGAGACTTCGTGCCAGCCTGTAGCTCTATGTGATGAACGAGGAGACTTCGTGCCAGCATGTAGCTCTATGTGATGAACGAGGAGACTTCACAGAAGCAGAGCAGCACTTCTTTCACACCAATGGCAGGAGCAGTTTCCATGGAAACCCAGATACCTTTTCCATCCGCATACAATCGAGCAGCTTTACCCACAGTGCGACATTCAAAGGACTGACAATCACCCAGCTCCTCGCAGCTTCCAGTCCGTTAGCGTTGGGCTTCCCAAACTCCGTCCGGAGAGGTCTGCTAAATCCCCACGTGCAATGGAACAAAAACAAACACACACACACACACACACACCTGTCCGACTGACTTCTCTAGCGACGCTTGTGCCGTTTTCCATCATGACTTGCCTGATCTCATGAGTAGTTTCAGGCATACACACAAAGATGATGAGCTGGTCCCCTATTCCAATGTAAATTGGTGACGGCTTAATTCTGGTGTATTCACATTGTATTTTCTTTATGACAGCAGTATTTTTATTTTTTTATATTGAGACATTTTTAGTACAGCCTGGGTGGTGGAGATGAGAACCCCCCCCCCCCCCAGAGCCAGAAAGCCCTAAAGGATTCTAGGTCTTTGCCCTTTGCCACTTCACAAATCAGGCCTACGCTATGCAAAAGGCTCTTATCTCAATCAACCCTACGCTGCAAAATGTACAATTAAACGTCATCTTCAAGGTTAAGCAAGGCCCTTCTGGGGGGTCTCTCTCTCTCTGGTTGAAAAGTGCTTTCAAAGACTGTAGTGTAGCTGCGCAGTGTCAAGTTACCATTGGCGTGCGCATTCTGAGGCAACAACATTACAGCGATGTGCGCTGGGTTAAAATAAAGGGAAGCAATGTGCGCTGGGTTAAAATAAAGGGAAGCAATGTGCGCTGGGTTAAAATAAAGGGAAGCGATGTGCGCTGGGTTAAAATAAAGGGAGAGGGCTGTAAACACATGGAATCCTAGGACAGTAGAGATTTTGTTCTTGATGTGGAAAAGATTGGAAGGTGATACGGGAGGATGCTAAAGTTAAAGCCGGGGGCCCTTTAACAGCTCAGCGCCGGGCTCCGTGTGGGCGTGCCAACAATAGATGCCTTTTAAAAACAAGGCAGACAAAGATGCGTGCCTTGTGGCTTCACCCATCTGCCCATGCTAATACTACAGTTCAACTGAATTTAAAGATAGAAGTCAGTCTCTCTCACACACACACACACACACACACACACACACACACACACACACACACACACACACACACACACACACACACACACACACACACACACACACACACACACACACACACACACACACACACACACACACACACACACACACACACACACACACACACACACACACACACTATTCCAATGACCTTCACACTCAATTAGCCCAATAAAGAACTTTCAACCACTACTTAAAAACCTGAAATTAGCTTTTTTTTTTTTTTTTTTTAAACTGATGAAGGGATGAGTGAGACAATTCCATAAAGATGACCATTTCTGCTCCTGTACCAATAGTGTACAGAACAGCTTGTGAGGTCAGAGCTCATATTAGTCAGCCCGGCACAAAGATAAAACAATAACAAATTCTGCATTCAAGGGCCACCCATTCTTACAAAGTCCACGAAAAACTACAATAAAATAAATGCAAGCGTGTGTGCGTGTCGGAGTGTGCGAGTGTGTTAATGTGTGCATGTGCACAAGCATGTGAGCATGCGAGTGTGTGCACGTGTGTGTGTGTGTGTGTGCGACCGAGCGAGCATGTTGGTGTGCGTATGCATGCGCGTGTGAGCATGCGAGCGAGTCAGCAAGTGAGCATGTCGTGCGCTAATGCGTCAGCGTATGCATGCGTGTGCGCGCAGGAACAGGGAAGGCTATTAAAATGCGGACAGAATTACAGCCATATTTCACTGCTTTAACAAGAACTCTCAGGCAGCTCCCTGACTAAGTGTGCCATTTCACGGTGCTATTTGCTGCTCACAGCTGCCGTTCTCTAGCCGACTGAAAGAGGCAGTGCTCAGCACTTTCCCCTGCTCGCATTATAAACAGCCGAGATAAGCCTGCGATAGAACACATGGTAACATGCACACACAGCTGCTTTCCAGTACAGCGGGTTCAACACTCATCCCAACACCTGCTCAAAGCACCCTGGAGAATAACCCACTGCACTGATTCTACCAATCAGGAGACAGGGCACTCCAACTCCCCTACCCCAAGCACCCCCGCTCCCATATCACTACCATCGCCACCCACTGCAGATTTTTCAGGTGCCGATGTCCAACAGCTAACAGCCTAGCCCATACTTTCTCTTCCAATATTTCAATCATAATTTGAAGAGAAGAGTTACCAGTATTGGTCTCCATTTGTTTAATGCACAAAAGTGGTATTGGCAGCTATGGCAAAAGATTCTTCAGTCCTCAGCAGATACTCACATCTTCTGTTCCTTCAGTCCTACTGCGAGAGGTTCTGGTTGGTTGCGGCAGTTTCCAGCGCTACATCATAGCACAGACCATCCATTACCACAGTGTTGCCTTTGGTCATGCTCCTTCACGATTATTCAAAAGATGGGTCAAACTGAAAAGTTTAGGCTTCAACGATAGGGAGACAGAACTTTCAATGTTAAGAACACAGAGCTCAGTATCTGGCGAGCATAAACTGTCTGTAGTATAGCTGCCGTGCAGCTGAAAACTGCACAGAAACAAAGACTTTCGAACACATGGATCTGAAAATAGCGCCAAAATACACGTGCACACTATCCATGAAAGGGCAGGGCTATAAGCACACACCTTGTGCAAATCCCTGAAAGAACCTATGCAAAGACAAGCTTTTATAATTTGACCCTGCTGAGATGTTAAACATGCCAACTGACTCTCGACTCCCCTACCCACAACATTCAGGCAGGACAATTAGTGGTCCTACTGCTTTGGCCACCAGCTACACAGATCAATCGGGGTTACAGCTGTGCTGACGCCCAGTCAGTTCCCCCCAGGTTGTATTCGCATTGGGGAGATGGCATGACGAAAACGGGTATCCGCGATTGTTGACGGGGGGGGGGGGGGGGGATTGTTACTTTCGCTTTCTTGAGTTAACGTAACCGAAACAAATCCTTTCTACAGTGCGTGGCCGCGAATCAAAACACTAATTATCGGCATTTTATATTTCCAGGCGGGGGGGGGCGGCAAGCTCTGTAGGCGGGGCGGGTCGGGGGAACGCTGGACTGAATGACCCTGAGCATCAATCCCTGCAGACCAATGAATGCATAAGAGACACAAATAAAACCCAACAACCACTGAAAGCTAAGTGTTCAGAGCTCATCCACTGAGAAAACTTTATTTATAAAAAGCATTCATTTTTAAAGACCACCACTGTACATGAATTGCAGGATCAATGGATGAATTAAGTTCTCTTCAACCAAGACAGGATATGGTAGTCTTCAATCATGGTGTGTGTCTCTCTCGCCCTCTCTCTCTCTCTCCCCCGCCACCCTAATTTTGATTTTTTGTCTGCAACTCCAACCCCAACAATCACTCTGTACCCAGCCCTATTCTAGACACTAGCCCTGACCAAAACCCCACAACACTAATCATAAATAAACCTTACAGAGAGTAGCTGCGGAAACATAACATCCATAGACAGTGAGTGTGAAGATTCTTGTGTAATGTTGACTTTTTCAAAACATATACCTCTGGTCTCTGCAGCCAACCCTCCTGTGATATTAGCAGAACACTGTTTGAAGTGCACACTTGCCCAAGGGTGTAGCTTAAATTGCATGACCTATTGTGACACACCTCTCAGTTTGTGTATGACTGGTATATAAAGTAATTCTTCAAAAGAAATTGATTACTTTTATAAAAATTTATTTCCTGTTTGACCTATACAGAGAGATGAAGGCTAACTATTCATAAAACTAGTTATAGGTTGTTTTTTTACAAACAACAGGTCAAGGGGCCCTTTTTTAACATGATATTGTGCTGTACAATTTGTTAATACAATTTTATTTAAATTAGTCACAATCAGTACACTTGACGAATCTAACCACAAAATAACTAAAAGATGATCGTGCTTATGTCCAGTGACATACATTTCCAGAAAATGTATTATATAGGCTTCAGCTAATGGCTGTAAAATCCAATGATTAAACACATAGCAAAACAGCCTCCATTAGTAGCAGTGCATATGTAAGAACTGGGCAGAGCTATGGGGCTAAAGGCTGCCCTATTAGCACTTCAGGGAAATGACGGGGAACACTGGCCAAGACCTTCACCAGCTTAGAAATCTTGTTGATATATCTGGCAATACATGCAACAGTCAGACATTTAATTAAACAAGCAAACAGCACGATGACAAGCCAGAATGTCACATGCATATATTTGCCGTTGACAAATTGACTCCCGTTAAACCCACTGACACGACGCTTTCAAATGAAAAAAAACACTGACTATTCAACAAGTACCTGTTACATCGGCTACACTTGCATAAAAATAGGCCTCCAATCACAGACACCGTTCCCCCCAGCAAAATCCAGCACTGCCTTGGAAAGAACAAAAAGGAGGACCACTGTGAGGGAAAGGGAGCCCCCCTGCCAACAGCTAGCCCAGGATCATAAAACAACAATACTGGGACTACCATTCCAAACATCACTACGCTTATGTCTGTCATCACCCAATCTTCCACAGCGCCAGGGCGCCCCGCTGTGTGCCAGGTCACCGACGAGGAGGACGACTGATTTAGCACGGCTTAGAACAAGACAAATGTACTGGCGTGTCATGGAATTCTCCCATACAAAAATGACTATTTACAGGCGAAGAATTCAGAGGACAACCGAACCCTAACTTACTCTCCACCTTACCTGTTCCGGGAGAATCAGAAAGCAGGTTGTACAATCTGGGACAGGTAAGAGGATTGGTGGTGAGAAATAGGATTTACCTGAATTTGAGTCCGGGAAGGACAGGTAACAAATACTTGTTTTCTGTGAAGGCAAAAATGAAAAAATATTGTTCACATGTTCACGATACCACCAAAGCATGATGGAAAGTTATGTTAGAATACTAACCTCTTTCTCGGTGAGCTTTGAATGGTGCGGGTAAATTACCTTAAAAAGAGAGACACGGTTCATTCAGTACGCGGAAATGTTGGAGGAGTAACTTTACACAACACAATATGAATGGTATGCTTTACTCCATGCGACTTTTTTTGAAATACTCGGAAAGGTGGGAAAGGATGGTAGCATGATTAAATATTGATTTGCAAAGAGGATTATCATAAGCATACGTTTCTGAATTGATCAAATTATTTCAGAGTGTAACAAAATTAAGGATAAACTGCAGGGTTGCACAACATTTCCCGCTACAGTTAACGGGCAGCCACGTGCAATTAGGAACTCGGGGTTTCTTAACGACGTAATTCTTGTGGTTATTATGCTTCGTATGGAAACCTCGGCAAAGTCGTCCACAGTCGTAATATCGCTCCTGAACACCGAGCATCGCGGTAAATTAGCGCATGTTGTTCGCTCGTCGTAAGAAGAACTCTTATTAGTTTCAGTTTATTAGCACACAAAAAAATGTTAATACAGAAAAGAATGCATAGACAATACTGTGCAGGAGAAGTTAGAAGCCCAAAAGGGCTTATGAAAGAACCTACCCTCAAATAAAATTACAATCTCATAGACAGTGTGAAAATAAAAAGAAAAAAGAAAGAAATGAAAATGAAAGAACTATTATCTCTTTTTCAAAACACTGGTAACAGGCTAGGCTACATACCTAACGTTGTCTCGCTAGCATAAACGACGCAACGTTCATTTTTCTGTAGGCTTACGTGAGTGCACTTTACCGACTGTGAAATAATGAAAGCATTTAACGTTATAAGGATTAAGCTCAAGGGCCACAACCTCCCGTGACAAACACGGTACAACGCAAGGCTAGCTGGCTCAAGTTTCATCAAGAAAATGCATCAACATATACTTTAGCTAATGTTAGTTACGACGAGGTAGATAGCTAAACTCACACAACGTTACTTATGTTACAGCTACGCAGTAGTTTTAGTTTGCCATAAGTTGACTTAGTTTACCCTAAGTCAGTAATAGACACTACTAGCCCAGCTGGTTTATTATGAGCTAGCTAACAGTACTATTAGCATGTTACCCAAGCTAATTTCATCGTAATTGACCGAGTCGAGATAATTAATAAGACTAAACAAGTGATTTGCCAGCCATGCCACCAAACTTGTAATAATGTAGCTAACGTTAACGTATTAAATAACGTTAGCTGACTAGTTAGCTAATTAGCTGAATTAGTTGCTAAATGCTAGTGCAAAGCTAACGTTAGTGCTAATTCCTTGCTGCATTGTTTCGTGTTTTGGAACAATGCAAGCTAGTTCATCAGTTATCTTACCTCTACTGCTTGTCCAAGTTCTAGGTCAAAGCCAACGACACAAATGCAGTGGAGCCAGGCTGAGAACCTATCCCACGGCAAGAGTACAGGGTCCGAATCCTCATCTTCAGGCCCGATGCGCAGTTCCTCCGCCGGGGAGATGCTGACATCCTGCTCCTGAAAATCTTCAGGTTCCTCCATCTGCTCCTCAATTTCCTCCTGACCTTGCAAGGCCATTGTAACGTGTGGGCACTGGTGTACTTTGTTTTTCTAATTATAAGCCGGTCGCAGTTTCATCAACTTCCAAGGCAAAACACAAGCACTGTTGCAGACAGTAATTGAAGATGCGAAAAGCGAGTGCAGCAGCGGTGCAACGTCAAGAATGCGACGCAGGATGCGCAGGCGCGCAGCATCAGCACGTTGCGTAACGTGCTTTCGTGCCAGCGAGGGAATCCCTCCCCTTAAAGAGACACGCGGGTATCATTTGGTTAATTTTAACACCACGACGGATTAGATATAGAAAATCGATGCAAATTCACTTATTAGATGTATCGGCACCATATGCTTAATATTCCTGTTGCTCATGTTAACCCTTAAATAGCAGAGATATAAAAACACTTGAAATTCATTGATTGCTATTTTCTAACACAGTTGGCTAAAATAATATCATAATTTTTTCAAAATATGACTTTATTTTCCATTTTACAGTCTGTATCTCCTGGGATATGTTGCCCATTTAGGGTATACATTTCAAAAATTGACATATTTCTAGAATTGCTTGCTACGTCTTTTTAAAAACTATGCTGAAGGTGAAAGTAATATTACGCTAACACTATATGATAACACTAATACATGTTGGATTTTGGTAAGGGCGACACATTGACCCAAGGGTCTTGATATCAAGTCACATGACCTAAGCACTGGACACAAGCCCCTCTTCTATGTTTTCTACTGAAATAAAGCCTGCCCACTCATTGCTCTTCCCCACAGCCTTTCAAATGCCTGTATCCCCGAGGATACAGAAACCATTCAACGGGTAATAATGTCTTGGTGCTTGGATGTACATGTATAGCTTGATTAGAAAATTAAATAGAAGCTTCTTGTTTTCAAAATGTATAATGCAGTATGTCAAATTAGGCTGTGACAGAGAATTGATTCAGACATACTTAAATACAATCTGGAGAAGAAAACAGGAAGTGGGTGACGGATAAACCCTAGTACAAGTCAAAACAGTACCGTGATGTGATAATATAATGTGAATGAGCACAGGCCGTGCATCCCACCACATAGCATTGCACTGTGCAATTATCCTTTCACTGAAAATGAACGAAAATCAACAGTCTCCTACCAGCAAGAGCTGAACAATTATGTAAAGCAAATCAGACTATGGAATAACTGTGAATAAGTGCATTTACAGTAAGTGCTCTTTAATGGTGATAGGAGAACTGATAAAACTCACAGGATGAAGCAGTCTAACCAATAAATGTTCTTTGTCTTGAGAAGTCTGATTATAATAACTGCCTATCAAACAGTGGCTCTATGGATTGTGAGACTGTGTGCTGTATCTATCGTTTACTTTTGGGTGTTTTAATTAAATATAACCAAATTTGGAAATGAAAAAGAAGATATCAGATCTGTTTTAGCAAATAAACATGCAAGAAACCTACAACAAATGTGCAATTGTATGAATAATTCATGGATTATCTGGCTATGTATACAAAATAATGGTTCATAAATCAGTTTCATAAATCATATTGAGCATATCAGGATATAATCCTGAGACCCGGCAGAAAAAAAAAGTTAAAAGATATTTACTTGACATAACACAAGTGTCTTTGGTTGTCCAAATACAAATAGTGAAAAGTGATATATATTGTAGTGTAGGTTTCATCATAATAGACAAATGGTTCTTCAGATTAAGACCAGAGACTCCTGTCCCCTACCTGGGGACAAAAATGAATTGCCGGGGCTTAAGAGGATATTGGTGCCAGTGGTTAAAGTTTGACTGAGCACAGATGTTCTATGTACATTTTTAAAAATTCATATTAAGTGAATAAAAACTATTTGGTTTAATGTGCCCAGCCAACAAGAAACCAATTACAAACACGTTTTTAAAATCAATCTTAGTGGTGCAGAGCTAAACAATGTAACCTGGACCAGTCTGTGGTCAGTTTATCAATACTGAATAAGTGAAAATTTCCATGTCTCCATCCTTTCATAGTTTCAGGCCAGATCTGAGTTACCATTGAATAGTATGTTGAATGCAGTCAATGTTGAATGATGAAAGATGACCTTGCTGTTCTGACAGTGGCAAGTAGGCTACTCTATTTCCCCATTGAGGGAACGGAGATAATCATGGGCTGGTCCATGCCATGGAACATTGGAAGGAAGGACGAGACAGATGGCCCTCAGCAGAGGAGAGGACGGCACTGACAGGCATGCCACGATCACCCAAGTTTATAATACAGATAAAGGCTACTAAAGGCTATTCCAGGAGGGAGTTGCAAACATCCATGTGTGTGTGTAGCGGGAAATGGACTAAATGAGTGTCTAAGAGAGGAGCAGATGGTGAGGAACATGCAGGCTTTCTGTGCATTGAACAGGAAGAATCATTCAGAAAGCGGGTGTGTTGTGTGCAGCGCTGTATTTCAGGGGATTGTAAAGAGGTTCAAAATGGCTGCCTTTAAATACACTGATCTTGGGATGTTGAATAACAATCAGTGCAGAGATCTTAATAAATATCTGGGCTATGTCGTATTAGCCAACTCTGACTGGAGGTCCACAGCAGTGCAAGGGCATTGGCTCATTTTGCCTGTCAGAATGTTTTCTGGGTTACTGCTGCATACATACCCCCATAGCTACTCAGCAATAGCCTACAGGTTGCCAGTTGTCATCAGTGATGTGAGATGTGCCTCTCTGCTGATCAGTGATAGCTCTCCTGTAGTACCCTGTGTGGCTTGTGGTGTGTTTTGTACAAAAAACGACATAGAATATTAATACACATACTTTAGCTTTCGTTTTGGATTGCATTCCAATAAAGTAATGCACAATAGCAGAAATGCCTGGGACAAAACATTGTTTTTTTTCCCCAGGCATTGGTCGAAAGGAGACAACAGAAGAGCAAAAATGGAGGGACATAAAAGCAAATCCAGAGCGGGGACTTTCAGAATAAGAGGCTGAGAGGATAGTGAGTTGTGGTTATTTTGGACATCCACATTTGTCACCAGCGAGAGAAGAGTTGGGAGGTGGGGGAGTGTGGCTAAAATGGGTGACAGGAAAGTTGGAGGGAGAACATTCTCATGTGTCCACAAAGCAATGCCAGTGATGCCTTTGTGAATGAACACAGAAGAAGAGGATAACAAATTGGAGACGATGATTCACTTTGAAAGGAATGTGAGAGTTTGATAGACATGTGGCAATGCATCATCATCATCATCAACAATGACATCATCGTCATATTAAGATCAAACAGTTTTAGGAGAGCTATCACTGATCAAAAGAAAGGCACATCTCACATCACCAATGACAACTGGTAACCTGTAGGCCATTGCTGAGTAGCTATGGGGGTATGTATGCAGCAGTAACCCAGAAAACATTCTGACAGGCAGAATGAGCCAATTGCACTGCTGTGGACCTCCAGACAGAGTTGGCTAATACGACGTAGCCCAGATATTTATCAAGATCTCTGCACTGATTGTTATTCAACATCTTATAGATATATCTGGGCATGAAAGTGTTTGTCTCATAGCTCATGATAACTTTATTGATATCCTGTGAGACTGCAAGGACCCTGAATGAAATATGAAACTGATTCCTTGAAGTGAGTCGATGAATGATAAAAGGACACAGGGAGAACTTGTGTAAAATAAATGTAAAAGTTAAAAGAGAAATGAAGTTAGTTTTATTATAATCATCTAGCATGAGGAAATTATCCTGTGCATGAAATGTAAAAGGTAAGGAGAAATGTTTTTGCCGATTCAATGACGTGGCTATTTTTTTTTACGCACCAAAATACCACAGAATATACCTCATAATTCAAACTGTCTGTAATATTTGCATTTCATCGTACTGTGAATTCAGCCATTCTTTTGCTTTGTCTGAATGCTTCGAGCTATCCGACCAAACAATTCATCATTGGCCTTCATCTTGTTGTTTTTCAGCTCCATGCGAACAAACATTTGTATTCATGAGTAAAATGGATGAGCTTAAACTACATTTCCCTGTCATGCTTCATTACATATCAGAGGTGAACCACTGATGTTCTCAGATTCCTGATGTAGATCCCTGTTCTAGATACTTCTCTATGTCAGTCTCATTCTGTTCTTTGTTGTTTCTGTGAATAACTTTTTTTTACTCTAAATTAAATCCATGTTTAAAAAATAGGGAAAATATGATGTAATATTTCATGATTGGATTGGATTATGCAGACTGCTGATTTTAGATGACTCAAAGCAAAATGAGTCATATAAAATTTACATGTACTAAAAAACTGATCTGGTCACTTATGGCGTTTGCTTGCCATGAATAATACACTTTTGTAAATCGCTTTGGCTGAAAACAACTTATAATGTAATTGCTTTTGGCAGATGACTCTCAAAGAGGAACTAATACTCTGCCCTGGTCTTAATGTTTTTAAAAATGGTCCATATCTGACCTTAAAGAATTTTCTATTGCAGAAGTTATCAGTTATTTGGACATTTGTGGTGAGGATACAATTAAAAGGGAGCAAATCCATTAAGTCCTATTAGGGGCACAACACAAAACAAAGAGATTAGCCTGTCCAAGACGTTATTAGACCCTAACCAGCAAGTCCCATTTGGTATGACAGCTGTTAGCCCCCAGTATGCTCTCTACAGCGTTCCTCTCTGCAGAAGGATTGGGGGTGGGGTTTGGTTGGAAGGGGGGTGGGGAGGGGTCATTTTCTGAGGGCACCATGTTGAAATTTCAGATTACTGCCCTGGTAACCAGTGTTCTTTGAGATGCATTCTCATTGCCATATCCTATTTTATATTGCCACTAATTTCAGCTATTTAGCTTTTTTTTTTTTTTTTAGCTATGACTACCTTCATCATTTTAACACCAGGAAATACTTTATGACTAATGTGGCCCCTTTTTCAGATACTGTATCAGTAAACCATCGCCATCCACATCAACTTCACTGTGTAACTGACATTATAAATGAGAGCATTATAATAATAATTATAAGATATAATAATTATTATAAACTCAGATTAAAGTACGACCCACTAACAGTGATTGAACAAAAGAAATACACTTTCAAATTCAAACATTCAAACAAAAATTATTTTGTGTGCAAAACAAGAAAACATTTAATTTAATACCTGGACCAGAAAACATAGAAATAATTCTCCACAGTCTAGCTTGGGTTAATGTGTTTCATGATGGCTAAGAACAAAGAGTGTACTTGAAAACAAAAATTTATTAAGAGATATTATACTTGGATTGATGCATATCACAGCGTATACAATAAAGGTTTGTACAAATAAATATGAAATGTGTTTTAATTCCATTTTTATTTTTTCAGTTCCACTGTATGATTTATCTTAGTTTTGTGGCTACTTTTCTCTCTATAAACCCGTTATAATTATTCTTTCTCCAAACATATAATACATTACTATTATTGACACAACTCTATGAACAACAATAGGCATAATAAAGGCATTAAGAGGCACTTGCTATTCCTTATTATTGAATGTGTATTTTAACTTTTAATCATGCATTTATTGGGAGTATTAGTAACTATACAAAAAGAAAACAAGTTGATATTTGATTGGCTGTGAAAAAATGTCTTCATTTATACATGGCTTTATTGGCTAGAAAAATCTAGAATGTATACTTGTGTGATTCCAATGGGACATTTTCCCCTTTTACAAAAAAGGTTGTGCATCATGGGTGCAATATAACAAGTGTCTTCTAAACGTTGTTCCCATTTTGTGGTTCCTGATCAGAGTTGGTCAACATGGTGTTCCTACTGACCTATACGATCAGTATGATAATAAATAATTTTATAAATAAATAATGTGTGTGTGTTTTATTTTAGTTTTGGAGAGGCCACAAAACACATACTTAATTTGACATGCATCCATAAATCAGTGAACATAAACAAGCAGATTTGATCTATTTGGTCATGCACAGTGCCACATTCCAATGAAGAAATTATAATCAGTAGTGTCTTCATTTTTTATCTTCTCCATTTTGGTCTCCCGCAAAAATAAATCATGGGAAACGTTACTTTTCAAAACTTTTACGTCGCTTTAAGGTGTTTACTGATCAACGCGCAAAAAATTGCATCTCAGACCCAACAGCAACTAACTTCATTCCAGCCAAAGGAACAACTGAGCCTTCTTGCAAGCATTGGCTAAACGATGGAACATACATGCCTGTTGATTGGTCAAATATCTGTCAATGTCGAGTACAGGTCCCGCCCTTCCAATCCGATTTGGACATGTCTCGTGCACGAGCGTGGCGGCGCAGCCCGGTTTGAGTGCTTTTCGTTTCCAGTATGGCGGCCGTTACTTGCGGAGGAGGACAACTTGTTCAAATTTGTCCTCAGTCTTACAGTGGTGGGCAGTAGCTCATCGCCCGGTCGTCTCGATTGTGAATTGGCTGAATCGTTCATCTACAAGACAACCCATGGCTTAAGGCAATATCGGTTGCAGTATATTCGGAAGAGACATTGCGTGTGGCTACAAACAAGAGTGTCTTTGGTTTTCCGTGTCTACTTACTAAAAAAGGAGGGGATTTGTTTTGATTTTCAGGTCAGAAAGTTCACGGCAGTACTGCCAGACTGCAACTACGTTCACACTGCCTCCGTGAGCGGCCGAGAGAGGGAAGGATTTTAAACCCAACTTGTGAATAGGCCCAACGGGGCTGACATTGCGATCCTCATACTTATGGGATTTATTCTAAGACATGCAGTACGCGTTGCATTGAACTTATCAGTGATTCTGTAAATAATTGTGCCCAAGGAAATTCTAATTTTTGCTAGAGACGAATGTGCTGAAACCAACTAGCTAACGTTACCTAGCTAGCCAGCACTCTAGCTTCGGCGTGGGGAGTGGTAGCTAGCTTTGCGGTTTGGCTTTTGCGGGAGATAGAAACGTTCTCAAAATATATATATATATATTCTTTAGCCAGTTAGCTAATCACAGAGGGATCTTGGAGGCAGGACGATTTGTTGATATTAATTTGAACAGCACAACATGTGGCTAGGTGAATGCGTGTAACGTTAACATTAATCGATTGCGGATGTCTTAGCAAGGTAGCAGCTAGCTAGCTAGCTAGCTTCAACTACAGCAAGGGTGATCTGGGCCAAGTGAGGAGTTAGCCCGAGCTAGCTCAATGGGGGGATGCGGTCACCAACCAAATACAGGTAGCTATAACGTTAGTTAGCTTACTAAATTAAAATGGTTCATTTTTTACAGAATATCAGGCCATTCTGTAACTTAATGTATTGAACAGAGACGCTTTAATTTCGCACTAACGTTACTTTGATAATGTTATTGGGATCGTCTAACGTTAGCTAACCTGCAGATCCGAGTAAGTCCCCTATGGTTAACGTTAGAAGCTTATTAGCGTGCTACCTGTGAGGTAAACCGTTGCAAGGTAGCTGCCACCTCTTTATGGAATTGTGTTCCCTCTTGACCAGCGCTGCTTTTTATGTGACAATATGGAGACCTTCCTGGACGGATTAATAACCTGCACATGGAGGATTTGACGTTTGTTGGACGTTATGTAGCTAGCTAGTAAAATAATTTGTGTCAATGTTTGTTTTTTGTAGTCTAATTTTTTTCCGAAGGCGGTGGGATATCATTAATAAAAGGCATAGTTACACGCTAGCCAGCCGTCACATCTAATTGGCTTAATAAAGGAAAGTAGAAACTTTGCCAGTCTGGATCAAGAAACCCTGTCTTTCGTCTCAGGTTGGAGTAACACTCCCAAGCTTTCATCAATGCCTTCAGCGCTGGCCGTTTTTACCTGCCGCCCGAACTCACACCCCTTTCAGGAACGCCATGTCTACCTGGACGAGCCGGTTAAGATCGGGCGCTCTGTGGCTCGCTGCCGCCCGGCCCAGAGCAACGCAACGTTTGACTGCAAGGTGTTGTCAAGGAATCATGCTCTCGTCTGGTTCGATCACCAGACGGGCAAGGTAGGATTTCTCATCAAAATCTCCACCAAATATGCACACAGAACAGGTCTAACTGGTTGTCATACGTGTATGAAAGGTGCGATCGCTTGTTTGTACACGACGAAACGTACCTCGAGACATTTTGATAGGTAGCGGGGAGAATGTTGAACGGCATGACGTTTTAGGTCTGGCAAAGGAGCCTAGCTGCTGACAGACGAACGTTAGCGTGCTATCTTCTTAGCTCGCCAGTTTTCCATGAGTCGTTAGAAACGATGTTTAACCCATACGGTCTTATGTGTTTAACGCGGCAATGTAGCTACGTATGAGACATTGGTTAATGTTAGCTATTCGATGGACGATTTAGTGGAAATATAGAGATCAAGGGACTGAGAGATAAATGCGACTTGAAATGAATTCTGTCATGATTGTAAGCTCTCTTGACAAGGTTTTCGTTGAACAGTATCGATACGAAAAAAATGAACCGCCAACCTAAAATGGAAACGTGTAGCTATCTAAACTAGCTGACGGGGAAGCGCATTGTGCTGCACGTTATCCCTGCAGCACGTTATCCCTGCAGCAGGTGGTGGTCCTCGTGCTCCACCTTTTCTTTTTTGCCTACATTTGTATTATGAAAGTACGCTTGAGGTTTGCAGTGGCGTCGCGCCGACCCCGTTGACTGTAGGGCATGACCCAGAGGTCACTACGAAAGGCCGCTAATCTTTGTGATGAAGCTCTCATTTTTGAAGAGCAGCTGGTAGGATATCCGTTTATAGTCCGTCAAATAATAAGATTCACCCCTCCCTTTCTTAAGAGTCCAGCTGGCTCTTGCACACCACCGCGCACATCGCTTCGCTCCCATACGGTGCTCGTGTACACAGACGTCGATTATTTCTAGTTTTGTGGATTACGTATAGCCTATGCGCGACACACGAATACATAACCCTGGACCAGCATAGTGGGTTTTTGTGGTGATGCTTTCTTGGCACTGATTTTATCCAGTGAGAGGAATGCCGTAGCGTTGGTTGTATTTATTTGGTAATTTTGTCATGCAGCTTGCGTATGCTTGGAAAATGCAGGCTGTTTTCCTCACTCACCCCGAGCAGTATTAACAGTATCAGTTTTATTGCATGTCCTTGATCAGTGGTAAGTTCGTTAATACCTTTTTTTGCTAAACAAAATAAAGCCTTGGTTAATGAGACAATATCCAGTCGCGCAATGTAGTATCAGATAGATTTACAGATCAGAATTGTATTGCATTGGTCGTTTTGGTGGTGTTGGAGTTAATATGAATTTCGTTTAAGTCTTTACTTATCTAAAAGGCTTGTCAAATATGTGAATTACGATTTTCTTTTTTCCCCTGGTGTACTTGTTTTTTTGCATATTGCTACATGTTTGTTGTGCCTGAGAGAGTAAAATGTCTCCTGTGATCCTGTTTAATATTCTTGCACGGTTCCTCAGTACAAGCAGGAGTTGTTGTTGCTAAATTTACCCGTGCAGGCTGTGTAGCACCTGGTTAATTGGTTGTAATTCATGGTACAGTGTGCCAGGTGTCATGCACTTTTCCACAATCTTATCCACCTCTGCAACAAATCATCTCTGATCATCATCTGATCATCTCCACTCTTTTGGCTTTGATGACTCTCTCCTACGCCCCGTGGAACTCAGAAAGTCATGTACCTTTATGGTAACTGACTTGAAAGTTGAGAGTGACTCTGTACATGTGTGCAATAAAAATGACTTGCATATGGGGTGAACGTCCTGGTCTACATGCAGAAACCCCCTTTTCTAGTTGTTGACTAGTTGTAATGCCCTTTTGTTGGTGTGTAGATGGCGCAGAACAGTCAATATTGACGTACTGTTTGTAGTCATTAGGTCTGTCACTGACAACTTGCCAGTATTGGACCTTTTTGTTAGACACAGTGAGATTCCTGTACAGGGGAGTAATTGTTTTTTTTTTGTATATTTGCTTCTCTTGATACATCTTATAACCATTTCTTCTTGATGTATCACAGCATTTCAAGCATCTGTAAGAAAGTTATCTGGGTGATCTCAAATAAATTCTCTGCATTTGTGCTGTTTGTTTGTTCTCTTTGCGGAGATTTGTCATATTAATGTAGTTGTATCTCTGTAAATTTGTTGTCTCGAGTTGAGAGAGATGCTCTTTAAATACATACATTTCTCTCAAGTACTTTAAATGGTGCACATGGCAAAAGTCCAACATTGAAAATGGAGGTATATTAGTCCTTAGCTGGAAAGTACAGTCTTTAGTCTCTTTATGAAGGGCTATTCCTGGATTACTGATAAGCTCTCGTCAGCTGTTATGTAAAGCCTAGTGTTGCAACATGTTTGCAGATTTCATTGTGTCAGTAAGGTCATTTCAGACATGAGATACTCTGCATTTTTTTTTTGGATCGAGTGAACATGAGGTAGATGTGTGTTATTTAGTAATATTTACAAAACATAAGTGTTTGTGGGTAAATGGCCAGTGCCTGTCATGTGGTCTCATTGTCCTTTGCTTAATGCTCAGTGTATTCTGGGAATCAGTGTTTTGTTTTGGTTGTGTTACAATTTTCATAAAGAAATTGTGCCAAAAGTAGAGACCCAGAGGGGTTGTGTCGTGGCCTGCACGCGGTGTTCTTGAACTCAGTGGAGGCAACCTTAAGTACCTCCTCCTTCTAAGTACTTCTAGGTTTTACAGCCCTCCTGTCCGGAATGGCAGTGCAGGTGCTGTTTAAGTTAAAGGGGAATTCCACCAAAAACATTAAGCTTATTTAACAGATCAAGGCGCAACTGATTAAGTCTCTTTTTTGTCGCTGGCCTAAACAGTCTGTGAACCGAAATATTGACAGTCAGCGAAAGTTAAAAAGGTATATGTCAAAATGTCTACCCTTCTTCAATTTTTGAGAAACTACAGTGGGCGGGTAAGTCATGCTGAAGGAGGCGTGACCAAACTCAGAGAGGGAGAGAGAGGCTGTGTCTGTCAGAGCCCTATCTAGCTGTGTTCTGTGTAGCCTACTGTGTACTAGCATACTGTATAGCTACTGCTCATTATTTGTCGTGCACTGAACAGCTTTTTAAAGTATACTCAACTGGCATACTCGATAGTAGGGAAGAGCGCTGATTCGGACACAGACCGAGAGGCAGTGAACCTGTCGTTACCACTGTAAACAGTATAAGCTTGCGAGCTAGCTCAAAGAGTTCTTGGCTAAGTTACCGATTATTCCAGTACAATGGCTTCCACCGATTTTGTTTAAATCGGAGGTGGAAGGCAAATACACGGCTGAGGAGAGTAGCCGAAGGCGTGAGGTGGCAGCCGAAGCTGCAGCTATGTGCAGCCGACCCGGATGTGCCTTTGGGGACGAGTAAACGCTAACTGGTGGTGGACCGGGAGGATAAATGAGTAACGAGTAAGACTTCTGGCAAGGGTAGCCAATATGTTTTCACTATACCAAAAGTAGAAAAATGAAGGGCTTTTCCCCGTGTTTTTCTCTGGAGACTCGCCAAAGGTGGTGACATTTTTTCAGTAGAACTGTAAAGTTAGTGGCTAGCTTCCCAGCGAGTGAGGTTAGCCTCTCTTGAAGAACGGCTTCCAGGCAGGATTAGTAGTAACAAAGAGTGCAAAAGTCTCTGGTAGTATGCCCAGCCCCTCAATTTGTATTCCTTAGGAGTGGCAACCTGTGATTGGCATAGTCTGACATTCGCCCATAAACTGTAAGCCCCTGGCTGTTGAAGTCCACAGTAAAGCATGTACCTGGAACATGCACAGTAGTTTGGGGTTATATCTCTGCTCTTACTACAGGTAGAGAGTAGAGTTGGCTGAGAGCTCAATTTAATCAGGAGGAGAGCTACTCTTCTACAAATCAAACATCATTTTTCAGTGGAATTCCCCTTTAATGTGAAGTTTGTGAAAGGGCTGATGGGTAGTCATGTGGACGAGTGGTGGACGTGGTCAGGTAATTAACTGTTAGAAATGTATTCGGCTGTTTCCAGTGATAGTCACTCTCCAGGTATTCCTTAAATTTGGCTTCTTTAATCCTGAAACGTAGGCTAATTCTCTGCTCAGACTTTACAAAATGGCAGCAGTTGTTGTGTAGAACATATTCCAGAACTGTTGGGTTCAGGAGAAGGACCTAAGTACGGGAGCGAGCGGAAAGGTGGCTTTATACCTGGGAGGTGGATCCCTCCATGACTCATTGTAGAAGTAACCAGAGAATAGCAGCTGCAGCACTTCACCTGGCCCCCCTCCACTCCGATTAGTTTCATAAGAAAACTCATACCTGTCGGGATGGCAAAGGGTAGTTATCCTCGGACTTGGATTTTGGCTTGTGAAACTTGTAAATGTGTATCCTATTTGTTAAACCTGTCATATGATACCAATTAGTCAGCTTAATGGTTCCCAGAACGTTAAGATATTCGTTAACGCCTGCTTGTAAATGGTAAAAAAAAATTAAAAAAATAAAATATACTATTTTAAAATGCAAGCAGCAAGCCCATAGAGATCTGTGACTTTGATGTGATGCATTGTGCAATATTTAATATTTCGTCAAGGCTGTTTGCATTAGAACAGAAACGCAGGTGTGGCATTGGCAAACAGCGGGCGCTCCGGACTTGGGGCCGGAATAGCGATGGGGAAAGGCGAGGCTGCAGTGGCGCGTGCTCTGCGCTGAATTCCAAGCGCAGCCCTCGCAGTTCAGAAAGACATTCATCCCTTTTCCCCTGTGTACTGTACAGTGGCGCTTTTTTTTTTTTTTTTCTCAACGCAAGTCATTTCTCATCCTGACAAGTCTGACTTGCCATCTTGACATGCGGGTCGGCTTCCGTTTTTTCCCCAAGTGTATTTTTTGGGTACCGTCCACTGGGTGCCAATCAAATGACATTTTCAATCTTCTATCTTCTTTTCTTTTTTTTGTGCTTTGCTCCATTACCGTCATTTTTCAAGCAAGAGGGAAAAGAGTGCGGGATGGGTAGATAAATCTCTACAGAGCTCACACTCTACATTTATGAAGCCTCCTTGAAATGACCACCAGGCAGCGTCTCAGTCCAGTAACAAAATGCCCATTCGTTTGGCTTCTGATGCTCTTTCTCATAAAGCCTTAAGGAGAATTTGGACTGGTGTGCCAGCATGTTTAATGCCTCTGATTTGTTTTGTTAGGCACCGGTTTGTTAGGTCCACAGGGGCCACATGTATAAAACTCTGAGTAAAAGAATGCGTAAAAGAGCGCTCAGGGTGTAAGTCGGAAATCTGCTTTTAAAAAATCTTTGCATTTTCTACCTCTGCCTTTCTGTCATGGTGTCGCCGTATCGCACTGACGCCAAACATTGCGTACGTATGTGTCCATCGCGTGCAGAGGTACGCAGATTGTCACAGCACGTGTTATATTATACATCTGAATTTCTGCGTGGAAACTCGCTTACGCGGCTTTCTGAGGGCATTTTTCTGCTCAGCACTGTTTATACATGTGGCCCCTGGAGTAAAAGGATGATTTTTTACATTCTTCAGGAACATATAGAGTAATCCATTGAGGCATTTCTTTAAGGTGGCGTTTGAATTAAAGTTATGATTGCTCTTTGGGTCTTTAGGCAAGTAGGTTTTTTACAGATTATTTTAAAATGTATACGTACTTATTTTTTTTCTGCTGACGACATTTAACTTCAGGTTCTATCCAGATGAGGGTCTCCAATGACTACAACACTGATTTAGTCCTCTCTCGTGGGTCACTATGTGGAGTTGCTCTACTTCTGAGTAAGAAACAACGTGTCAAGAAACCTACTCAGCGACAGGGGATGGTGTCCCAGAAAATGAGCAAAAAGTTTTATTGGGCGTGTAATTTTGTTTGAAATTGAGCGTGGTGTTGTCAGTTTTACAGGCAGGCCCCACTGGGTATTGCAGGGCCTCTCTGCAGCGCGTGCCGGATAAACTAACAGACCAGCGTCGCTTGTACTGGGGACTCGGTGGGTTATTAAGGAGCTGCATTTAACAGGGACCTCAAAGGGAAGTCTTGGCCGCCGCTGCCAAAGCTGAGTCACACAACCCGGACCAGCCAAGGCCCGCCGGACCACCGCGGCTCCTCCGGCTGTGCGCCAGAGACCACGCGGCCTTATGTAGGACCGAGGCCGGCGTATCGGCAGCGCCATCCACAGGGAGAACGTTCCGGGCCTCTCGGGGAGGGGTCCGTTGTAGATCGTTGGGGCCTCGCTGCTGCCATGCTGAAGAGTTGGTGTGAGAGCCAGCTTTTTACACGTTCCATAAACCATGCTCCATGCGGTCTGCACTTAACCATCTGAGACAAGCACGTGCTGCATTTGAAGTAGGATGACATCATGTTTGGGGGGGGGGCGTGGGGGGCCTGGTGCCACTGAAACGATACAGCAGGAATCTGTCGACTGGAGCATCAGGGTATGCCTCTGCGCCTGTTTCCATCATTCATTTTCATCTGAGTTATGTTCTCTTCACTAGCTTCTGTGGCAGGGTGCTCATCTCAGGCTTCCTCGTGTGTAGTGTTTCAGTTCACTTTGAACTACAATTTCAGTTTGAGTGAGTGAGTCATAATGTAATGTTTTTACAGATAAAATTGAAAGCGATGAGCTACGCAGATGTGCTTTGCGTGGAGAGAAGTTGGTTTACGTTTCTGTGATGTCAGAGGCTCGGGGAAGGGGTTTGCTCTGATTGGCACATCAGAGGCATGCGGTGACATTTGTGCCGACTTCTGCTTATTTAATTGGATCAGTCATTCCTTGACCTGGAATTTTTTTTGAATTTTTTTAAAAAAAGTTTTCCATTTTTCATTGAAATGTTTTACTGTAGCCTGATGTAGATGTAAACCAGCATTGGCAAATTCTGTGGTTCAGGAAACAGCCTACAGGGTAATTGTTGGAGAACAAAATCATCATTCACTCACACGCTGGGCATCCAGGATCAGACTTGTGCACTGTGTGTGGAAGAGTATATTCTCTGCGATTCTCCAGTGGAATTGCAAATCCCATTATACAGACCTGTGAATTTCACGAAGAAATTCTATCTATGTTTGAAGATGTGTATCGCATGGAATAAAATAAAATCTCTTACAGTAATTAATCAGGCGTGCTGCTTTTTCTTTCACATATGGATATTTTTTTATATTATGTCATATGGATGTTTTTTTTAGTCTTAATTGGAGTTCCAGGCTGAACACCCCTCAGATATATCACTATATCTGGTGTCAAGTGCAGTTGCTCTTCCTCCTTTCCTTTGATTGGTAAATCCCACTGCCCAGACAAGCTGCCAGCGCATCCTGCTAAAGCAGAGGCGTGACTCATTCATTGCAGCTGCCCCACACGACCAACTTCCTGGGTCTTGTGTGTACTTTGCTGATCCATCTTCAGTGCAGTAAGCTATTATTCCCTGTGTCTAATCCAAACGACACTGGATATTAGAAATGAAAATAAACCCTGTGATTTGACTGCAACGCAGGGAACATCCTGTGTTTGTGGGATAGATGCTGACACTAATTCCCCCCTGTTTCCAGTGCAACGTGTGGGATCTGGCTCAGCGTTACCGGTTTACCGGATTTAGTTTGAATTGCTTTCCCAAAACTGCAGTCGGGAGGATACCCTCCAGCCTTGAATTGTTGGCCCTGTCTTTTATTTTTGTTTTGAAAAAATGTGAATGTGTTAAGGAGGTGATTAGAAATGGTGGGCAGTGGGCACTCAAACGCTCAAGAAAGTTAACTTGGAACGTCTGTTTTTTTTTTTTTCATTCTTAAAGATAAACCTTGCCAGGCCCCCTCACCAGGTGCCTGTAACATTTAGACTGACTCTTGTGAAGAAAGAAACCACAGAATCTGCTTTTCTGGTACTTACACGCTGTTTAACAGTAAGCCACTTAGTTGTTTCTTTGTCCAATGATATTCATTGGTAGTTTGACCTCGCGGTGAACAAACGCACAACAATAAGTAGGTCGCTGCGTGACCCGTCGCTCACTGTTGTCACATACTATACAACTTTGACGTATCCTATTAAGTATCCTATTAAGTATCCTATTGTGGCTGCAAATGACTAATGAGGCAATGGGCTTTTTCAGCAATATGTTTAAGTCCCACAGCCGATTACTGTGGCTCAAAGTGTGAAAGTGAGATTGTGGTGGCCAACTACAAGCGAAATGTTCTTGCAGTTTATTTGGCTTCTTTGCAAGCCCCGCTCCGCCTACAGTTTGCGCCGCCCTGCCTAAAAATATAAAATGGCGATTTCATTGTTTGAAAGATTTCCACACTGTCATACCATCATTGAAAAATACAGCGGTATTAAGGTACAGCGTTTTAATGGTAGTAACAACTGAAAAATGTTGGCATATTGACTCATTTGTCGTTCTACCGGCTGTCATAATTCTCTGCACTCGCATTGCTGTGTTATCGTAAACATTTAAAGAGATGGTTTGCTCTTGCAGTGGTGCGATAGGTCTTTGTGGCCATTGATATGCTTGTTTATTTCCACACGAGTTTTACAAGACTCACGGTTCCGTCGATGTGCCACTCCACATTCTGTTCCCCTCCACATTCTGTTCCCCTCCACATTCTGTTCCCCTCCACATTCTGTTCCCCTCCACATTCTGTTCCCCTCCACATTCTGTTCCCCTCCACAGCAAACAGAGATTTTTACTGGGCGTTCTCCGCATTGCCTTTCCACAGACTCCACTTAGGTATAGGCTAATACTCCACTCCCAGCTATATACAGTGATTCTACCGATGTTTATTTTTTGCTCCGTCCATTTTACCTGTCTATATCTTGGTAGCTATATCAAAATCAAAATCTGTGTGACATGAGACTGCTGCACATGGCTCGCCTTACATTTATGCTTTTATTTAGATTGCATGACCCCATGGCTCCTTGATGGGTGCAGGGCAAAGGTCACAGTGTTGGACATCTTGTGGCCAGTGATGAAACTCAATAACTTCAAAACATTTATTTTGTTGCTGAGCAGACTGGGCAAGATGATGTACTTGTCCGCTTGCATGAAGTTTAAGTGTTGCCTTCCATGACCATGAGTTGACAGTTAGCTCATTTAAATCATTGGGTGATAATGTGGTGTTAAGCCAACATACTGCCATACTGGAGCCGTCTCATGTTTTTGCAGAGCAAGTCTTGGGCCTCCATCTTACTTCTTTACTCCTGTCTAATCAGCTCACCAGTTGAACCACTTGCAATGTATTAATAGTCATTTCATCACACAACGTGGCTTGCACTGTGTATCACAATGTCATGTTGATAAACAGTGTCAGTGCTTTAGGAAGAGATGCTGTTTATATGAACGCTTATTAATACATGCGCTCTAAAAATGGTGCACTAACGCCGCGGATGCAGAGTTTTTATATACCGTGGTAAATAGTGTTATGGACATCAGCCCAGCCCTAATGGGTAGTGCATTTCAGTAGCTCTGAGTAGAACAACCAGGCCCCTCACCATGGGTGGTGAATTTTTCTTTTATCTATACCACAGTGACGTTTCTCCATCAGCGTTTTACCTACTTTGTCTGCTTTGTGTTTTCACTCTACCAAGGCTGCTGCTTCAGGTCTATTATCAGTTTCCCAGTCTATTCACTCGGTTTATAAGTGACTTTAAAAGCATGGCATATTCATTTATGCTTCTTCAATTTGCGTCCATTTTTTTCTTCCTTTGCTTATTTTTAAAAGGCAGACCCTTGCCAAACTCCAGTCCCTTCCATTATGTTCTTATAGAATTTGAGATTGAGGGATGTTGGGCACATTCCAGCAGGTAGCCCAGTGCCATGGTTGGATGGTGTGGGCTTTAAAATAATAAAACTATTTTTTAGGGCTTTTTCAGGTTTATTGGCCAATGCAGTGTAGAGAGACAAGAAGAATAGGGAGCGAGAGAGAGGGAGAGACATGCAACAAGGGTTGTGCGGTCAGACTCGAACCGCTGACGTCGAATGTCTGTTGCGGTTTATGGAGTGATGAGTGAACATCTGTTGTTGGGTTTCGTGGAGTGATGAGCGAATGTCTGTTGGGTTTCGTGGAGTGATGAGTGAATGTCTGCTGTTGGGTTTTGTGGAGTGATGACAATGTCTGTTGTTGGGTTTTGTGGAGTGATGACTGAATGTCTGTTGGGTTTTGTGGAGTGATGAGTGAATGTCTGTTGGGTTTCGTGGAGTGATGAGTGAATGTCTGTTGTTGGGTTTTCTGGAGTGATGAGTGAATGTCTTGTTGGGTTTTCTGGAGCTATGAGTGAATGTCTCTTGTTGGGTTTTCTGGAGTGATGAGTGAATGTCTGTTGGGTTTTCTGGAGTGATGAGTGAATGTCTGTTGTGGTTTATGGAGTGATGAGTGAATGTCTCTTGTTGGGTTTTCTGGAGTGATGAGTGAATGTCTGTTGGGTTTTCTGGAGTGATGAGTGAATGTCTGTTGCAGTTTATGGAGTGATGAGTGAATGTCTGTTTGTGGCCTGAGGGGGAGTCTGAGTCATGTCCTTCACTCTGATGGCAGAGTTCTGAGAACACAGCCTGCTGAAATCAGCTGCAGGGTGATGCTGGGTTCATCACAGGGCTGCCAGCCCCCATGGGCTTCAGGATGAAGCCTTGCGTCAGACTGAAATATGTAGGGTAATGGCTAAGGAGCTGGGTTTGGAACTCTGAGGTCCCGGATTGGATTCCTGCATGGGGGCACAGCCGTTTTTACCTCCAGCAAAGTACTTAACCTGAATTACGTCTGTAAATAAACTGCTCTATAAAAGCAATGTTGGTTTGAAAAGGAAGCCGGATGGTGGCGAGTGCTTGCGTGCTTGCGTGCGTGCATGCGTGCATACTTGCATACTTGCAGTGTGTGAGGCAAAAGCAGGGGGATACATCTAGCATCTAGCACACACACAGTGCGCAAACCTTTGGACCTGATGTCTTCCGCCCCTCCGTTTTTAAAAACAAACTAGCACTTCCCTCTGATTCACTGTGAGGGCCATGCTTTGTGCATGCAGGCAGACAGGTTTCTAATCGTTTCCTCTCCGAAGGGAGATGTAATTGCAGGCTCTAGCGGCAGGCTGGCCGTCTAATGCGGAGGAAGATGTTAGACTGGAGCAGGGAACTCTGGGAAAGGCCGTGTAATTACAGAAATCAAGATTGTGCCCAACGCTGCAGGCATGCGCTCCAGTGTTTTTCTCCCTCTGAAGCCAGGAGAGCACATCGGTGCTCCAGTGCTCTCCGCGTATGCTTGACACAAGCTTTGCTCGTATGTCACTCCAAAGAATGGGAACTTAAAGCAAGTGTTTGAAACTCTGAATAATGTGTGTGCGTCGCAGAGAAAATGCAGTTTGGACATATGGCCCAGACTCTTTGCAGCGTATTCCTTTGGTAAACAGTTTCTTTAAAACTCATCCTAAGTGAGATTTCCCTGTCTGTATTCCAAAAATATGAGCGTAGCATTTTCTCAATGCATTTGCGCAGTTCCTGTTGATTATAACTGCATATAAGGGTTGAAGCTAAGGAGTTAAGTTTACAGCCAACAGCCTGGAATATCTTACAGCAAAAAAAAAAACTGGTACTTTGGAACCGATTCAAATACCAAAAAACCCCAAAAACTCCCTTTGGCTAGATTGTCATTATGAAGGGCGGGACCTGAAGCCTGAATGAATTTAATTCATCCCCAGCACTGGCAGTCAGTCCATCACTTGTATTACCACACAGAAACGTCTGGCAGAAATGCACGTGCAGCTCATTTTGCATAGCTTATCGGCATGCAAAACCAAATCAGCTTTTTTTATGGGTTGTCTGTCTTTGAAAATAAGAGCGAGAGGATGTTGTAAGTGTTGAGCACAAGAGTGTGCACGCTTGTGAACAGGTTTATTATCGCATTCAGACTGCATGGAGGACATGGGGCCAGAGGAGGAAACCCGTTGGGGCGGAGCTCTGGGGAGATTGACAGGCGTGTAGGCGGCAGCGTGGAGCCCGTACAGCCAGTCCCTTTAAAACTCGCTGTGTCCGTGCGGTGCGGCGTGCTCGGATGGGCTCGCGTTCTCCTGGCTCCGGCGGAGGCTCTTTAAGGTTTCGGGACAGGCGATGAAAGTGGATGTGCACCTGGACGTCCCGGACAGGAAAAAGAACGGCGGCCTCGCATGCGAAACGCATTTTCCGATGGGAACACCCTCGGAGGCTCCCGGACCTTGGAGCTCCCGGTTTGAGCGCGGCCGTGTGGAGAGCCCCTCCGTTCCCCCGCCGGGACCCGCCCGAAGCCCAAAACCCAACAAGGGGGCGCGGGCGGGGCGCGCGCGCACCAGCTGTAACCCTGCTGTCCCAGCCTCTGTTGTATGCACACATTACTGCGTAACTCCGCCTCTCTCAGCCTGCCGTAGTCTCATCCTGTGTGCTGTAGCGTTTTCACGCTTCTTAAATCTGATCTGGTTGGATTGCTCTGTCGGATCTCCTCCTGTCATCTCCTGCCACAGTCCACATCCTCAAACGGCGCTTGCCTGTTGACGTTATAATTCAGGAACGGGTGGCAGTTGGACGTGTGTCCACTGCACAATGCCTCATATGGCCTATACTGGCCCTTTAGAGGAAGTGTATGCCTTATTACTGGGCTCGTTTGCCTACGGTACGTTACATTTGATAATGGTGTACCTCTGCCTGCGTGACTCATTCCTGTGTGTCGTGACCGGGCACAAATTTCATATCCTCCTCCAAACCTAGTGGTCTGTACCTGTTCACACCTGTGCAGTCTTGCAGGAAAAACGAGTCCGCCAGGGAAGGGCAATTTAATGTGCATCAGCACATCCCTTAAAAACACTACCGTGCAGTTTTATGAACGCTTCATGCTTATTCAGGGAACTCTTTTCCTCTCTATTTAAAAAGGTGAACGTTTGAGGCTGTTCCTCTGGCCTTGTTCTCGTTTCAGTCCTGAGTTCCCTCATTGCTACTTGCCGTTCCCCCTCACTATTTGACTGCATACTGAGCCATTATCAAATCTGTTTTTATATCGAGTTTGTCTTCTCATGTGGTGAACAGATAAAGCGACTGAGAGAAGTATTAGTTTAAGACCTGTGTTGTGCTGAAGGCGATGGGGAGTCAAAGCAGTGGCAAAGTCTGGTGGTTTGTCCCTGTGTCCTGACCGAGGGAAGTGTGGTCTAACCACCCCCCCCCCCCCCCCCCCCCCACACACACACACACACACACACTAACCCAGTGGAACTCCAGTCTGTTTTACATAAAAACCGAAACATGAATCAGACCAGGCACAGAAGCTGCACTGTCCAGCGCGGAAGCACGAGTTGCTTTCCAATGGATGTGTGGGCTGAGGTCTTGGGGTGTAAGAATTGAAATGCACGTTTCCTCTCTGAGACCGAGGAAGGGAGAGAGGGGAGAAATCCCTGCCTCTTTACCCCTTCCGGAACCTTCTGTGACACGGGCTAATTTTTCATGGCAGTCTCCGGGCTGGAAGGCCTCAGTCTAATTTTGAGTGAGGGATTGTGGCCATATTTGGCACCGAAGCCACAGATGGTATTCCTTTTACAACCGATCAGCCTTTGTCAGATAAAACACTCATGTAGTGTTGACTGTTGCTTAGTTACAGGCCGTGGTCATTAATTGGCTCAGGGCTATATTGGGCATGTTTGATGCCCTCATTTGTGAAATCTGTGAACACGCAGCAGGGATGCCGATAACACAGACAGGCATGTAATCGGGTAAGCAGTGGCCTCCGTTATTTAAAAAAAAATCTGAGCTGGTGGCTTTATGAACTGCTGGAAAGCTGGACAAGAGCATTCACATGATTTTTATTTCATCTGCCATTTGGAAGTCAGGGAGTTTCACTGTTCATACATTTTTATCTCAAAGTGCACTACAGAAATGAAAACCGAAAGCAGTTGTGTGTTAAAATAAGACAGGATTGGAGTGTTCCTTACATGACACATTAAAGGCATGGTAAAAGGGTGTTAGAATAGGGAAAAAAACACCACTGGAAAGAGGTCAAATTACAATGGTGATTAAAGTTGAAGAACTTTCAACTAAAGTGGTAGCACTCATTTAAAAGTTAGTTAGTCAAGTCAGGAAGGGTTAAACAAGGGCAAATCAAAATGAAATTCTCCAAACGGTTACGGTCAACTATGCGCTTGCTGGGGTCCACACAGAGTTGCATTGTCCCTGCACGTGGGCATGCATGCCAGCGAGTGTGCGTGTGTGCGTGCGTGCGTGCGTGCGTGTGTGACCCTGCGTGCGTGCGTGTGTGTGTGTGTGTGTGTGTGTGTGTGTGTGTGTGTGTGTGTGTGTGTGTGTGACCCTGCGTGCGTGCGTGTGTGTGTGTGACCCTGCGTGCGTGCGTGTGTGTGTGTGTGACCCTGCGTGCGTGCGTGTGTGTGTGTGACCCTGCGTGCGTGCGTGTGTGTGTGTGACCCTGCGTGCGTGCGTGTGTGTGACCCTGCGTGCGTGTGTGTGTGTGTGTGTGTGTGTGTGTGTGTGGGGTGGCTCAAAGCCCATGTCTACCGCTAGTGCTCCTCTACTTTCAGCTACACCCAGTATTACCACCTGTTTGTCCATAAGACATGTTTCTGTCGACCATTTGCGTCTTTCTTCATGCTTATCTGTTGTTTTTTAAAGTACTGAAACTAAACGCCAGTGGATTTGTGAGCGTAAACTATGTGGGTAGCCCGATCGAGTGAGTGTGAGGGAAAGACGGGGCCGCCCCCCCGTCAGCCCTACAGCAGGGGAGAGATGCTCCTTCACCAGTGGGAACGTGCCCGGGGCACAGGGTAAATACACAAACTCTATTGGGCGTTTCCTGGAGCGCACTGCTGCTCAATTTGGACCTGCCTCTTTGGAAAGTGGGATGCGTACAGCCGTAAACAACATTTCTCTGCATTCCTGAGGTAATTGCTCGTTATTCGCTTTCTCGCATGTGTTGGGAGTTTATGGGCGGGCCCAGACCACCTGACTCTTCCCCTGAGAGAGCAGCGGCTCACGCAGGCGTTTCTCCCGTGTGGAGACTCCCCGGGTTGTCCTGATGCCCTCCCCGTCGCGGCTACGGGAGGAAGAGGGGCGCGGCGCCCCGCAAAACATTTCCGACGTTTCACTGTTTTCTCGCGCTTCAGTCGACTAAAAATCCCAGCGTTTCTCCAACGTGCTCTCGGAGTGGCTGAAGCGTTTTCACACAACGCGTTCGCCAGAGACCGCGTCTCTCCTTATAAAGATCTGAGCTTTTTATTCGTATGAATAATGTATTGATCCGTCGGAGGGGGCTGTGGCGGCAGCGGGGAGCCGTGAGCTGTGATATTTTAGGGAAATGGATGAGCCTGGTGTCTCAAATGAGCGTGAGGCGTCATATAATATTCACGCATAGTTGCGGCCCAGATATTTCTGCGTTGATGCTGGAGCGGAAAGTACCTTTGTAATTTATTACTGTACGGCTGGCTGTTGTTCCTGAGTAATAACCATATTCTTTATGTGCAGTGTGGCAGGAATATAATACATGTGCCGGTTTAGGTGTGGAGAAGCCAACTCTGCTATCAGCGTTGCTGTGCTGCCAAAACGGGGCTCTTTTATTGGGCTTAGATTATCAGGCTTAATTTAACATGCTTCAAAAACATATTAAAGCATATGCATTGGTTATTAGTTTGGTTAATATTTAATGATGGGCTGTCGTCATTGCGATGAGGTCATTGTGCTTATAGTCTGAACTAAGAGTCCAGTACAGTCACCGTTCTTTCTCTCAGCGATTCGATGATAAATGTTCATGAACTGTTGGTTAGGCTGTTCCACAATTGCCCCATCAGTCAAGTTGGTAAAAAATAAAAAAACCTGCTACTAAATTTATACTTGCCCTGATATGACAAAGTTTACCTGTGGCTATTTATTATACTTATAACTTGTGATAACTTATTATTTATGGCCTGGTATCCTCAGATATGGAAGAAATGTTATAAATGATGAGATGAAGCATTACCGCGGGACTGCAGTGGGGTCTGGGTCATGGCTGTATGTTCCACTCGGGTAGCCCAGTTGAGAGAGGGCACGCCCTCACTATGGAAAGATTGACCCTAGAAAGGGTCACGTCCTCCTCAGTAGTCTCAGTTTCCACGTCTCCACCAAACGCAGGCTTGCATTCCCTCCAGGAGGGTATTGGAATACCCTGCTTGGCTTGCATTCCCTCCAGGAGGGTATTGGAATACCCTGCTTCGGGTTCCTCGTGGCTGCAAATAAACCTTTTTACCCACTTGTCAGATTGGCTTGGGGATTCTAAAAATCACCAGCCAATTTCAACATTTTAACAGCTACATTGCCTTTTTCAATACAACACAACCTGGTTGGTTACCAGCTAAAGTGGTTGCTAGAGTAAAAAGTCTTACCAGCCACAATCAGAATTTTACCAGCATCCGGCTGGTGGCTGGTGTTAATTTCACACCGTGTGCTCCTCATGGCTGGAATGTATCATCTCTGAGCTCTTGACTTTGATACAGGCTGCTGCTGGTTGGCAGTGGGTGTAGGGGGGCGGGATTTGCGCTCTTCAGCGGTAGTGACGGGATAGGCCCGTTCTGGACGTGCTGGCAGCGACGGACAGCTCTGGCAGGGCGGGGCGGCGCGGCGCAGCCAGTGGGAAGCTGCGGGACTGCAGGCCCCGGAGCGCCGGGGTCGCAGCCTGCGGCTACATGAGGTGGGCGGTGACAATACGGCCGCATTCCGCACGCATCTGTGGGCTGTGATAATGTGGCAGTTTGCATAAGGAATCACAGATCACTGTAGCACAGAGGAGCGTGTTTGTTGGGATCTGCTTGGAGGCACAGAGTTTACCCTCAAACTCATTCCAAAGGTGCTGCACCGATATTCTAAATGTGGCCAGACTTGTTACACCACTCCCCCCACAGGTTTGAGCTCGGCCGCACAACATATACATAGACTATATTTAGTATATTTAGTTTGTTTGGTTCAGATTACCCTTCTCTCATTTATTTATGTTTTGGTGAGGCTAGTGGCCATGCTTTAGATATCTGGGGTTGGCAGTTTGGTGGTAGGGACGATTGATTGGCCCATTTCCCTTCGATGCGACTCAATCGACAGTCCCTAAAATCACAGATACTCGCAAACCGATCCTTAATGTTCTTGTTATCTAACTCTTTGCCTTGTTTATATAGGCCGACGTCAATCTTGTGAGAGCAAACAAGGAAACAAAACGTAAAAATAAAAAAACACCTTGTGTGCGAACGTCATAATATCTTTTCCCACAATGCTGCAAGCTGAACATCATTTTTTCATCAATTATTGTGTGTCCCGCTTTGAAATGTCAATTACAGGCCATTATTGTATTTATGCTAGTTTGTTATTTGTATGTTATATTGAATAGATAGACCATTTGTTCCGCCTCCGTATGGATTCTGTCTGTGGTGGTCCCAGTCTCGCCATTCCATGAGACCCAACTCGCCACGTAATTTGTAAAACGGAAATGTGACGTTTTACCCCGCAGAAAAAAAAAGTTTGAACTAGGCTTGTCGCGGTGATCAGATTAACCGGTGGCATGCTGAAAGCATATTAAAAGCTTTTGAAATGCAGCTGTATCCAGATTACATTTTTTTTAATTTTCCTGAATTAAATATAGAACATAAACCTGTAATCTGTGCTTTAATTGCGAGACCCCCCCCCCCCCCCCCCCCAGTACGCACGGGGGATTGATCCCCCATGGCAATTTCTCAGCAGGGGTCCCTTTATCTGTTACCATCTCTGCTTTCTACCTGCCTGTATTAAGCAAAACAACTGAAAGCTGATCAGCTTGTCCCACACTCCTTTTTAAACGAGGATTGTTGGGTGGGCGCTGCGGTGGTACAACGGAAAGAGCGCCGACTTTCAGTCGCTGCAGTTGTGCTCCGAGGATCGGGGTTCGCGCCCCGGTCCTGCTAGATCCGAGCATGGCCGGCGCCCTGTGGGAGCAGCAATTGGCGGCTGCTTCCGGGTGGGGTGAGGGGCTCGGAGAGAATCGCTGCATGCATAGCGGCCATGGGCGGGCTGGAATCACGGTCAGGAGCTAGGAGGAGTCGCGCCCTGAAGAGGACGTGGTGCCCTCCCGTCCTACCGCTGGCTGACGGGGTTGCGTTGCGGTGATTCTCTAGCGGTTGCTACACGGGGCAATTGAATTCGAATAGGGTTCAATTGGCTACTAAATTGGGAGAAAATGGGGAAAAATCAGAAACAAATAAAAAAAATTTAAAAAAGGGATTGTTGGGTATCTGTGTACGTTTGATTATTTTATGACAGGATTTGTGGCAGAATACAAACTATCGGATGCAGTTCATTATTAGCTTATTATTATTGCCTTATTATTACTACAAGCTAGCTTACCGATAGCCCTTGGCTAGCTGCTAGTTAAATGGAGAAATTAAGCACAATAACTGTTGTGAATACAACTTATTACCATGACATTTCACCAAGCAAATACCTTTTCTTTTTTTAACGGTGTATCTGTTTTTTCCGAGACTTGTTTTTTAGAACTCAGTGAAAACACATTCTATCAGTTTTCTTTTAGTTTGTAGGGAACAACAAACTGACTGAACCACCCACTGTAAACCTTTTGGGCTGCAGCAGGAGGTCATTGACTGGATGGGGTTAAAGGTCAGATTATTTGAGCTTTGAGTGCAGAGAAATTGTATCTGGTGCTGTGTGAATACCCCCCCCCCCCCATTTTTTTTCATGGTGGTGGCACAGTTGTATATGGTCATGCTATAAGTGTTGCTTTACTATTTGAGATATGTGTCTCCAGACTGTGCCATAGTAATACAATAACTTGGCAGCCTTTTCTGTACGCGCCAAAATGAGTGCAGGACTATAGGTGGGATTACAGGCGCTGTCTTGTGCGTTTCAGATGTGTTGAGCTGGAACTGTGGCCCGTTCCGTCTGTCGTGGGTCCTTCTGTAAGACACCGACTGACCTGAGTGGTCTGCTTCGGCACAGTGGGCCGCACCGTGGTGCAGTGGATAGCGCTGTCCCCTCACAGCGAGAAAGTCCCGGGTTTCAATCCCGGCCTGGACCTTTCTGTGTCCGTGTGGTTTTCCTCCGGGTACTCCGGTTTTCCCCGCGCTGTCCGAAGGCATGCAGGTTAGGCTATTTGGGGGTGTGTTAACAGGGCGTAGCTGTCATAGATGCATGCTCAGTCAACCTACGCTATATAAGTAAAAGGTTAATAATAAGCTGGGTGGTTGACAGAAGCGTCACCTCCAGTCCCTCGGTGCATTGAGATATAGCACAGAGGTTCACTTACTACTATAGTCGCAAACCTGAAAGTGGGAACGCTGATTTTTCCCATGCAAAGTAGGCATGTCTGGTTTCGCCTGCGGCTCATGAGAGAAGTCAGGCAGGGCATAGACATATAAGCGAAAAGCTTCTGGAGAGATCTCTTTATTTTCTTCTCAGACAGTGGGAAAGAGGAAAAAATATATTCCACCAAGTGACTTTCTTTAATTATCACTTTGTGAAGTGTTAACCGGAGTGTTTTTCTTTTGTGTTAATGGCTGACAAAGCGTGGGTGTATCTGCTTTCGTCAACGCTGCATAAAAAGCCCATTTCTCTGAGTGTATGTACCATGTACATCCACATTATGACACAAAGCTCATTTGTACCATGTACTGCCACATTATGGCACACAGCTCATTTGTACCATGCACTGCCACATGATGGAACATTTAATTTGTACTATGTACAACCCCATTATGACAGCTATTTTTTTAATTATGTACTGCCACATTATGGTACACAGCTCATTTGTACCATGCACTGCCACATTATGGACCGTTTCATTTGTAGCATGCACTTCCACATTATGACAGCTATTTTTTTGATCAGGTACTGCCACATTATGGAATATTTCCTTGTGGTATCATGTACTGCTGCACTGCCACATGTCCTATGTACCATGAACCACTTAATTATGGCACAGTTTATTTGTACCATTTACGGCTGCATTGCCATAGTTAATTTGTACCATGTGGGTCTTTAGCTGTAATGCACATACATTTGTTCTTCCGGTGTCTGCTCGGAGACATCTGTGCGTGCAGCGAAGGAGGGGGAAAAGTGTTGGGAACAAATGAGTTTTTTAACAGCACACAAGAAGTCACACTGCTGGAAACTCAGCCAAGGCTGTAGCTGTGAAGAATGGGATTTAAAAAGATCAAAGGTGTGAGCGGTTAGCCTGTCAGAAAGCTGACATTTCGACAGACTGAGATTGCGTGTGGGGAAAGGGGGCGGGGGGGGGGGGGGGGGGTAGCTGTTGTTGAGACTGAGGTGTCATCTGACGGTTTCTTTGGAACCGTAATGTCTTTGCGGGCGAGGGTCGCAGGGCGAGGTCGCAGGACGAGGTCGCTGGACGAGGTGCTTACGCGATCCAGACTTGGCTGCAGGTGCTGTGCTCGCCGTTGTGCCCTTGCTCCGCTCCTGAAGGTGTTTATGGCTGATAAAGGAGTGCTGAGACGGTGGTAGACCCAAGGCTTTTGCCTGCTGTCTCAAAGGCTCATGGGAAATCTCTCCCGTAATTCCCACGTTAGCAGACTTAGCTGGCAGCTTCACTCCTTTTCCAGAGAGGCTAAACATGTAGATAAGAGCCTGGGTTAAACTGGCTACACACACCCATGCTGCCAGTGTAACAGAGCTCTTGATATCTGGTTGTCCATTTAGTTAAGGAATGACTGCATTACCGGTTATCTACCTCCTGCTAATAGAAAAAACAAACAAACAAAAAAAAATGTTTTCAGAAATGTTTTTGTCAGGGGCAATGGAGAATTATAGCATTCATTTGAATATTTTTGATGCATTGTACCAGATTAAGCCGAAAGCTCATTTTCATCTCTTGACCACAGCTGGGTAGACATCATTATGTAGTCGCATGATATAATACTGCGCTAAAAAGTCACTGCAAAGACGCATCAGAGAAACGGGAATGGAGCGTGATTGGCACATAAATAATATTTTACCACATGTACCTGTATGTGTATGCAGACGTGTATAAACGACCCAGCATGTGTCTGGATCTTAAGGAAATGTGTGTTTTCAGACCTTGAATGACGACACGGGTATGTCATAAGCAGGGCCGTACCCAGGATTTTCGAAATACCGAGGTCCAAAAACCGAGCCTGCGAGGGGGGTTCGGGGCGGGGCACCCCACCCCCCTGATAAAAAAAAAAAGATTTCCCTGATGTAAATATGTGCATTTTAAGACTTTTAGGGAGCGAGAATTTGATGATAATAGCTTTAAAACCATGTCAGTGGGCAGTAGCATAAATTATCTGATAAGCAGTAATACACTGCCCGGCCAAAAAAAAAGTCGCCATTGCACCCGTCATGCATAGTGCCCACTGTACAAGCCTCTGGAGGCAGTGTTATGATCTGGGGTTGCTTCAGTTGGTCAGGTCTAGGCTCAGCAATGTTATGCAGCAATAAAATTAAGTCAGCGAAGTACCTGAATGTACTGAATGACCAGGTTATCCCATCAATGGGCATATGCCAGGATGACAATGCCAAGATTCATCGGGCTCAAATTGTGAAAGAGTGGTTCAGGGAGCATGAGGAATCATTTTCACACATGAATTAGCCACCAGATTCCTGACCTTAACCCCATTGAAAGTCTTTGGGATGTGCTGGAGAAGACTTCACGGAGTGGTTCGACTCTCCCGTCGTCAATATAAGATCTCAGCCAAAAGCTTATGCTACTCTGGATGGAAATAAATGTTGTGACATTGCATAAGGTTGTCAAAACAATGCCACAACAAATGCGCTCCGTAATCAAAGCTAAAGGCGGTCCAACGAAATATTAGAGTGTGCAACTTTTTTTTTGGCCGGGCAGTGTACATGAGAATCAGGTTAAATGTTGCAATGAACCCACACACACACACAAGCAATGACTGTGATCAGATGAGCAAGTCGATAGTCTTGGCATTGTACAATATCTTTGCCAAGTCGTTTTTAGGCAATTATTAACTTTTATTAAGTAACCGGGACACACACTAGCACTTTAAGGTTTTCACTTTTTAAAAAAAAATATATATACACATATTAGAGTAAATATTTTCCACGCACAAAAAGATGAATGTCTTTCCTGTGATTATAGAAGATCAGTACAGTTCTAGGATATTCCTGTCGATTAAAGTTCAACCGAAAGTAGCTTAAAATCCGAAAATGGCTGGAAAGAACTTTGTTTTAATAAGTCAAAGGTAGGTGAATCCAACATTTCTTACTCTTGTCTTTGATACTTATAGAAATGGCCTATAATAAAAAAATCTAAAAAAAGAATGGGTGCGTCCCAAGATTCTTCACTCCTCACCTCCTTTCCTCCACTCCTCTCCTCGACTTGTCTCATACGCGGAAATATGTGAAAACTGCCAGTACGTTCCAAGTACAAATAGTTGCATGTACAGTATACAATGTATTGCGGTTTGCGTCGAGACATTAATTAATATGTAACCGTTTATATGTAATTGTGTAATCGGCAACATTAGATGTGGACACAAAGATCGGTTTCCCGGGCATAGAGGCGAGGACGTGGTAGTGGAGGAAAGGAGGGTGCGTTTTTCGAGAATTGGGGGACACCCAGTGTCTACCAAACATCCACATATAGGCGACTAAATAAAGGCAAAACATACGCAGAAAACAAATAGAATGTAAAATAAGATGGTGTACAAGTAGGGGATAGGGATCACTGGACAGAATAATTGCATGGTATACATGGAATATATAACATTACATGAAAATATTGTGGCTGCGTTTTCTAGCCTATAGGCGGGGTCAACAATGTTACAACATGCTCCGCGCTATGATGGTTGTTGGCTACCTCTGCATGGTTCACAGTTTCTGCTTGCTAGTGGCATGTCAAAACTATACTATTTTATAAACCACAAAACATTGATTTAAATTATATGTTTGAAATTTCTGGCGTACACACATTGTTAATTAATCGAAAAACACTGCTGAAAAAAAATTGCACTTACGTGGTGCTAAAAAAACGCTTGACGTTTGTTAATAACTTTTTAAAACTTTCAAATCCTCCTGCTACTCACACAGGGGAAGTACGTTGTTATGATGCGTAAGAAAGCAACTACGTAACTCCTGCTCTGGGGAGACCAGAAAAATTCCTGTGTTACAACCATAGACCAAAATACAACTAGCCCCATGTTAGCATACGCCTATGGAAAATACAGAGGTGCTGACCTCTGTGACCTCAATGGTGGGTACGGCCATGGTCATAAGCACACACACTGCTGCATTCTTACAGCTGTTAGTGAGATTGTCCAGCAAAAAAGTCAAATACTCGTGTTCCCAGAAGTATTTTGAGTTGAGCAAAACTACTGTAAATAGGAAAAAATCTCATCATTATGTATGTATGTGTGTGTGTCTGTCTGTCTGTCTGTCTGTCTGTCTGTCTGTCTGTCTGTCTGTCTGTCTGTCTCTGTATGCGTTTGTGTCTGCATTTATTTTTGTTTGCATGCGTGGGTGTCAGACCTGGGTTCAAATACTTTTCTGTGCTTTGTTGATCTTGCCTGGTGCATTTGAGGCTGCTAGGAGGAGCAGATGGGCGGGGTTTACACTTTTAGCCCAGCTGCTGCAGTCAGGTTATCAGCGGGCCCTTCCGTGCGCTGCAGTGTCTGCAGCACAGGCATGCCTGTGCATTTGGAGCGGTTTTCTCTGTAACCATGGGGGACCGCAGGGAATATTCACAGTGGGAGGGGAGAGAGGTCAGTTCCTCCAGACTAACCGGTTAAGAGTCAGACGTTCGACACGAACGAAGAGGAGTAACTCCACTCTTGCGGCACATGGACACACTGAGCGAAAGGCTAAAATGTGGCTGTTGAATGACGTTTAGCCTGCTTGGGGGGGGGGGGCAGACTCTGGAGGACAGAGGATATTGCAGTGTACCGGCTAAACCAGGCTCCCAGAAACCATACCGCATCACTCCAGCCTCCCCCTTTCTTGGGAATTCAGCAGGACTGTTGACGCAGGGAGAGAGGAAGGTCAAAGGTCAGCGTGTGATGTCTCGCAGGTCACCAGGGTTATCAGGAGGTCAGGTCGCTGCGTCCTCGCCCGTGGCTTCCTGGGCTATCCGCTAACAGTCTTATTCTGGGAACCTTGGGAAGACAAAAAGGTGCCTTGTTCTGCACACATTTTTTTAGGAGTCATTCATGCTGTGGCTTGTGAGCGAATGTATAAGTAATATAGACTAACGTGCAATGGGATTATGTTCTTTGTTTACGAAACTGGTTTTTCTTTTAAATGCCAGTTCTGGGAAGCCGTAGATAACAAATAGTCACACCCCTTTTGTAGTCTTCAATCCCCTTGGGCTGATAAATTAAATGAAATTTTGGGTGAGTGACAACATGAATACTTTACCATCAAGTAGCAGTGGTTCTCCATGGCTGAGAGCACATTGTGAAATTTGTTATGGAAATCCTTGATAAAGGATCACTGTTGGGTGATTTTTTTTTGTAGTACAGGGCTGTCAGATGAGGGCACCTCTATAGGTGTTGTGAAAACTGGAGCGTGTTGAATAGTCCGGTGACGATTTAAATTCACTCGGTTTTTTTAGAATTTATAAATTTGACCTATTGATGTACACCTGACCCCTGGTTAGTGGTCAGTGGGCTGATGTGTGCTGTGTTTGTATTTTAAGTTACGTTGTATGAAAACTGAAGCTTGAAAAAAAAATATATATATATATATATATTAATAGTTTTTTAGGATGTGTCATGCACTTGTCAATGATAGCGAAGGGGGCAGATTTTTAATGGGCATGTAGTTTGCGAAGATCACAGATATCGCTCAGCTCTGTGTGTGTTGTGTTGTGTGTTTGGCTGATGGCTGTATGTCGCTCAGATGTGTGTGTGTTTATGTGTGTGTAGTCCTCTGCCTGCAGTCTCTGACGCTGCTCTCTTCTGGTTTGCAGTTCTATCTCCAGGACACCAAGAGCAGCAATGGCACCCTTTCATCAACAGTCAGCGCCTGAGCCGGGGGTCCGAGGAGAGCCCCCCTTGTGAGGTCCTCTCCGGTGACATCATCCAGTTCGGCGTGGACGTGACTGAGAACACCCGCAAAGGTACAACTTCTGTTCACCCGTCTTCATCCATGGGCAGGAGAGCGCAGGCTAACAACTACACACCCGTCCTCATCCATAAGCAGAGAGCGCAGGCTAACAGCTACACACCCGTCCTCATCCATGAGCAGAGAGCGCGGGCTAACTGCTACACACCCGTCCTCATCCATAAGCAGAGAGCGCAGGCTAACAGCTACACACCCGTCCTCATCCATGAGCAGAGAGCGCAGGCTAACAGCTACACACCCGTCCTCATCCATGAGCAGAGAGCGCAGGCTAACTGCTACACACCCGTCCTCATCCATGAGCAGAGAGCGCAGGCTAACTGCTACACACCCGTCCTCATCCATAAGCAGAGAGCGCAGGCTAACTGCTACACACCCGTCCTCATCCATGGGCAGAGAGCGCAGGCTAACTGCTACACACCCGTCCTCATCCATAAGCAGAGAGCGCAGGCTAACAGCTACACACCCGTCCTCATCCATAAGCAGAGAGCGCAGGCTAACTGCTACACACCCGTCCTCATCCATCAGCAGAGAGCGCAGGCTAACTGCTATACACCCGTCCTCATCCATGAGTAGAGGGCGCAGGCTAACTGCTACACACCCGTCCTTAGCCTGCGCTCACTGCTCAGGGATAACTGCTATACACCCGTCCTCCGATAGCTGAGACAGAGCTCCTGGCTGCGTTGTAGGAAACCTTGTTTTAATAGGCATTTAATTACAGTTTTTTGTGTCCTTAATCACACGTCTGTGTGAATACTTCCTCCGCACCAGTTTTGCAAACTGCCAATATGGGGCTTTAAGAGGAGTGAATGCTTCTTGATGGTTGTGAATGTGTGGTAACGGTAATATATGAGAAACTGGTCATGTGACAGTCTATGATGTAAGCTTCCTTGCGGCAAGACTTTTGAAACCAACACAGCAGCGCTGCTTGATTACAGTCTGCTGAAGGTGTTGTAATAAGCACTGGCCCAATGACTACTTGTAGTGTGATGCGAGTGATAGGTTTTATTTGGACCATTTATATCAGACTTTTTGTATGCATGCATGCATGTACGTATGTATTTGGGCTGTAGCTGAGTCTGGATACCCTGTTTGGAAGTGCACATATAATATATAATATTATAGTACATATTATATATAAATGTGTATACATACGCACATGCATTGACGGCTGCATTTATTCAGTAATCGTGGTAGAAGCAGTTTAATGTCACTTCTAGTGCTTTTCATGGTTAATTTTTAGTTCCTCTGTTCTGATGCAGATGCGGCACAAACATAATTTATATGAGGGAAACATTAGTAGTAACTCGCTTGCTTTCCTGTTTGCTATTATAAAATGTTGTTGTATGTAATGACTCATTATTTAGAATGTCCACATTAGACGTTTGTAAAATCCAGTCTTAAAAAGAAATGATCTGGCATCACGTTACACTTCAAGATTGATAGGTCCGTGTTAAACTATCAGTTGGGTGCTTTGAAAGCACGACAGCCGCAATGCCGATGAGCAGCAGGGTAGAAAAATGGCATTTTTCTCATTTACGCAACTTCCGGTGTAAGCCACGCCCGCTTCAGGTTTTCTGTCCCAACACAGATCATTGTGTTGGTTGAACAGATACAGACAGGGTCTGTGTGCCGGCCAGGCACACAGAATGAAATGGTCCTGCGGACGCAGCTCTGGTAAATGGCTCTCCTGTAGCATTTTTAAAAGAAAAATATTGCCGCGTACTCTCGTTTTGTAACGTGCGTTTCTCGGGGGGGAATCTACCACAAGTTGAGGAAGTTGTACTGGTTCCCGTGCGAGTGATCTTGAATGTTTTATTTATTTATTTTTTGTCTTTGTTTTCAGTCACCCATGGCTGCATAGTCTCTACAATCAAGCTGTTTCTCCCGGATGGCATGGAGGCTCGGAGGCGCTCAGAGTAAGTTCTCTTCACTAAAAAGGCCTTCTGGAGGAAGATCGACGGCACCAGGCCGCTCGTTTAAAAGGTTCTGGAGCCCCGCTCCGGCCGGCACGGAGGTGGGGGTGGGGGGTGGGGTGGGGGGGGGGGGGGGGGGGCGCCTCAGTTCGGGAGGGTGGGGAGAGGGCCTCCGAGTCCCCCGCTGACTTGCTGCCGTGGACGTTTTTGGGGCTCCTCTCCTGTTGGGCACGCGAGGAATGTAATAAAATCAACAGCCTGACCGTTCTCAGCCTGCCTGAAGATCACCGCGGCTCTTAAAACGCCGCGCGAGAGCCGAACGAGCCCCCGTAAGAACTGGCAGCAGGGTGGCGCGACCGTCAGAGGAGCCCTGTGGCTGGTGACCGAGCGGCCGCAGGTTCCATTCCCAGGTAGGGCGCCGCCGTCAGGCCCTTGAGCAAGGCACTCGGTAAACCACCGGCTGTGTAAATGCATATTATGGTTTAAAAAAAAGAAAAAAAAAAGTTAGCTTGTGTAGGTTGTTCTGGAAGAGAGCCTCTGGTAAAGGCCTAAATGTAACGTATGGTAACATTGTCCACAGCGTACCCTGGCTGCTGTTTTGGCCGTGACGCCTGCGGTTTGGACTCCTGGTCTTTGGCGCATTCTTTCTTTCGCTCTGTTGCGTAGTTCTCGGTGTGCAGCGTGTTTGTTTATCTCGATTTGGGTGATTCAGCGTTTTCAGTCGTGTCACTGCAAGTGCCCATAATGACGACAGGCCACTGAATCAACTGTGGGGACAGGATAGCCCAGTTAGCTTATGTGCTAAGCTTATAAGGAAAGGGTAAACACAGTTTTCCATGTAATTTAGCCTGCTGACTAATGAAACTATCATCTGCATTATGATGTGACGATGAGGCTGTGCTATTGTTTTCCAAATTATATGCTTTCGATTACTTTTTATCTGAGTTGGCGCCATTTGCCACATTCAAACGTCTATAGTCGTAACACACATGGGTTTACTGCATAAGTACATTTTTATGCTGGATTGATACTATTGCCCACGACTTCCGTGTGTGTTGCATTTTTGGAAATAGCAGGACTTCTTCTTCTGTTCAACTATCATGCTGTGGCGACATGGCTTATGGTGCACTGTTTGTACTTTCAGTTTTTCATTCGGCTGGCACCTATATATGGGACTGGCACGTGTATGTGTGACTGGCACCTGTATGTGTGACTGCCACCTGTATGTGTGACTGCCACCTGTATGTGCGACTGCCACCTGTATGTGCGACTGCCACCTGTATGTGCGACTGACACCTGTATGTGCGACTGACACCTGTATGTGTGTCTGACACCTGTATGTGTGACTGGCACCTGTATGTTTGACTGCCACCTGTATGTTTGACTGCCACCTGTATGTGTGACTGCCACCTGTATGTGCGACTGGCACCTGTATGTGTGACTGGCACCTGTATGTGCGACTGCCACCTGTATGTTTGACTGCCACCTGTATGTTTGACTGCCACCTGTATGTGCGACTGCCACCTGTATGTGCGACTGGCACCTGTATGTGCGACTGCCACCTGTATGTGCGACTGCCACCTGTATGTGCGACTGCCACCTGTATGTTTGACTGCCACCTGTATGTGCGACTGCCACCTGTATGTGCGACTGCCACCTGTATGTCCGACTGCCACCTGTATGTGCGACTGCCACCTGTATGTTTGACTGCCACCTGTATGTTTGACTGCCACCTGTATGTGTGACTGCCACCTGTATGTGGACTGCCACCTGTATGTGCGACTGCCACCTGTATGTGCGACTGCCACCTGTATGAGTGACTGCCACCTGTATGTTAGACTGGCACCTGTATGTGTGACTGCCACCTGTATGTTTGACTGGCTCCTGTATGTGTGACTGCCACCTGTATGTGTGACTGGCACCTGTATGTGTGACTGGCACCTGTATGTTTGACTGCCACCTGTATGTTTGACTGCCACCTGTATGTTTGACTGGCACCTGTATGTGCGACTGCCACCTGTATGTGCGACTGCCACCTGTATGAGTGACTGGCACCTGTATGTGTGACTGGCACCTGTATGTGCGACTGCCACCTGTATGTGCGACTGCCACCTGTATGAGTGACTGGCACCTGTATGTGTGACTGCCACCTGTATGTGTGACTGCCACCTGTATGAGTGACTGCCACCTGTATGTTTGACTGGCACCTGTATGTGTGACTGGCACCTGTATGTGTGACTGGCACCTGTATGTTAGGCTGGCGCCTGTATGTTTGACCGTATGGCGCCTGTATGTTTGACCATATGGCGCCTGTATGTTTGGCTCCGTTCCTTCCCTCCCCGTTTGTCTCTCCCTGTGTCTGTCTGTCTGTGTCTGTCTGTCTGTCTGTGTTTGGTGGGACTCACTGACTGGTGTACGTATTGTTTGTAAGGGAATTTTTGTGTTCACATGTGCGCATGCTTGTTGATCCGTGATGATGGCGGTATGTCTTCCTTAACCAGATGGCATTCCCACGGTACTCCGCTCTTGGCCGCAAGCCTTACATAAAACGCGCCAAACATAGCCGCGTGGAAACTAGGCGCGTTACACCGGCATCTGGCTTATTCCAGAGCCAATGTTTTTACGGTGAGGGTCACCGCGTTCATCTCCAGCACAGGAGTGAGATAAAGACGAGCCTCCTTCCTTCCTTCCTTCCGGCTGCGCGGACACGTTGTAGACGAAGCCAAGAGCCGGAAATGGCCGCCTCCTTAAACGCCGCAGGAATCTCAATCTCTCTCGCCCTCTCTCCTGTGTAAATATCACGGGGCTGGGTCATTAAAGGGATTCCTAAATACAGAGCCTCCGCCGTGCTATTCTCGATCCCCTGCGTCCCCCAGCTTCTCGGCCCCCGCTCTCTCGAGCGCCGTTGCCATTTTTAAAGCGAGTTCTAGCGTGCGGAGTCGCGCGACCCGCCGCCCCGGTTGCCGGGGCCTGAGCCGCGGGGGTATTTCTGGACGCCGTTCGCTGCGCGCTGTTAAGCTCCGCCCTCTGGAATGTGGCCTGAGATGTGGCGCGCGTTTCTCTAATACTCCCTGGAGCGCGAGATGAGGTACGGGCTTGTCGGGTTACCCTTCCTGCCTACTCAGAGCTGCCAGTGCGGTGACTTTCAGACCAGCCGCAGGAGACTTCCTGGGGGAAAACAATTTGGACATCTGTAAAGGAAACCCCTCCCCCGGATTAAGTTTACACTGGGGATTTGGTCGGCGTGCTTTCGGTTTTTCGCATTACAAGGGGAAAAAAAGCATTACACTTACACAAAAAGACGAACGGCCCAGTCCCAGCCCCGAGGCTGGTTTGCAGGCTGCGGAGGCGAGCCGGGGCTGATGGGAAGGCGGTGGTCTCTGGACGGAGGGCCGGGTCGGCCTAGTTTTTCTCCTCCTCGGCGGTGGAGGCTCAAGGGCCGAAGGGGGAGAGGCGTTTCCTCTGGGCCCTCCGCTGACCCGGGGCCCGAGCTCTGCTGTAATTGCGTGCAGACTCCAAAAACCACCGAACTCTCAAATACTAAACAGAGTTTAGCCTGTTTAGCAGAATTTATAAGGTACCATACTCCTATTATTGTTATTATCATTACTACAATTTTGCACGTAAAAATATGCGCACTACAAAGATAAGGCCCTGAGGTCTGGCAGGATTATAATTTAGGAGCTGCACACGTGCGCGTCGCACTCAAGTGAAGAAGTGAAGCGAAAGCTTCAGCACCAAGCTATCGTCTGTGCCGTTAGCATAACAACAGAGACTGTCTGATATAGTCTTTTACACTACATTAATGAAGGGTGTTGACAACAGCAAGCAGTTATTGGGGGGGGGGGGGGGGTGTAACATATTTATTTTTAAAGCTGTTATGCTGTGGCTGCATTTTTTTGTCCTCCCGCAGTTTCGGTTTCGTCACGTTTGACGGTGGCAGGGCCGGGGTCAGAGGATTCCCGAACGGCCCAGCCGGGGCTGGTGTGACGCAGCCCAGGATTTCAGAGTTTTGGGTGCTGCCGAACGCCTCTGTGCTTTTTTTTTTTTTTTTTTTAAAGGTGCCCTGAACGGCGGTTTGATCCGCCATGTTCTCAGGACTCAGGAAGGGCTAAGATGAGTCATCGCGGGGAGGCTTATGTAAAGTTTGTTTCGACCTCCATCTCCCGTCTGAGAGCCCTTGAGTCCAAACGGAACTGAAAGCTTCATAGCGAGGCTTGTTTAAAAACACAGGAGAGGTGAGGTGGGGGTAGGGTGGGGACGGGGGTGGAGCTGGCGGAAGTGCTCACTTCAGGGGAACTGCTGGAAGGGGTGCTTTTGAGTTCAATGGTATGGAAACTGAGAATTGGGTGGAGTTTGGGCAAAGCAGGGACTTGGCTGAGCAGTGTTCACCTCAAGGCTAGCCTTCATCAAATGGTCAAACATCATCATCATCATCATCATCATCACTGCTAAAGGGGTAAAATGAAGTGAGTCACTGGGGGGAGTGTAATAGCAGCGTGCCGGTATTCCTGTTTCTTTTTGATTATTCCGCTGTTTTCCCCATGCCAAGCACCTGCACACACACATGGATGTGTATAGCTGTGAAACTAGGCTGTCAGGCCTACACCCTGCCCGGACACATGGATGTGTATAATTGTAAAACTAGGCTGTCAGGCCTACACCATGTACAGACACATGGATGTGCATAGCTGTGTAACTAGGCTGTCAGTCCTACACCCTGGACAGACACACACTGTGTAGCTGTGAAACTAGTCTGTCAGGCCTACACCCTGTACGGACACATGGATGTGTATGGCTGTGAAACTAGTCTGTCTGGCCTCTTTCAGAGCTCTGTGGTCACACTCATCCGCTCTCTGAGGAATGCCCCAGAACTGGTCTGCTCTGATTCCGGACATATTCCAAGGAAAGTTCTCAGCAATGGAGGAAATGCAGAGCATCGTGTTCTCGACATTCACCTTATTCTTATCTTACATGGTCTACATGGCCAGCCTTATCTACACCATCGTGTGCGTGCGCGAGTGAGTGAGTGAGTGAGTGAGTGAGTGAGTGAGTGTGTGTGTGTGTGTGTGTGTGTGTGTGTGTGTGTGTGTGTGTGTGTGTGTGTGTGTGTGTGTGTGTGTGTGTGTGTGTGTGTGTGAGTGTGTGTGTGTGTGTGTGTGTGAGTGAGAGAGAGAGAGAGAGAGATAGCGCGAGAGCGAGAGCGTGTGCGAGAGAGAGAGAGAGTGTGCGAGAGAGAGAGAGAGTGTGCGAGAGAGAGAGAGAGTGTGCGAGAGAGAGAGAGAGAGAGATGTTTATTTTTTTTTCCATGTCATTTTGATCTCAGCATTGGAGCGCTCTGCTCGGTCAGTAGTAGTTGCCTGTTCTCTCCAGCGGTGAAACTACACAATGCTTTGAGACTGAACTTCCCCAAATGCCTCCAAGAGGAGCTTAAAAAAGAGCCGCTGCCTGTTAGCCTGAACCCGCGAGCAAGCGACACTGCGGGGCCTCCGAGGACAAAAACCAACACTAAGAAGGTGTGATAAGAGTGGTCGGTCATGGCTTTCTGTCACCACTCTCCCTGTCACCAGAACTAGGATTGGTGCTGGTCGCCAGGGTTGTGACTCTTGATTGACGGTGGATCTAGCCAATGGGAGGGAAAGGGGGCGGGATCTCTGGTTAACACCTGATATGGGAGAGTGGAAGTGCGAGTGGCAGTGGGTAGAGCTGTGCAGAGCACAGTTATGAGCGTGTTCACTGGAAGCAGGAAGCTTGCATGCAGCCGCTGAACCGCAGAAAAGCACAGGTAAGACCGGTGTGACCTGCCATGTGCTGAGGACGCCCATACCGTCAGTCAGGGTGCAGTTTTACAGCTGAAGCCAGGTGTAGAAGCCTGGGCTCTCAAGTGCAGTTTGTTTTATTGCACACAAATGGTTCTCATTCTGTTTTATTGCTTTAAGGTTTGGAGATTGGAAAGTTGGAAACAAATTTCTCTTTCTATGGCGCTTGTTGGGCAATTCTGTGCTCTCTAAATTCACATGATCACAAGTTCACTTCAGAGTCAGATATTGTATCAAATCAAAGTTTAAAGTGTGCAAATGTTTTGTATTTAATTTCTAATTAAATGGAAATGACAAATTAATCAAAATTTAAATTACGTGTAAATTTGGATATTTTTAATAGTTTTAATCTCTAAAAACCCTAATGGGAAGTGTTTGTTTGCCACTGCACATGCAGAAAGGGAAGTCCTTGGTTACAGTGTGTCCTGTTACAGCAGAAGATAGCGACTGTGCTGTGTGCAGGTGTTGTTCTGAATGGCTTGACCGCGGTGCTACTTTAGCGTAGCGCTATGAGGAGCAATTGTTGTTCTGAATGACTTGACCGCGGTGCTACTTTAGCGTAGTGCTATGAGGAACAGGTGTTGTTCTGAATGACTTGACCGTGGTGCTACTTTAGCGTAGCGCTATGAGGAGCAGGTGTTGTTCTGAATGACTTGACCGTGGTGCTACTTTAGCGTAGCGCTCTGAGGAGCAGGTGTTGTTCTGAATGACTTGACCACGGAGCGACTTTAGCATAGCGCTATGAGGAATAGGTGTTATTCTGAATGACTTGACCGCGGTGCTACTTTAGCGTAGCGCTATGAGGAATAGGTGTTATTCTGAATGACTTGACCGCGGTGCTACTTTAGCGTAGTGCATTGAGGAATAGGTGTTATTCTGAATGACTTGACCGCGGTGCTACTTTAGTGTAAGCGCTATGAGGAACAGGTGTTGTTCTGAATGACTTGACCGCGGTGCTACATTAGCGTAGTGCTATGACGAGCCGGTGCTGTTCTGAATGACTTGACCGTGGTGCTACTTTAGCGTAGCGCTATGACGAGCCGGTGCTGTTCTGAATGACTTGACCACGGTGCGACTTTAGCGTAGCGCTATGAGGAATAGGTGTTATTCTGAATGACTTGACCGCGGTGCGACTTTAGCGTAGCGCTATGAGGAATAGGTGTTATTCTGAATGACTTGACCGCGGTGCTACTTTAGCGTAGTGTTATGACGAGCCGGTGCTGTTCTGAATGACTTGACCGCGGTGCTACATTAGCGTAGCCCTATGACAAGCCGGTGTTGTTCTGAATGACTTGACCGCGGTGCTACATTAGCGTAGCCCTATGACAAGCCGGTGCTGTTCTGAATGACTTGACCGCGGTGCTACTTTAGCGTAGCGCTATGAGGAGCAGGTGTTGTTCTGAATGACTTGACCGTGGTGCTACTTTAGCGTAGCGCCATCAGAAGCAGGTGTTGTATTGAACCACTGATCGCTGGTGGTGGTGGGCTCAAGCGGCTGGGCGTGCTGCCTTCCCTGGGTGAGGGACGGCTGTGGGTGGAAATTAGTGTCAGTGTCGCTTGCCATCAAATGCTGTTTTTTTTTCTTCGGGTACTTGTGTGTCGGAGTCCTCAAACCCCAGTGCTGGAGGGCTGCTGTGTCCGATGGATTTTTGGAGTGTTTCGGCACATACAGAAAATACTTTGTTTGCTACTTAAACAATGCACAGGTTAATGTAACCTGCTATAATCACGATGTAACCTTCTATAAGCACTACGTAACCTGCTATAATCACTGTATGCTCCAACATGAACTCTCAAGGTACTTGTACATTGCAGAGGTTGTGTCAAATCTAGGGAATGAAAGTAAGACTTGCTTCAGAGACTGTATATTGTGGGTTAAGGGAACTACCCCGCGTATCTGATTGGTCGGCTCGTGGTCAGCAGCCAACTGCGATTGGGCACGTGGAAGAGCTGGGCAGGGCCAGCCGGCCGCAAGATGTGGAGGCACATTTAAACTGAGTGTAAATCTGCAGGACTGAAGTCCCAGGGCAGCGCTGTGGATAGAATGGCGGCAGCAGCACTGTTCCAGCTGGAGGTGCGTTTGGCACTGGGCTTTCTACGGTCTGGAGCGTCGATTCATTGACTCAC
>CM056380.1:94800206-94980732 GCA_029718625.1 Synaphobranchus kaupii
CATTTGAGTCAACTTTTCAGTGGGTGACTTTTTCTCACAAATGGGGGCGCTTAAAAATACCAGGATGAAACCCTTATTTCCGGGGTTTTGTTGAGGGAATTCAGGAGCACACTCATCTGCAGAACTGTGCACTCTTCTGACAATTTCGTAAACCAGAAGTAAAAAATAAAACTAGTACAAAAGCGGGACATATTATGAACTATTCTTTTTACTTTTGTTAATTCTATCTTCATTCATAATCTACACTTTGTAACCATTGTCATATGTAAACTGATTGATATTCTCAATCAAACAAAATTGTTTACAAATATTATGAACTACTTCCTCACTAGTTTGGAAAGAGTTTTGCAGGATTTCTTTCGCACACTGCTTGCAAAGTGAGGGGACAGGGCACATAGTAGACAGGGGTCTGAGTGGACAGGGGACAGGGGGCAGGGAACAGGGATCATTTTCGGTCACAGCCTAGCTGTTGAATGAGATGTGCTTTGTTAGGGTTGGAGTGAAAACCTACAGTAACTCCAGGAACCGGGTTGGGGACCACTGCCTTAGAACATGCCATTGTTAGGCATGCATGTGCTTGTGTAGCAACTAACTCATGGACATCCAAATCTGGCCCTCAAATCCAAATCCAGAATGATGCACCCCTGCTTTTCTCCCAGGTAATTAACTGAACAATGAGTGCTTCTAGTTGGTGAAACTGTCTTCACACCAGACTCCCAGGTAAAGGGAGAATGGAAAACCAGCAGTCCTCAGCCTGGGAGGACCGTGATTTCAATAACAGGGAACTAACTAAAGATCCTTTTTTCTTTTCCAAATTCTAAGTCAGTGTTCTAGAAGTCCAGTAGCGATTGTTACATCACCATTAGAATGTTAAGTTTAGAACATTCAAATCACATATTTTGTGATATTATGTGATATGTGATATTACACACCTTAAAGGGTTAGGTTAAAGTTACTTACATAAAATTAGATCTGTACTAAACTAGAGCTAAAAGCAACAAATAAACATCACAATAATTCACAAAACCACAACAAACATGTCTAAAGCTTGTGGAAATTGTCTAGAACAAGAACATATTATGGTTTTTGTAGTTTAACTTGTTCTGTCTTGATCTGTGCAAATCTTGCTGTTAGCAACATACTAAGATAAGTTCATTGTCCTTGATCTGATCAGACTGATGAAGGGGGATTGATTAGTGGGCCTGAAGAATATATTATCTAAAAGGCCATTGTTTGGGAGGTCATTCCTGTATCATTCCTGTTGACAAATCCATAGCCTGCTTCAGTTTACTTTTCAGTAGATCCAGAAATTAGTTTGCCCCTTTTGGCTGCAAATCAAAACTAAAAATTGGCCATATGCTGCTCTGCATGCATTGTTGGGAGTTTTCATCTAATTTGGCAAACTATTTTGTGAGTCTGCAAACACCATTAAAACATGTCTATTGCACAGGACATTTTTAAAACGACAGTGGAGTTTCCATATCTTTTACCTCAAGCCAAGATGAATGCATGTCTGCGTTTTCAAAAAAAATCTGCTATCTTTAGATATGCCTATTTTATTATTGACTGACGTGATCAAAAAAATGTCTTCGTAAAATTGTGGAAATAAGGCCTTCGAAAAATATCCACCAGGGGGCGCACTTAAACCACAATCTAATTAGTTTCATCAGCGCAAGTTGCACAAGCACACTTTGGTGTCTCTGGAGATGCAGACCTCTGAGAAGTAGTCATTACTCTCTATGGGCTTTGTATGAAGGGAACTGCCCATAAGAAGCGATTAGCTTCAGTGATGTGATTTTTCTGGACAACAAAACAGTTGCAGTCAGGAGTCAGCACTATAAATGAAATGCCTTGATTTAAAATAATGAACACAAGAGTGTTAAATGCATAATAAATACAGACAGAGTATAGAAAAATGGTTCAATTAAGGTTACTTCTTGCTCAACAATGCAATGAATTTCATAGACTATATCACTACATACAACTGTTAAACTATATCACTGTCCATTTGTGCATTCCATTTTCCTTGATATCTTGATTTCATAGCAAGCACCACAGTATTACTGGGTCCATGTTTGAGTGAAGCGCATTGAGACAGATACATGAGTGATCTCATTATATAGCCTGTCCCATTACAGGCAACATGGAAGAGATGTACACTCAAACCCTAGAGCATTTGGGGGGGGGGGGGGGGACCAGAAATACATAATCGAAGTGCGCAAATGCTAAGACTTTCTGTGTTGAGAGCTTGAAAAGGTAGACTGGTGGGGTACATCTCATGTCCTGTTAGGGAACATGGCATTTTTTGATGAACATAATGCATCACTTAATATTCTGCTCATGAAGATGATTCTACATAATTTTTTCCCAGATAAAAGTGATGACAGCATCTCAATAACATAAAACGGTTAAAACAAACAAAACACCAACTGGATAAGAAAATAAAAATAAATACAAATATAAATGAAAATGTATCATATAATAAATATACAGTATAGTAGCTGTTGAAAAAAAAAAAAAAATATATATATATATATATATATATATATATGCTATATGATAATTTTAATTCCACTATCTCGTAGTATCAAGTCTTAGTTTTTTTCAATAAAAAACGTCAATTATTAGCAGCTGACCTGAAAACCCAGGGTGTAAAACATTTTTTCCGTGTTGAAAACAAGGAAGCAGAGTGAGAACTGACGTCACTACAAGTTTCTCGCGAGACTATATAAGGCGTCGATCGTTTAAAAGTGACTGCGTGAGCTTGTCCTTTCGTTCGTCCTCAGTGAAGGATAACGGTGAACATCAGTAAAGCAGTGGAAGTTTACGCGTAGAAAGCACTTTATACTCACTTTTGGCACACCACATCCGCTCAGAAGCTGTCATAAGTGGAAGTAAGACCTAAAGGATCACAAGGTAAGGAAGAAAATCAGATTAACGTGATTGCTCTACAACATAAAATACTAGCTAAGTTAGCTTTAGCAAGCTAATGTTAACTAACGTCATGTGGAAATGGTAAACTCGATCGCAACTTGTAATGCTTAACGTTACACTTAGTAAGCATATGCGAGTTATTTAAAAAACTAATTTGTAAGTTAGTATCGCAAGTGGTTAACTAATTCTGGTCACAAGCTTGATTGTTGTAAGTTATCTGTACCGGGTAACGTTAGATTGCCCTTTCTGTCTAAGGTTAGCCAGTTTAGCTAACGTTAACTCAATTGCTCCTGCCGGCGATGACGACAATGTTGAGACACTGCAGTCAAGTGAAAAGCGTGCTTTAACCATAACCAGACAACTGCTTTGCCATTTCCTTACTGAATTTAACAAACCGATGTTAAGTTGATTGTCTAGCTATTGTTATTAATAACGTTAATACAGTTGTAGACGTAGATAAATTACGTTATCCATCAAAATTGTGGGTATTGAAGTCGGCAAAGGTAGCTTGCCGCATTGTTACTGTAACTTTAATGTTAATTAACGTTACTCATATTATAGTGTTAACGTTACTGGTTTTCTGGCAAGTTAACGTTATATCATTGGCTCTTCTAATCTAGCAATTCTAGCGATTTATGTTTAGTTGATTAGTAATATATTTAGTTGCGCAATGTTTCTAGTAATTGGTTTGCATCATTTTACAGTAGTATGATCACAAAGTAGGGGAATATCCCAATTTCCCGTTTAAAGTTGAAATAGTCAGATGTTAATGACTCCTCACTTGAGGTGGTTGTTATGGTTTTGCAACGTCAGTAGCAGCTGACTTTTGAACTACTTAAACCTTTAAGAAAACAGACCTCTTTGGATCTTCTGCGGTCAGTCAGTTCTGTCGCTAAGGATGTTTACAGTGTTTTCCATAAAAATGTAATCAAAAAATCTAAGGTAGAACATTTGAATTGGCAGAGAAGGTAAACATTCCAAATGATTTGCCCTCGATATTTTATTGCCCCCCCCACCCCCCCCCGATCTTTGACCAGTTATAGGCAGACTATTATATAAACATTATTCATACAATATAAACATTGGTTGCAAAAAAAATGAGGACGTCATGTTTAGTTCCCAATTCTTTTTCTTTTTTTTCTTTTATAGAAAACCACCTTTTGGTTTTGGCCCCAAATCTAGTCACATCAGTCACAGGGCATTTTTCACTGTTTCTGGGGCTTTATCTGACGTGGTAAAACTGTAGTGGCATAACTTTTGCGGCAGCTAATCGCTTCTGATGATTTAATTGGTTTTCAGACTTGGACAATCGACGATGGACACTATCATCCGACGCTGCCCGTTCCTGTCCTGCGTACCCCAGGCCTTTCTGCAGCAGGCCCGCAAGTCCCTGGTGGTGTACGCCCAGAAATGCCCTGTGATGATGGATCTCGCGTCCAGGCCTTTTGCTCGGGCTCTGTCCTCCTCCTCCACTAGCTGCCAGAAGGCTGAAGACACTAGCTCCCCCAGTGTGGGTGAGTCCCTTACCCTCTTTACCCTCTTTACCCTCTTCTCCACCTCAAGGGCTGGAGGGCCGACCGGCGCCCTAGCTTTTCTTTGAGGGTTTTCCACCAATGATGCGTGTGGAGTCCACAGCCAGAGCTCATGACTGTCGGAAAACGATCAAATGCATGCGTTGGACTCATTGAATGACTAAGAGCAGATGGCTCATCTGTGATCGTGATGGATCGTATGTGTTTTTTGTGCCGTCGTCCTAATTAGGGTTCGATTTAATTTCAGACCCCAAAGGGATGGCGAAACTGCCCCCGGGCCACCCAATGCCCCCTCCAGGCCAGGTCGTAGCCTCCAAGTGCCCCTTCCTGGTGGCGGAGATGGGGCAGAAGAACAGCACCGTGGTGCGACAGGCCAGCTTGGAGCTGCAGGAGGATGTCCAGGAGATGGACGCTCTTCGCAAAGGTAAGCCGGCCCATTTCCCCCTTCCATACCACTCTCTGACTACATCCTCTATGTCTGTATCAGAGGTTGGGTCAATTCCATATCAATTTATGCAGTTTTGGAAATTAATAAAATTTTAATCGTATATTTGGAAAATGCCAATGTGACTGGTACATTCATTATGGGTGGTTTTCCAATTTGGTTGAATTGAACTGGAACTGAGCCCAGCCCCTGTACTTTTGACGTATCGGTCATGAAGCAAAGGCGGCAATTTATCTGAAGCAGCCTTGACTGATGTGTCCTCCTGCACTTTCACCCAGAGCGCCCTGTGAACACCTCTATGGTTAACCTCACCAAGGCTGACGCAGAGGACCGGAACAACCTCCTGAGGAACCTGCTGAAGCAGCGCCCTGCCAGGGTATCCCATCTGCTGCAGGAGAACATGCCGAAATGTAAGTGCCACAACGGCCACACTGTACCGAATGACCATTTTCAATTTTTACCCATTAAGGGCAATGTTCACTACTGTACAACTGACTTGCACAACAAACCATGGAACTCTCCCAGTACAGCACGTGGTTGATTTACAGAATTCTCTAACATCAGATCCACATTTTAAAAGTGTTTCTTATTTAACAAAGCCACATTATCTAGTGGAAGATTTTGAAGCTGCGGTGAATTCCACTCGTAAGTTTGTGAGATCGAATGACCGGGATTCCTCCAAAACATGAAGTGCAATTGAAGGTTCTTCCGTTTCTCTCTTGCAGCAATTTCCAACTTTCACTATGACAAGTTCTTTGAGAAGAAGATCGAAGCCAAAAAGAATGACCACACGTACCGCGTTTTTAAAACTGTGAACCGGAGGGCGACGACCTTCCCCATGGCGGACGACTACACGGAAACGCTCACATCCAAGCGCGATGTGTCCGTTTGGTGCAGCAACGACTACCTGGGCATGAGTCGACACCCGCGAGTCATCCGCACTGTAATGTGAGTGCGCTGTGAGCGTGTGTAAAAATGCTTTTTAAATGGTAAAAATGGGGGGGGGGACTTGAGCCTTGTGATCCAGGTGCCTGTTGCATGTGACGTTCTGATGGGAATGTCTTTTTCCATGCAGGGACACTTTACGACAGCACGGGTCTGGAGCCGGCGGCACGCGCAACATCTCTGGGACCAGCAAGTTTCACGTGGACCTGGAGCACGAGCTAGCAGACCTGCACGGCAAAGACGCGGCGCTGCTTTTCACGTCCTGCTTCGTGGCAAACGACTCCACCCTCTTCACCTTGGCCAAGATGCTGCCAGGTAACATCTTCACGGTGCTGGAGTGTGTGACCCATCAGGGGGGATGCGTCTCTGGGCCCTTTTGATATTCGAATGACAATATTGACGGTAATAAGTCAAGTAAATGGAAGTCGTGTCGTTTGCGCAGGCTGCGAGATCTACTCGGACGCTGGGAACCATGCCTCAATGATTCAGGGCATCAGAAACAGTGGTGCTAGCAAGTTCATCTTCCGTCACAACGATGTCAATCACTTGCGAGAGCTGCTGCAGAAGTCTAACTCCACGGCTCCAAAGATCGTGGCCTTTGAGACTGTGCACTCCATGGATGGTGAGCAGGGCCTTTGGTTTTGAGGGCTTTGGTTGCGCAGTTATTTGAAATGTGGTGTCGTGTGTCGGAGAAGCGATGTCTCTGTTGTACAGTGGTGGTGTTGTTTTTATGAGGTCTTGAGATCGTGGGAAACGGGTTTTGTAAGGCCGTTGAAAGGGGAACTTAAGTGTGCTCTTCTGTTGAAGGTGCCGTGTGTCCATTGGAGGAGATGTGCGACGTAGCTCATGAATTTGGCGCCATCACGTTTGTGGATGAGGTGCACGCAGTCGGCCTGTACGGACAGAGGGGAGGCGGCATCGGAGACCGCGATGGGGTCATGCAGAAGATGGATATCATCTCAGGGACTCTAGGTAAGGAGGGTCATGTGATCGAGGCCATTAATGGTCAACAGGTGCTGCAGCTCGGGAATAATGTCGTCCCTTCGAGATGGTTGTTTACTCGTTTGAATGCTTTGTGCACTGTAATAGGATTCCTGCCTGAAAGAAAATGTCCCAGTTCTGGGGATTGTAACTTAATGCGGCCAGAGGCTATTCACCTGTTGCTAGGAAACGGTTCTTTTTAACTGGCATTTTGCTTTCTGAAAGGTTGAAGCTTCAGTAAGATGAAGTTGCTTCCATGTCATTTTAAAGAAAACATCACCTATTTGTGTAGACGTACCGTGTACCATCTTAGTTTTGTTACTAGTTTAAAGTTGTATATCAAAAATGTTTTGATATTAGGTTTAAGTTTGTTTTTTTAAGAGGGAACGGTTAAGAGTACACTGCATGATTGATCTACAAAATGGAACATTTAAGCTATGCCTTAAAAATTGTATAAAAATAAATGGTGGGTAAGGCATACAATTCCCACATAGATATTAAAAGTTATGACTGCTTAAAAAGAGGAATGTAAAATGGGGTCAGTGCATCATATATAATAAACACATACCATATACATAAATCATTGATACCCACATTGTACTAGGAAGGGAACGGTGAGAGAGTTATGCCCCTCCTTCACTGAAAAACCCTGTGGTTTGTTTTGAATGAGTCACCATCTTTGTGGCACCAGGTTACATACTTGAACGGCTGTGAAAAGTGAGCGTCTCCTGTGCGTTCCAGGCAAAGCCTTCGGCTGCGTGGGGGGCTACATCGCCAGCACGAGCGCCCTGGTGGACACGGTGCGCTCCTACGCCGCCGGCTTCATCTTCACCACCTCGCTGCCCCCCATGCTGCTGGCCGGCGCCAAGGTGTCCGTGCAGACGCTGAAGAGCGAGGAGGGCCGGGCGCTCCGGCGCAAACACCAACGCAACGTCAAGCTCCTGCGCCAGATGCTGATGGACTCGGGCCTGCCCGTGGTCCACTGCCCCAGTCACATCATTCCAGTCAGGGTCAGTACTCTACCGCCATCTTTGGGCTGTGTGTGGCGGTGAGGGTTGGAGTGCTGTGACAGAGGTGGGGCTGGTGTGAACCATCTGTATTTGGGCTAAGTGTGGGTGGGGCTGGTGTGAGCTACTCTTATTTATTTAATGGGTGGAGGGGGGTTAGTGTGAACTGCTGTAGTTTCTGGGCGTGGTCGGGAGAGGTGGCACGTTTGTTAACCGTGCGGGAGCGGCCCGTCTCAAGTTTCCAAACCTCTCGTTCCTGCAGGTCTCCGATGCGGCGAAGAACACCGAGGTGTGCGACCTCATGATGACCAAGCACAACATCTATGTCCAGGCCATCAACTACCCTACTGTGGCTCGCGGGGATGAGCTTCTCCGCATCGCCCCCACGCCTCACCACACCCCACAGATGATGAACTATTTTGTTGGTGGGTACCGTCAGGTTCTGAGTTTTGCCGTTTTTGTGAGGATTTCAGCGTGGTACTCCAGTCACATGGAATTAATTATTGTCTGGAATAGTACAACATTTGAACCATTTTATTACAACAAAGACAAACAAATTGAAACATTGACAAAGCCAGGCATGCATTCAGTACAGATGGCTGGGAGCCATGTACCCCCCCCCAAAAAGCCTTTTTTTCTTGTCCCCTTAAATTACAAAGACAAAAGACTTCTGGGACCTTTTCATCCCTCAAAGGCTTCCCATATCTGACCAGATAACCACGTTTAACGATTAATCCCCCTAGTGAGGAATGGGGACCAGGCACTAAATTGGTTTAGTGTCTCAACTGGTAACAGAGCGTGGGGGATAAGCAATTGTCTGCGTACTTCACAGGAGGGGAATGGGAGGGAAGCTGACACTGGTCGAAGCGAACAACACAAGCCTGTTGCAATACAGGGTTTATATGTTTTTAAGTGATAAACTGAAGGCCTCAGTAAGTAAGTTGTTTTGTCTCCCAACAGAAAAGCTGGTTGAGACGTGGAAGGAGGTGGGTCTGGAGCTGAAGCCCCACTCGTCCGGCGAGTGCAACTTCTGCCATCAGCCGCTGCACTTCGAGCTGATGAGTGACAGAGAAAAGTCTTACTTCAGTGGGCTGTGCCACCCCATCTCAGCCCGCGCCTGAATCTACACCCCACCCCCCTCTACGCAGGCTCATCTGTCTCCTCTTTTTTTAAGCTATCATAACTTATTTAATTTAAAATTCCATGTAAACTGTATGTATGGGAAATAAATGCCAGAGAGGAAAAATGCTGTTCTGTGTGTTATTCTCACAAAGGGGGGGGGGAGAGAATCATTCAACTGGAGATCACATTTTCTTTTGTCATTTATTGTCATCTCCATACTTTCAGCGAAAGGCAGTCATAATTCTTTATTAAAAAAAAGTTGCATACAAATTTACACGCGTTACTGCTACATTTTCAGGTGTTCTTGATGTAATCCAGTTTTCTGTCTCCTATTCTTTAACTTGTTTCCATCCACTGCAAGATCCAGTTTGATTTTTCATCCTCCTAATGCTGTTCTTGCCCAACGCTCTTGTTTCAAGACCAATGGGGTGATGTGCAGGTGTTTGTGGTGGCCTTTCGATCCGCAAGCTAATTAAGGTCTTGAGAACACTGAAATTCTTCAATAACTGTAGTTCTGAAGCTCACTAAACTAGCAGCTATGGCCCTCCAGGACTCTTGTGACACCAGTGGCCTAAGTAGTGTCTTCAGGAAGTCCTGTATCAACCTCTGGGTGTACAAAGAAACTTACTGAGAACAGAATGGCAAGTTAGAGAAGGCCCTATTCATCCACTATCATTTGATATTTAGAGTAAAAGATAACTGCTCACCGATACAGCAGCTGCTTCACCATAGGGATTCCAAAACCAGTATGAAGTGCAATGTTTCCCCACGTGATTATATTTGAATCTCTTGTATAGACAAATCTCCTGAAACACTTGATCGTCAGTATTGCCTGTTGATTTCTTTTTCCAGCTGCATTGAATACTAAATTTTATGTATTTCGTTCTGATTAATAAAATGGACCTGAAAATCTCAACTTTTGACTTTTTCAAATTATTTGTGGCCTGTTTCCAACTATTATTGAGACTCAATGTCATCTTCAAACATAATTGACATCCACCAAACCTCACAAATGCATGGTTGTGTGTCCACAAGTGGGCTGGTTGTTCCAAATCCACATCCAGAAAATGACTGGTTTGTACAGCAGTACTAACCTGCTAATATGCAATTTTGTCTTTTTTATTGTAATTAATAAACTAGCTGCTAAACCAATATAGCAAATAAACCTACTGTTTGACAGCTGTATGGATGGCAGAACCCTGCACTAAGCAACTTAAAATATTGTATCTTTACAATAGATTTAACAATCAGTAATCTCCACTCCCTGCTGCATATTTAGCATTTACAAAGAGGAAATTTAGCTACCACGCCAGACTGGATTGTAAAAGCGTACTTGTACCACCCTTCTGGCAATGCAAAGATGGCAGTTAGTCCGTTAACATGCTAGTCTATCTTAAGGAATTGTCTGCAGCATCATGTGTGAGTGCACTAGATTTTTCACCAAGTGCTGACTTCAGCATGTTATAAACAAATATCTGTAGATTTGCAAATTCTACACAGTTGAACGAGAGGTTATCTGTCAAAATTACTGGGGATTTAGCAGTGATAGTTATGGGGGCCCCTGTGTGCCATCTTCTCAAATATGAATATCCAGCATCAAATAAGGATATTTAAAAATACTGTAAATATATAATATACTGCATACAGTCAGGTCCATAAGTATTTGGACAGTGACACAATTTTTGTTGTTTGGGCTCTGTACTCCAGCACATTGGATTTAAAATGGAATCTGAGGTTAAAGTGCAGACTTTCAGATTTAATTTGAAGGTTATTACGTCCATATTGGGTGAACGGTGTAGCAATTGTAGCCATTTTTATATATTAGTCCCCCCATTTTAGGGGACCAAAATTAATTGGACAAATAAACTTTAATAAAGTTATATTTAATATTTGGTTGCATATCCTTTGCATGTCATGACTTTGTGATGTCTGTGACCCAACAACATCAAAATACTCTTGATATCGTATTTTCAGGTACTCTAACAAGCGATAATATAATCTCTCTGCATTTGAATGGATCTCTATGGCAACTGGGGGGTGAGACTAGATTAAGCTGTAAATTACATGGGAATAGTATGGAACACATGGTTGGTTGAATGTCTGTAAATCATCAAGGGCCTGAGGTATGAAACAAGCCTCAAACCAGTCACTTTACTGCCAGATATGCAGTAGATATGGATGGATCACTTTAAGGGTTGTTTCTCCTGACTTATTTTCGTATTGAACTCTATGGAAAAATGTAAGCTTCCTTATGGTTGTCTTTTAAAATGAAAGTATTAAGAAACAGAAACATGTACGTTCATCCTCATCCACAAATTGCTTGGCTTCCTCAGAAAAAAACTCTGGTGTAAGTCTTAAGCGGCACCATGGAAGAGGGTGGATGGATGTAACTATGTATAGCCTGCTGTTCGGTAAGAATAACTGTATACAAAATATCAGTGGGGGGGAGGGGGGTCACAGAAAATACAAATAAAGGTATCCCTTTGGAACAAAGGCATCGCAAAAGTAATTATACCTGGATTTCTAAGTCCCTTACTAAGGCCTTCAAATATACAAGGCCTATTGAAATGATATGGAATAGAATGGCCAGATGACCTACATTCTCAGGGGTCTTATTCTTGCCATTTTAACACAAAAAAAAGAGAGCTCCAGCTGCTTTAACTCATTGACATCCGGGGGTTGTTTCTGTCTTAATGGACAATCAGCAGAGAAATCTCTCTTCGCAGCTGTTAAAATTAGGTCAAGCACTGGAAAGCTGCTGAAAGAGACCAGTATCCCTTTTCACATTTAAAAAAAAAAAAAGATTTAGGACAGTCTTTGTAACATCAGGCCTTGCCAAGCTTGTGCCTCAAAGCAAAGCCTTGCTTCACTTTAAATTAATTACAATGTCTCGTTTTACCTGAAATACCCCATGTGCAGCAGGAGGCTGTTTCGGTTTTAACATACAAGCTTTCCCATGCCCTGTTTCTCAATGGCTTGCTGTTTCGGAAAGTCTCCTCTCAGCTGATAAGCCCCTTTCCAGAAAGAGGAAGAGGGATTGCACTGTCAGACTGGTCAGAGCAATGCACACTACATGGTGTTGTGAAAAGTGAACCCATGCAAAAATGTCCACTGAGAGATGACTGGTTAAAAGAGGTGGCTAAATTGCAGTGGGGTTACTTGCTCTGTTTTAATGGGCAGTCAGCTGCAGTGTAAATTCGCTTACCAACGTATACATTTAGGGCAAACATCGAGTGTGACATACACAGCTTACATTCATTTTATACTGCTGGATATTTGCTAAATCAGGTTAAATACTTAAGAGTATGTGGTAGTGGCAAGTTCATTGTAATCCTGAAGGTAGGCTTGACTATTACAACCATTATGCTACACTGTCACCTGAACTGAACTCTGCTATGAAAGGTGAAATAAACTGCACCCAGCTTTTTAATGATGCACCTGTGTGAAGCATGTCCCTGATCTGCTGACCTATACATACATACATCAGCCCTATATCTGAGAAGATTTTATCACACGAGGGAAGCTTGCCCAAATCCGCCAATTGCCACTCCCTCAAGGCCATGCTTGGATCTGGCAGGACCGGGGACCGAACCCCCGATCCTCGGGGTGCAACCGCACAGACAGAAAGTCTGCACCTTTGTCCGCTGAGGTGGCTGTTTTAATACACACTAGTACAACCAGCACCACTTGCACCTTTTATCTGATTTGCTCAGGCCTGGCAGCTGTCAGACGGAAGGGTCTCTGTGCAATGATGGCTTCATTCTGCTGACCTGTTTTTGTATCCACGGCAACACATCCTGTTTAAGACCTAGGCAACGCTCCCCCACTGGGTGAGGCCATTAAACCGCGGCTACACAGAAAGCATTTCTAACATGCCTGAAAACATTCAGCCATCGGCAATGAGGACGAACAGGAAAATGCATTTAAATGCTTCCCAGAGTCACGTCCTCCTTTACATGTGGTTACATGTGGTGCTTGCATTTCAAACCACTGTAAATGTGTGTGTGTGCTTGTGTGCGTGTGTGCACACTGTTTTCGCGCATAAATGCAGCAAATGTACTGCAACGCAAGAATTTGAGAAATGGTAATGCATTTTATTATCTTCCTTCTTGTGGCTTGAGAAGTCATTTTGCATCTTGATCTATGAGTTCAGGAATTCTGCAGGAATTCTGTCCTTTGTAAAGTAAAACTCGTTCCAAAGTTTAGGTCAATAGCAATTTAATTACAATGCAAAATAGTCTTCATTACAGTATACAAGATACAGGGTAATAGTAAGGCAGGTCAATCACAAAATAGTGTTGTGTGTGGTACAAGCTTTATACCCCAAACCTGAAATAAAATGCTGACATAAAATGCAGGTTCCTGTCCCTGATTGGGTGACAGGCAAACAAATGGACATTGTATGTGGTGTGGGAGGGAACCAAATGGTTATTGTCACCTAGGTAGGCTGATTGTGTTAGGTGACCATCCAAGAACACTGAAGCAGGAAATGTATTTTTCCCTACAACGACGATGTAATTCAATCAATTCAACTTCAAGACACTTTGCAGAAAACCAGGACATAGGAAAAATTAGGCAAGTCCCAAGTTGAACGCAAGAAATCCAGCACGTGAGGTAAAAAAAAAACGCCCCAGCGGGAAGAAAAAACACCTGAAATTGAAGAAAGCATAATGAAATAAGTCCTTGAAACAATGAGCTTCTTCATGGGCTTTTTTTCCACATGAAAGCATACCAAGTCACTGAAATATTCTTCCCCTGAAAGATCTTTCACAACTGCACTGTTACTCCATGCTTTGTAATACTGAACTAATTTAGATCCTCATCAGGGCTCTCCTGTCATTATGTTATAGGGGCCTCATGATGGAATGTGGTCATGTGACCTTCTTCTGCTTTCTAATTCCCAAGCAAACTTGAATAGCACGCACAACATACATTCAATAAAGATTGTCTGCATTTTTATTATTATTTGAGGATTCTCTACTTTTCAAATACAAATGATTATTCTTTAAAGGTTTTTAAAAGTATCTTGACATTAATTCCGAGACATAACTTGCCAGATGCCCTGAGATGCCCTGAGCTGTAGTGCCTTGAGCCTGAGTTAGATCAAGTTAGATCAGGATGTTGGTACATTTCCTGCTAAACCACAACATTTTGAAACTTCAGTGCATTAAGACTTTGTAAACGAAACACTGAAAATGTCTTCTGGACTTTGAGAGCAAATTGTATTTGGGAAAGACTATGTTATTTAATTTCTTCCTGACATTTATTAGTGAATGGTTATCATCAGTTAATCACTTCTTGAATTTTCCCCCCAGTACAAATATCTCTAAAGCAGTGGTTTTGGAAAACACTGAATTAAGGTCCTTTGCTGCTTCAGAAAATATTGAATTTTTGTGGAATGTCAGTCAAGTTCTATTTTGCATCTATCGTGACCTTTACATCTACGCACATATATTTTAATAATTTGTTTAAGAAATACCACACATGATCATATTCATAATATTATAAATTCCTGTGTCCCCCCTGATACCCAGGTGGGGTTTACAGAAAGAACAAGTTACCCCAAACTGCAAAGGAAGAAAAAAGACAAAGTTTACTAAACAAAGGAAGTGCATGAACCTTCCTTGCCAGACAACACATGCCCGTAAAAAACAGTCTGGAAGCTCCAGTATTGCAACATACGCATACACACGAGGCGCGCCGCCTTGAATTCCCCAGCTTGAGCCACTGCTCAGTTTACTGGCTTTCACCGCGCACGTGTGAAGTTGTTTCCTTCTTCCTTCTTTCTTCCAGGAACTTTGGACTTCATGGTTGCACATCTTACTGAAATGTTTTTTTTCTTTCTCTCCACAATATTGGCATTAACCTTGACTTACATATGAGCGTGAGTGATTATGAAAAGCCATATAACACGGGCGTGTCTTCACTTCGCAGAATTCAAGGACCTGATTATTAAAGCAAGAGACTTTTTACTACACTCAAGGCAATGGGGAGGAAAAAGCTAACCCACCACAAGCAACAAGCAAAGGTACTACACCAAGTGTTAAGTACACACTGGGGATGCAGCTATGTGGCTAACTGCTAACCCAGTTTCTCTCTGGAGTAATCAGGCTAACCTGGCTTGTTTGTGTACCGTCCATTCCACTCTCACCGTGGATGTGCCTCTCCTCTCTTTCCCATTTCTCCATTTGTCCTTCAGTTCCCTTTGTTCCCTGTGAGTATAAGAGGAACCTTTTTTATAACAATAGGACATCTTGACCATCGTGTCCATATTAGTGGATTGTGGAAAAAAAGGCTGTCTTTCACATTGCCTGTCTTTTTTAACAGCTGTTAGTGAACAGGCGTAATTTTCCCCACCAGTATTTTTTCCTCTATATGTATACGTACTTATATTAATTAAGTGCACTCTGAAAAAAAAAAAAACACCCAAGTATCATGTCTGAAAAAATATTCATGAAATGGGGGGGTAATTAAATGTAAGCGAGAAAGAGAAAGGCTTAGTCTGTCAATATGAGGGACAGCTTGGCCTAGGCTGTGCTGTGTAGTCAGGGACAGAGGGCTGCCCTGACCTGAGCTAACACAGATGAGAAGGTGTCCAGCAAGGCCAGGTGGAAATTCCTCTCACTCCCCCCACTCTGGGTTTATGGGAAATTACTTGGCTCCACTCACTGGGCAGATTCAGATTGTGCCGTTGGACAACCTGCCAAGTGTGGTGACTCTGTAGACAGTGTGTATTTGACCTTGAGGTCTTATCTCGCATTTTGTGCTGCCAAGGACGAAAGTAATATCAGAGACATGCGTTGGCCTTTAATACACATAAATCCCCAGGAAATGCTTCTTTTTTTTTAAAACATGAAACAAAAGAAAAAACTAAACAAAACACAAATGTATGTATATGTATTTTGGACATTATTTGGTTTGTTTTCCATATATACAATGCCCTCCACTATTATTGGCACCCCTGGTAAAGATGAGTAAAAAGGGTTATAAAAAATTCACCATTTGGTGAATTAGCTTAATCTCAAACTGAAAAAATTAGAAAAATCCAACCTTTAATTGAAGTAAATTTATTATGAGAAAAAAAAATCCCTCATCAAGAAATAATTATTTTTAACAAAACCATGTGGACCACAGTTATTGGCACCTCTGCATTTATATGTAGAATAAAGTAATCATTTTTAATATTTGGTTGCATATCCTTTGCATGCCATGACTTCCTGATGTCTGTGACCCAACAACATCAAAAGACTTTTCATATTTTAATTTCTGGTACTCTTACAAGAGATACTATAACGTCTCTGCATTTGAATGGATCTCTATGGGAATTGGAGGGTGGGACTAGATTTAGCTGTAAATTACACTGGGACTGTATGGAACACATGGTTGGCTAAATGGCTCTAAGTCATCAAGGGTCTGACGTATCAAACAAGCCTTAAACCATCACTCTGCTGCCAGAAATACAGTAGATATGGATGGATAACTTGAAGGGTTTCTTCTCCTGACTTATTTTTCCATAGAGTCCAATAGGAAAATTTGTCAGGGGAAACAACCCTTAAAGTGGTCCATCCATATCTACTGCATATCTGGCAGCAGAGTGTTGGTTTGAGGCTTGGTTCTGCTGAAATATGATACTTTAAAAATACGTTAAAGCAAAGGGTATGAATACTTATGTAAATGAGAAATTTTATTTTTTTATTTTTAATAAAATTGCAAAAATCTCAAAAAAACTTTTTTCACATTGTCATTATGGGGTGTTGTGTGTAGAATTTTGAGGGAAAAAATGAATTTAATCAATTTTGGAATAAGGCTGTAACAGAACAAAATGTGGAAAAAGTGAAGCGCTGTGAATACTTTCCGGATGCACTGTATGTACTGTATATAAGCAATGCTCAGTTGGGCAGGAATTCACATTTGTATATGGTTGGTGCCTGTGCGTCTGTGAAGGACAGGCTAAGTGAGTTCAGAAGCCACCCTGATTGAGGAACAAAGATGTTTTAAAGGTGAGAAACAATCAGGAAATCAAAGTTCCTGGATGTTTCGCTGCCCTTGATATTTCTTTTTGAATATTTACCGCTATGTTTCCTGGTCAACATTTCATAGATTTTCTTAAAGGTTCTCTTGAATGGGCTCTTGAATGTTCAGCAATTACTGTAAGCTGACGCACATGAGTAATTAAAATAACAATGCCAGTACTTTGTAGAATGAATTGGGTTCTTGTGCGTGCAAAGAGCAGCTTGCTGATCTTTCTGTCAACTCTGGCCAAAACAAAACACAGTGCCAAGCTCTACAGGATTGCTGTAATGGGCGGAAGAGTCTGCAGTGGAATCTAAGCATGACAAACACAATCACGGAAGCAGGACGATTATTCTCACACAGTACACACAGTTCACTTAAATAAAAATATTGATAGAAGTTGATATTTATATTAGTCTTTTCAATGATTCTGTAGAAAAATAATATTCTAAACTAAAGGCTAGTTCTGGGTATGCTATTAAGTGACTCCATTATGACACATTAATAGCATAATTCATTGTATGTTAATTGCAGACCATGTTGCTAACTTCATATCTGCAAAGGTTTGATTTTAAGACCTAATTAATGGTTATCAGGCTCTGAGACACTGGAACAGGGCATACTTCCTTGAAGTCTAAACAGAACTTTAAATAATGTGGATTTGGAAACATGATGTTACGTCCTCCGTTCCCTTCCAGTCCACCTTCCCTTTGTTTTCCCTACTCCGCTTGCTTCATGTCTTGTTTTTACTTTTACCCTGTCTGTCTTTCGTGTCGTGCAGGCTGGGCGTGGTTTTTCCTCTCATTTCCTCATTATCTCTCGCCCTATCACTCGCACCTTCGGTTTGTATTTCGCACGCACATTCATCCGCTCATTCATTCTCGCATATATTCCTCACGCTCCACTCATTAGTTTACTGATTTACCGCACTATTTAGTCTCCCTTCTCTCTCTGTCTCTTCGCCAGTTTGTTATGCATAGTCAAGTTTGTCAAGTCGTGGTTCCTGGTCATTGTTTGTGGTTTACCGTAACCCTGTCTGAGTTTTACCTTTTCAGTTACCCGACAGCCTGCTTACCTGTACACCCTTAAACCGTCGCCAACCCCGCTTCCAGTCCGTCACCATTCGCCCTGCTGTGTTCCTGCTTCCGCCTATTCCTCTGCCCCTTTGCTATCGCCAACCCCGGATCCAGTCCCTCACCCCACTCGCCCTCTTCTTTGTTTGTGTTCTCGCTAAATAAAAGTGCTCCGTGGAGCTTTTTTTGTGAGTGTCTCCGAGTCCTGCGTTTGGGTCCATACCAGTTGAGGGAAACGTAACACATGAGGCCTATACACACAGGACACAGTAGAAGAACACAATTTTTCTGTGGGCGTTTATATCCTTCTGAAGTTCAGGTTTATTAGTCGTATGTTTAAAAACAAGCAGAGCAATTTAAAAGCGATGCATTATAGAATTATTATAGTGTACTAACATATTCTTCTGGGAGTTTGCAAACGGCTGAAGGACATTATTGTGGAGGGAAATAGGATCCAGCTTATTTTAGTAATTTATCTTGCATTTATCTGCAAAATAAATGTTTATTCACCTGGTTTTCTGTCGAAGTCAGCTGAGGGTAATTTGGAGACTTTATGAATTTATGGCAGGAAGGAAGTAATGCGATAACTCTTCGCTGTAATGACATACAGTAAAACTACGGAAATGTTCAAGAATAAAATTGTTTTTATTTGGAACCAAATGTTAATTTGATAAAAACAAAGATTTATTCACTACAGTGGTTTGTCTTCATTTCCATGTTTTCAAGCAAGTAACATACATCCTGTAATTCAGTTTGGAGGACAAATAGGAGAAGACTGTAGTTTTCATATATTAATACAGTATCTCACTCGTCAGTATATGAATAAAACACCTGCCATCTGTGGATGAAATGAACAGAGATGAGACAAGCAAATATCTCATGTTGGAAGAAACTAGAAACAATATAATAATACTCCCCTCTTGGGACCTTGTACTACAGGCCAGAAGGGAGGGACTCAGAGTGAGGAAACCCTTTGTTTGTTTTGGATTCCACTCCATAATAGAATCACACAACCTGGCTATTTTCTGAAATGAACATCCTGCAGTAGACTGACGTGTTCAGTGGCTACTGCTGTGTACTGAATCCTTCTCGGAATTTTAGGTGAAATTCACTGATAACATGTAGATAGATAGAGACAATGGTAAGAAATAATTCCAGCAACCCGTCAGAGTTGAATGGATTTGTATGGATTTTGTGATCCACCCTCGTTCGTTATCATCCAATAATTTCCGACGGGTCACTGGGCTTCTGCTCCTCAAAAATATAAAGATTAATAATGACATTTCAGCTTATTGTCTACTTCCACATTCAAAATAAAAACATGACCAAATTCCCATGACCAAATTCTGTGACCAATTCCCATGTAACCTAGCAGGACTTGTTTGCAATTAAACCTGTCAAAACACATTCCTTGCACAGGGAATTCAGGGAGGTGCCATTAGTGTGCAGGCCCAGAAGAACAGGCATGACACTATGGATAAAACAGGTCAGCGTGGCCTCAGAGGTGACAGGTGGTGGAGCTAACCCCATTACCTGACAATATGAGGGAAGAGCAACACAGCTGTTTAGCCTGGCTCTTAAGCATGTAAACAGATTTGCCGTAAGCCACAGTGAGGTCGAGGCGTGTCTCTCCACCATTCTGTGCCTGACACATCAATGTGGGTGTCAAATTTTCATACCTTTTTTCTTGTATGTTTTCCAGTTGGACTTGTATGTTGACATGACAGATTTACATAAAAAATGGTTATGCAAAGAATCTTATCCTCAAACCGAAGCTGTTCCCAAAATGCAGCTGGTCACATTCAAAGGATAAAAAAGATGTAACTGTTACGTTTCCCTCAAATGGACCCAAACGCAGGACTCGGAGACAGACTCACAATAAAAGCTCCACGGAGCACTTTTATTTAGCGAGAACACAAACAACGAAGAGGGCGAGTAGGGTGAGGGACTGGATCCGGGGTTGGCGATGGCAAAGGGGCAGAGGAGGAAGTGGAAGCAGGAACACAGCAGGGCGAATGGCAGGCGAATGGTAACGGATTGGAAGCGGGGTTGGCGAGGATTTAGGGGCGTACAGGTAGCAGGCTGGCGGGTAACTGAAAAGGTAAAACTCAGACAGGGTTATGGTAAAACATAGACAAAGGCCAGGAAAACACGACCTGACAACTTGACTAAGCATAACAAACTGGCGACGAGAGAGAGAGAAGGGACTAAATAGTGCGGTAAATCAGTGACTAATGAGTGCGGCGTGAGGAATGTATGCGAGAATGAATGAGCGGATGAATGTGCGTGAGGAATGCGAACCGAGGGGGGCGAGTGATAGGGCGAGAGATAATGAGGAAACAAGAAGGAAAACCAACACAACACGAGGACGTAACAGTAACTGCTTCTCCAACACCAATGTGTTACTGTATTATTGTTAAAATACAGTGCTTTGGGGGCTACTGAGTAAGGCACTGTTCTCGTGCATGGATGGGCCCCATGGTCTAGTACTGAACCCAGACCGTGCCAGTACTGATTGTTGCCAGCAGCCCCACAGAGCAACAGACACTTGGATCTAGCATCACTCAGGGAAGCGGAGGTTTCAGTCCGCTGGGACAACAGAGTCTCCTTTTGAACCAGTGACCCCCACTGGTTTGTCAGGCGCCCGCAAGCTTGTCTGTAGAACTGCGCATTAAGTGTCTTCCTAAAACTCATGTCTGTGCGAACCTGACTAACGAACTGCGCTGCGGTAAGAAGCAGCGGCGGTGACATCACATGCATATCTGTGCTCTCCCAAACAATGGAGGTTGCAATGAGTGTTGCAGCATAAGCATAATTGGACATGCCAAATTGGGGAGAGAAGGGGAAAAAGCATTAAATAAAGAAGACAGTGGGCCCTATCTAACCCAAACGCAAGTGTCTTTGCTATCTTACACCCGGCGCTAGGTTCATTATAACGCCTAACGCTTACGTCGTTTAACTACCATGTATTCTTGCGCCTGTTGCAAGTGAACTGGGCGTGTTGGTCTTAAGATGAGGAGTGGCCAGGATTATTTTTGGCGTATTGCTATCTTGAGCCAGCAGAAAGCACTTGCGCTAGAACCACCACAAACCTGGTCTAAAGTCATGTCGCAGTTGTTTACATGTTATTTTAACGGCGCATATAAGTGCATCTACATAGGCGTGTGCACAACGCGCGTACCCTCCTGTCTGTTACACACAGGGGCGCGCACAAGCATGACTAAAATATCGAGATCACAATGTAAAATATTATTATTGTGTAGGCTATATCAAAAATGCATAATAATAAAAGGTTCCATAGGTCCACATACCTTTCCCTCAGCGAAGGGAAACGATGCCACATTACATTGCTCTCAGCCCACTCCATCAACATCCAGGCGATGTGCGATGGTACGGGACAATGGCTATCCATTAAAAAGGAGCTGATAACACCTATATCAAGCCTAATGCGCAAATTGTGATTTGCACCTAATGCGTGAATTGTCAGGACATTATAAAACAAGGGAAAATATGCTGAACCTATGGGTTGCCAACCTGACAGATTTATTGTATTTAGTGTCATCATTAAGGCAAAATAACGTTATTTATGTTATTAATCAAAATTAGAATGCAGGTAGCCTAATGAACTTCGGATGAAGCTTGAACATGAGTTAATTGCATAATCAAATGAAATTCGTTAAACAAGCAGGCTAATTTGGCGTTTTCTAAGGTGAGACGGAAGCAATTGGTCGCCTATTCTCAGCTGTTGCAGGTGCTTTTAACGAAATTTAACCGCATATATTTTGTAAACAGCACTGTCAGGAATTACCGGGAACTCATAATGGTTAGCCCGAATAATATTGATCATAGGCTACTATTGATCCATATAGCCTATTCCTTGATCGCACTAAACGAGCATGTCTGTTTCGCCATCATAAGCAATCCACCAAGGTGGAAAAGCAGGCTTTTAAAGGGAATGGGATATGACATTTTGATTGGTTTATTGCATGTCACGCCCAAGACACACCTATAATTAATGAGGAGACTAGGTTCAGCCCATTTGGACGTTGCGCCATGCTTAGTGCCCAAAAAACACGCCGTTAAAATAGCAAAAGTGGACTTGGACACGCCCTAAATGGACTTTACGCCATGCGCTTAGACCAAGCGCCAAGATCGCCAAGATAGAGCCCAGTGTATTGTAACTGAAAAATGTATGTTGAATTTTGACCCGTATTTTTATTGCACTATTCAGCAAAGAATAAATTTGTGATTTGCACAAAACAGGAACTGGCCCCTCTATTTTTTTACTTTAGGCGGGTTTTGGGGAAATACATCTGCTTGGTATTTGCATGTTGTGAACTATGCGACAAAAATATTTATTACTTAGTTCAAGGGCATCTAACGAGTAACATTTCACCCATTTGAAATAAAACAAAATCTTCACACACAATTTCCATCTTTTTATAAACCTTTCAGCCATTTAAGTAAGGGGTGATAATCTCAACAGGTAAAGCTGATATTTATCCTCAAGGCCATCTCAAACAAAACAACAGGAAAAGGAGATGTTCTTAGCAGGAAACGGTGTGGCTAAAAGGCTAAATAGATTCTCTAACAAAGTTTTCAGCATTACCTCCACAGTTAGCTGGAAAATGGTGTCACTCTGAACACCTTGAAAAAGAGCGGAAACCAGGAAGTGAAAAACATTGCAATGGAGTTGATCGACCTAGATCTGGGTTATCTGCAGATACATTTGATAATATATTTCCTTAAAATGATGCTAATCATTTATTTCACATCCTGAACACTGACCTGCTTTATCGCTTTCATGCTGATGAGTTTGATACCAGTAGAATCTGTATTCCATGTTCATTAATATTAGCTTTAAATTAAAAATTTAACTTATTTTATTACTTGTGTGGTTTTAACACCCAAGCATTGGTCTACACAAATATAATTTATAATAACATACTTAAATGTTGGTTGACACATTAGGTTTTTCTCAATGAACATATTGACTGATCATGCCAGGTTTTCAACATTCGTAAGAAATGATCAACATTTATAAAGATTCTGCTGCGCGTTATTACCTTATCCATGATATGTTCTAGTGCTTGACTGAACAAGCAAAATGCCTTTCCTAACTTCTGGTGGCTGATGTGTAAAAATACATTTTTTATTTCATACAGAAAAGAAGTATGTGTTTACATTAGGCATACAAAATAAGGCATTAGAAAGGCATTTAATATTTCCTTTTTAACTTAAATATTGAAGGCTGTCATGTATGAAATAAGATGAAAATGGATGACATCAGTGCCTTTTATGTTATTAACCTCCCTTACAAAAATATTGGGCTTCAAGCAAATGTGCAGGAAACCTTTGGCATTGTTGCCACATGTTTGCGGCAAGCTCATATTTTCACATGCAAAATAGCTATTGTGGGAACAGCCATTCACTTCTGGCAAAGTTATTAGTTCACCACTACTGGCAAACTTTGACAAACCTCTGGCAACATTTTGTGGAAAACAATTTAGTTTGTGGCAAATGTGCTACATATTAGCTGCAAGTTTGCAGCAAACTATCCAGTTTTGTAAGGGCCTGTAAAAACATGGCACTTTCCTGGTGGTGAGGGGTGTCATTAGGGTTCGGCCCTAGAATCTCAGGTATGACCCAGCAGATGAAGTGGTCAGTGTGGTTTGGACATGACACCGGTAAGAGAAAACAACATTATGACACTTGACAATAAGATGGTGGACTACCACATATGATGTCAGTCCAGCCCATAAGTATTTAAATAGATTCTCAATGAGCTGCAATGGAGGTACATCTATTGTCCCTCAATGTGGGTATCATCCTAACTTTTGAGTACAGATTTAATAGAAAAAAAAAACAATTCAATTAAATGGCCATTCAATAACTAAAAATAGCAGGCAGTACAACCCAATTGTACAAGGGTCTTATGGATTATAAAGGAGACTAACATATAGCTAACATATGTTTTGACTTGTTTTGCCTGGTAGAATTATATGTTGTTTACTTTCCAATAACTTCATTTAAAAAAAATCTATCCAGTATTTTTAGAGAGGAAATGTTACGTAGATAAACCGGATCAATGCAAATTCACACTACAAGATAGTTCCATGTCATGTTTTTTCAAATCAATCAAAAATGTTTTTTTTTTGTAATAAACATGGTTTCAGCTCTTTGTCAAGGGCTTCTGGGTGAAATCCTTTTACAGTGGATTATCGTGAGGCAAGGTTATAAAACCGTATCTTTATTATTGACATTATCTCATTGCCAGACGGTTTCCTGCTTGAAAAATTGCTTTTTCCTAATTATGTTTGTGATGTCCTTGATGTGGTAATGGTACCTGGAATTATAGGCTAGGCGTATTTATTAACAGATATGATTAAGTGGCAGCTTCTTGTAAGGACAACTATCCCTTACTTCAATGGTTGATATATTCTGGATTCTACAATCTTTCTTTTACAATTTTATGGGCATGAAAAGAGATAAGGAAATGTATATTGTTTCTAACCGGAAAAATAACGGACTTCTTTTTTCTACACATATCGGCAAAAATAAAGAAACATACACTGATACCTTCTACATACAAATCAAAACAAAAATATAACCTAAAAAAAAGGAATTGTTTGCTGTTATTTTGTCATTGGTCCAAAACTTTTAATATTATGTGTTTAAACCCAAAATTCATAATTAGTTTTCCAGTATACATTCTCTTGCCAAAATACACAATATCATGCTATAACTACACACATACATAGCTAAATGATTGTTAATGGAGATACAGTACAGTATTTGCACCTTTTGAAAGATTATATTTTTATAAAGTTTCCATTAATAAAGTTGCAATTACAGCAAGAGACACAGTGTTGCGGAGTTTATTGTTTTATAAAGAAAGTGGATTTCACCTAATTTAGTCAAGAGCTGGACTGTACATTATCTGTGCTTCTCCTGCCCCCTGGTGTCTACATAATGATTTTTTTTAATTTATGGCTGGTGACAGTATAGGCTACTACTACTCAATAATTGCATTGAAAAAAACAACGTTTTTTAAAGAGAACGTTTATATTACAACTACAATAATACTTTTCATAACATTATTTTAACTTTATTACACATTATAACATTATTTTAATTTGTTCATTTATTTCAGAAAGATTGTAACTTGTAGTCTTCGTCCAATAAATCTGATATTGATATGTTGGCCTACCCATTTCAGTTAATATCTTCACTCACCCAATATATTAACAATTTGCACATTCCAGATGTCTGTGGTAAACTACAGTGGTGCTAGAAAGTTAACCCTTTAGAATTTTCTTTATATTTGCATAAATTCAATATAAAATGTGATCACATCTTCATCTAAGTCCTAAAACTTGATAAAGTCAACCCAGCTCAACAAAAAACACAAAAAACATTATTCTTTTATCATTTATTTATTAAGCAAAATTATCCAACATTAAATGCTTTGTTGGAAAAAGTATGTGAACCCTGGGATCATACGTATTTTTAAAGTATCATATTTAATATTTGGTCACATATCCTTTGCATGCTGTTACTTCCTGAAGTCTGTGACCCATCAATATCAAAAGACTCTCGATATCTTATTTTCAGGTACTGTTACAAGCGATACTATAACCTCTCTGCATCTGAATGTACACTGCCTGGCCAAAAAAAAAGTCGCCGTTGCACCCGTCATGCATAGTAGCCTACCCACTGTACAAGCCTCTGGAGGCAGTGTTATGATCTGGGTTTGCTTCAATTGGTCAGGTCTAGGCTCAGCAATGTTATGCAGCAATAAAATGAAGTCAGCTGAGTACCTGAATGTACTGAATGACCATCAATTTATCCCATCAATGGGCATATTCCAGGACGACAATGCCAAGATTCATCGGGCTCAAATTGTGAAACAGTGGTTCAGGGAGCATGAGGATCATTTTCACACATGAATTGGCCACCAGAGTCCTGACCTTAACCCCATTGAAAGTCTTTGGGATGTGCTGGAGAAGACTTTATGGAGTGGTTCGACTCTCCCATCGTCAATACAAGATCTCGCCCAAAAATGAATGCAACTCTGGATGGAAATAAATGTTGTGACGTTGCATAAGGTTGTCGAAACAATGCCACGACGAATGTGCGCCGTAATCAAAGCTAAAGGCCGTGCAACAAAATATTAGAGTGTGCGACTTTTTTTTTGGTCAGGCAGTGTATCTCTATGGGAATTGGGGGGTGAGACTAGATTCAGCTGTAAATTACACTGGTACAGTATGGAACACATCACTGGCTAAATGGCTGTAAGTCATCCAGGGTCTAAGGTATCAAATGAGCCCCAAACCATCACTCTGCGGCCAGATATGGAGTAGATGTGGATGGATCACTTTAAGGGTTTCTTCTCCTGACTTTTTTCCCCATGGAGTTCTATTGGAAAATGAGTTCTATAGGACTTAGATGAAGATGTGATCACATTTTAGATTGAATTTATGCAGATATACAGATAATTCTAAAGGATTCACAAACTTTCTAGCACCACTCTACATGTAGCCATTTCTGATATAGCACTTTTGATTTACACAATGTTTATATTTATAAACGACATGTCACATGAATGATTTAATGGTAGGTTATGTACTGCATTGGCTGAATGAAGAAAACAAATTATGATTTTTATTAGAAATATATACAACTCATATAATTTTAAAGTTATGATTTCAAATGAACTGTGCCATAATCCACTAGACTTGAATGGATAAAGTTTTTTTTTTGTTTTTTACTTTTTTATGAAATCAGATTACTGTTTTATTTCAGCTATTCATATATTAAACATTTTGAGAACAAATAAAATATCCCCATCAGTGTAATAAAAAAAAATCGAATAGCCTTTGAGAAATTATATTTACATCGGCAAACAAGTTTTGTCATTACTTTCCCTTTAATATTCAGACGCAAACCGCTGCCGCGTAATATGGCGCCTAAACTTAAACGGCAGTTTATACATTTAGCACTATCTTGTTTAGCCTACTGAATTTGGGAGAAAGTGGAAACGTATGAGTCGTCCTAGAACTATTTGCAGGGTTTAAAAAATAAAAATAAAAATCATGACAAATCCTCATTGTTTTGTTAAGTTATATCCAACTCAGCTTTCTAGCTAGATTTATAGCTAATGTTCTAGCACTTATGTCTGATGATTTAGCTCGGTTAGCATAAGTTACAAGTTATCAATACTTCCACAGTTTCTCTTCCAGGGATTAAAAGCTGTAAAGTAACTGTTACACTTGTTGCTGTCACCTATCTTTCTGGAAAATGACTTCCGCTTTGGTGAGTTCATCACTTTGCAGGGTTAAGAATGTTTAATTTTGCGAAACAAAAAGCTTAGCTAGTCTAACGTTAGTGCTAGCAACCTAGCAAACGAACTGATTTTTGTACCCGGATAGCCAAGTTTGCTAAACTACTATTTCTTATCTAGCCACGTCCCTGACTGCAGTTTCTGCTTAGCATATTTTTTTTACTGTGGCCTTGCTAACTAGTCTAGCTAGTAGGTTAACTAGATAATGTATTCACAACCTAATGGTAGTAATGGTGGCTGATTAGCTTTAGCGTAACATTAGTCTCCTTCATAGCTAAGTCTTGTTAACGTTAGCCAGCTTGCCTTATTTCGAGAGCAATCTAATTTAGCGAATTAGCTAACTGTTTTAACTTTCCAGTCATTTAGAAACGTAAAGTTAGCTGACAACATGGATAGTTTTGTTTAGATGGCCCAAGCTTTACTAGCAATGCTCTGTCTGTGTGTACGGCTTAACTGATACAGCCAGGAATACTGACAATTTTGCCACACGCTCTGATGAGTGCTTTTAAACTGTATACTACCATATTTTAATACAGCTAACTAGCAAGTTATCAAACGACGTAACGTTATAGTATGGTACCAACTTCGATTGAAATAAAAATATTTAAATTTGCTTCATATCCCACTTGGTTTCATTCATTATTCTGCGTTTGTAGGAAGACCCAACACTGGAGAGGCATTTCAAAGGCCATAGAGACACCATAACCAGTGTCGACTTCAACAGCAATATGAAACAAATAGGTAAGATATTTTTCATTCTTTACACGCTTGCAGACTGACTGACTGTCTCACTGGTCCTGAATGTGCTATTCTGTTTTCTGTTTTCTCCTCCAAGCTACGGGCTCCATGGACTCCTGTTTAATGATCTGGAATACAAAACCCCAGATGAGGGCCTATCGCTTTGTTGGACACAAAGGCGCAGTGATGTCTGTTCAGTTTTCACCATCAGGCCACCTTGTGGCATCAGCATCCAGGGACAAAACTGTTCGCCTCTGGGTACCCTGCATGTAAGTCAGAAGCACTGTAGCACCACCTCTATAACTTAGCTGCTCCCTCCATCCTGCACCAACGTAAAGGGGGATTTTCTGTCTTGCTGTCGGAACAATTAGTCTTTTGCATTTATATATTTAACATTTGCAGTGATATCTTTGGGATATAACTCCTCTTATATTATCATGTAAATTAGACTACTGTAGCGACAAATTTAAATGAATTCATATACTGTTTTGACTTGCTGCATGTTGTTCATAACTAGCTGGCTTGTGGTTCTAAATATCACCAGCCATCTTCAATATTTTCCCAGCCACATTATCTTTTACAATGTAACACAACCTGATTGGTTACCTGCCAAAGTGGCTGCTACAGTAGAAAATCTTACCAGACAGAATCAAAATTTTGCCAACTTTTGGCTGGTGGCGGGTGTTGATTTCACACCCTGTAGCTGACCCTCGTTGGTTTTACCGTTCGCGCCAGTCAGCTACCTAACATTTGATAAAATTAGCTTGCCATTTGGAACATTTCTTGTTCGCCTGTCACGCTAAGATAGGCCAATACAAAGCCAAACAAAACGCTGATTACCAGGCTTTGGTTTTACTCCAGTCCTGTGTTTTGAGTAAACGTACGACCACAAAAGAACCACAACCTAATATTTTAACAGAACGCTTTGACAGGATATGGAAAAGTCCCTATCGTGGCACTGTATCATCCCGGTATGCACATTAATACCGGTATACCGCCCACCCCTCTTCTGAGGTTTTATTGATTATTCTCTGATGTTTGCAGAGGCGCTTGTGAATTGAGCGGAGGTGCAGCACCTCCAGTGTTAATACCTGGGGGAAACCTGTAACTGAGAAATATGTATTGTGGTTCCTCTTATCCCCTGGGCTCTTAACTGCATCCATTACCCGTATCAGTATTTGATGAATGTGGTTAATATATTTCTCCACAAGGTGGCACTGTTGTTTCACGTTGTTGTTGGTTGAATTCATTTAACCAGTTTTCATTCATTTATTCAGATGTATTTAAGATGCATTTAAGGGACTGTGACACACTTTTATTTTTATACCACAACAGTGCCTATTGTGCCATTTACTGTTTGTTGTGTCGCTGTTTGATTTGCTCATATGACTGGATCAGTCTGTATCTTGATTCTTCTTGTTCTCACCACCTTATGCTCTTTTCTTATTTCAGTGCTTTATGTCTGTAATAACATGCATTATAGTTCTATACCGATGTAAGCTGTATGAATGTATTATTTGCAAAATGGTTCCAGTTTGGCATACGTTAACTCGGATGTAGTTATTTAGTGGTATTTTATTTAGTTATTTAGTGATGTTGCATATACCCTCACTAGGCTGGTAACGTTAGCCAGGTGTGGAGCTGTTGCTCATGTGACTCTGCACTTACTTCACTTATATTTGCTTACATGGATGAGTGTCTGCTGACTGAATGCATTGTAATGTAATGACTTGCCTTTCTACTGTCGTGCCTCTTCCATCTGTACAGATGTGATCCGTTGTTTAAAATCACTGGATGACAGGTGGTTCTTTTTATGGTCGGGTTGTAAAAAGCCATTCTCTGGTTTCTTGCTCTTGTATCTACTGGGCACGATGTTGCTGTGCAGACTGTAGAGGAGATTAAGGCACGATGTTGCTGTGCAGACTGTAGAGGAGATTAAGGCCCGTTGTGGTCCTGTTACACACAAAAAGAAAGTGTTGCATGTAATAAATGGTGCGCAGTGCGACTTTATGAATAATTTAAGCAGCTGAAATTAACTTGAATTCCACAAACTACAGCCTCGGTAAAGTGCAAGAAATTGCATTGAAAATTGTGGTTAAGATTTGAAAGGATCCCTGTATTTACTGTGTATATGAGGTAGTGCCTAAAGCAGCAGGGTTACTTACCTGCTCCTGAATATGAGGGTGAGGTGTTGTGTCGTGGCTTATGCCCTGACTCTTAACCCTGCTGAGCTGCTGCCTTTCACAAACTCTGAACTTTTCTGACCTGCCTATTAATATGCACTTCTTTGCTTGGATGGCCCTTTTTTAACAGCTAGTCTAATACCCTGGGCTGTAATATGCACAACCTCCATGTTTACTTGCCTAGTTGATTTCCCTATTACCTCACTGTTAACATTTAGCCTAGTTTTACGTAGTCACCAGTTCGACCAGTGAAGGATGGGCTACCCTTCTAAGGCAGGTTGCTTCACACCGGGGAGTATTTTCCTCAACACCTTTTGAGTGTTTTTTTTTTCTTCTCACTGGGGAGTGTTTTTCCACCTCACTTGTTGGTGTTTTGTGGTTTCAGCCTGGTCTCAATTTTTATATTTTCCCAGTTTCCTGTTTCCATTTAAAGGGTCTCTGTAAGGAGTGCTATACAAATGAAACCGAATCAAATTGGACCTGAAGTAATCGTGTCAATCCAGGTCATTATAGTGTTTTGGATAATTGTGTCAATCCGGGTCATTATATAGTATTTTTATGGTTTTATCTTTTTTCAGGGCATGGTATATGTAGACCTATAGATTCAGGATTTGTAATTTGGTTCGCGGTTAGTATAGTTAACATGCCGTAGTAGTTTTTTGGTCCATACTGGACTGGTTGACTGTGACGATGGTGGTAAACGTTGGGATTTGTTGGAAAGGTTAAGTGTGCCTGTTCAGGCAGAGATCCGGTACGTGGATGGGCCCCGTCGACAGGTCAGGTATCAAATCCAGGCTGTGCTAGTGCTGCCTGTGGATGGCTTCCCCTCAGGGTGGCAAATAATTGCCAATTATCACAGAGGTAGAGAAGGGGTGGTTTGAGCGTGTCAGCGACCCCTACGCAGTCGACGACCCCATTGTCATGTATCAGCCCCTTATTGGATACAACGCTATTGCATGCTTGTGTATTTTAGCCAGCAGGCTAGTAACGGGCAGGAATGTGCTATGTGAATAAGCGCATGCATAAGCAAGTGATAGCTTTGTGTCCAATAAGGGATTGGTGCATCACGATGCCGATGCAACCCGAAACAGGGGGTCGCCGACTCCGCAGTTACGCCGACCGGGATGAAGATGTCCCGTCACACACCGGCACCCTCTGCCTGGTTGAACTGCACACGAAGCGACTACCCCCCCCCCCCCCCCCCCCCCGACCCACGTCTGACGACCACGGGGTGAGAACAAGCGACCGTGACATGGCGTGCTTTAGGGGAGAGCGTGTGAATCTGAGGTCGCAGCGCGGGCATTCCATATTTTGGAGGGAAAGGGGTGAAAAGCGGTAAGAGAAAGGAAGGGGGAGCCGAAGATATGAGGAAATCCTCTTCCCAGGCTCTGTTTGGGAGAATGGGCTCTGGAGCCACCGGCGACGCGTGAGCGGGTACGCTTTCCACAGCGCTTTCCACGTCTCCCAGCGAGCGTCTTGCGGCCCAGGAAAGGGATTTATTCAATGGCTGCATGAGAAGAAATGGGGCTACCGGAGGCTGTAGATGTATACAGCCTTTTCTTTGTGTCCGGCCACCAGGCTGTTTGTATGAGGTCTGCTCTAGGAACTGCCGTTACTCTGACCTTCTCTGCTTTGTCTCCCAGCTGTATCGGTTAACAAACTCTATAGGCCGGAAACAGTGTAGGTAGCCGTGTAGGTAGGCACCAACCAGTGTCCCTGCAGGTTCTGGCCACACCATTTTACCATTTGTATTAAACATTATTGTAGATTGACGGCAGAGGTTTAAATCTAATCCTTACTTGTTTCACATTTAAAAAAATGGCACATTTGATAACTTTTTTTTTTGTAGAAATACACATTCAGTGTATTTGCATTCTGTAATTGCTCCTATATTTTCCATTGGTGCTGTCGGGTGCGCCATTCCTGCCAGGTATTCAAATGTGATAGTGCACGCGCAGGAACTTGGTTGTTGAATGAGGAAGAGAGAGCGCCTGAAATTAGGTTTGATATGTTGCTCAATATTACCGTGTCGGACGACATTGTTGATTTGTCTCTTGGCAGTCTTCTTTCTCCAAAATAAGTTACCGCGAGATTGCCTTCTAAGACAATTAAACACCTGGGGCCTGATTTACTAAGATTTGCTAAATCTTTTAGCACATGCAAAACTAATAACACAACCAATGATTGGTGCAAAACAAATACCTCGACCGATCATTGGTCATGTTATTGGTTTTGTGTGTGCTAAAAGGCACAGGTCTTAGTAAATCAAGCCCTTGATGCGCTCATAGTGCTGTACCCCCAAGCAAACCATGGCGCTTTGTTTGGCGGTGTAGCTTTGGTTTCAATGGAACTCTGGGAATTAGAGTATGAAAATGAACTGTTGTGACGATCAGTCACCACGGATGTTGCCAAGTCCCCCAAAACTGAAAAAGTACAGATTACCAATTTAAGTTTCACGGAGGGACCTCACTAAATCAAAGGGTAAAGTGTGTGGTTCAGATGTTGGGTGGAGTAAAGCTCAATCAGTTGCCTAGTGCTCTGGGACGTGCATGTAGGCAATAGAGCTGGTGAGGAAGTGAAAAGAGAGATGTGTAAGGGTGTGTACACACTGTTCCATCAGTCTAATTGAGTAAAACTTCTCACTGTTACTCTTATATTCATTCACACACACACACACACACACACACACACACACACACACACACACATTTGCACAAAAATGAATTTGCTATGAGGAAACTTAGTAGTTTTTCATTGTTTTGGCGAGTCAGCTCCATCTATGCAACACTACGTCAATGATGCGTCGCAGTGAAAGTAGAAACCTTTCAATTCGCTCAACAGATGTTGATGTGTTGTTACTGCCATACTATTACCTGTAAACCTTCAATGCGAAGGCCCAGTTTAAAATGAAGAGCAAACGTGTCTTTTAACACTTCCATCACGGTGCTGCGTACGCTTGCAAGTTAGAGGCATTATAGCTTTGAAAATGGCTGTTAGGCCCTGTCATGCTGCTGCCGCTCTGCTGACGTACGCGTTTCCCCAAATGGAGTGCAGTGACGTCAAGCAGATTCCAGACGTACTGTAAGTTATATCCAGGGCGGAGTGTTGTGTTTGCGCCGGGCTCTTCGACGTGCAAAAGCATGTTTCTCAAAGATTTCTGAAACATGACGTGGCGTAAGAACCTCTTAAGACCCCGGGCCAGTTTACACAATGCTCTCACATTTCCCCCCTTTACTCTAAATTACAGCCCGTGGGTTCAGCAGCTGGTCGTGGCTCACACACGTGGTTCTGGTGCTATCTTAAAGCACACACTAGTAGGTTTTTGGAGACGTTGTCAGTGACCCACTGAGAGACGGTAGAGGAATGCATGGGAATTCATTTTGTTTTCTCACTTTGCTGTAGTCCAGTTCGACAGGGAGCTTCAGTCAAAACGGGGAAATGACCACCCTGCTTTTCCACAGTGAGAGTCACACAGAGGATTCACCTTTGGATAATGGAATTTTCGCATGAGAAGTGCTTCAGAACACAATTGAACATTTCAGAATGGAATCAAATGGTTTTCACAGCTGTGAAATGTACACTATTGGATGGTAATTGGTCGATGGGGGGAGGCTGTTTGATTATTTTAACCAATTAAATTTGAGGGCGAGAGTGTGCAACACTGATTGACATTTGGCTACATGATTCCGGAAGCAGGAATCTGTCTGTGCGTACTAGTGCATAATCAACTCAGTACTGATGTTATTATCTTACTGTTTCACAAACACACAGATGGGAAAAATGAGTTTGACTTGATGGTTGCAGGGAGAAAAATGTGTAAAATGCTCCTGCAGCTTCCTGAACACCTGGCAGAGTCACCCAGGATCAGGCCATTATTACAGTATTAGCTGCTTAATTGGTGTTACTTGTTTACTTTACACTTTTTACTCAACTTTTGAACAATTTCTGTTCTATCATTTAAATAAAAGGTTATACTAAAATGCCTCAAGCAAAAAAAACAAAGAAACAAACTAAAAATGCTTCTCTGACCTGAAATTAAAAATGTCCCTGTGGAATTAGCATTGATATCAGTCACCATGAGCAGTGTAGAAAATGTCCCTGTGGAATTAGCATTGATGTCAGTCACCTTGAGCAGTGTAGAAAATGTCCCTGTGGAATTAGCATTGATATCAGTCACCATGAGCAGTGTAGAAAATGTCCCTGTGGAATTAGCATTGATGTCAGTCACCATGAGCAGTGTAGAAAATGTCCCTGTGGAATTAGCATTGATGTCAGTCACCATGAGCAGTGTAGAAAATGTCACTCTGGAATTAGCATTGATGTCAGTCACCATGAGGAGTGTAGAAAATGTCACTGTGGAATTAGCATTGATATCAGTCACCATGAGCAGTGTCGAAAATCAAGGCTACAGCTGGATAAATGGCAACTACAGAGATTTTTTATTTATCTTATGTGATTATTGTAAGCCATTGATTGGCTAAAGAGTCAACACACTTTGTTTCCAGGGCCTAAATTAGGAAACCACAAAACCCTCCAGTATTGACACCCCTGCCCTAAAGCGGGCTTTCTGCTTCTTCCTAGTCTTTTTTTTATATTTGAAAGATCAAAACATCAATTTGATATTTTCCAGCAATAATGATGTTGAATGATATAAAAATAATGATAAATGGGATGATTAAAAAAAATCTGCCTTGGTCATTAAGGTGAACTAAGGGAAGTTGAAAAAGTGTGAGCATATTTGTTCTTTCAGCTAGTATTGAAGCATGATGGTTTTTGAGATGACCTTTGAAGTCTTTAAGTTTTTCGCTTTTCATTTTCGCAGGGACTGAAGGAACACAAAACTAATCGCTGAAGTGACTAATAATCCTCCAAGGTGTGTTACTCTGGAGTGGCGGAGTGTTAGCTGTGGGTGGGAGGGACGGGTTATTAATAACTCCTGTGTTGAAAACCTGATAATCGTGTTCTGTCCAACAGAGAGAGAGAGAGAGGAGAAGAGGGAGAGGGTAGGAAGGAGAGGAGAGAGAGAGTGAGGGAGAGAAAAAGGAAAGCTGAAGAACGTGTGAATGAAAGGCTGAAGACACGGCCTGGTTTGCATTAACGCTGTTGTCGTGGGTCATAGTGGCCCTTGTTCTGTTCTAGCGTGCGCTAACGATATGGTTGAATGAACTGTAAACGGCCGCATCATTCACAAGACAAAGGGCACCATTCATTCACCTGAGTTGATCAGGGGTGTCCAGTCGTTTCCCAGAAGTGCCGATGTGGATGCAAGCTTTTATTCCAACCCACAGCTAAAACGCTTCATTCACGACCCTGATTAGTTCATTAGTTGATGACACTGACATTTGTTTATAGGAATATTGCCTAGACATCATTCCATCTGTTATTTCTGTAATTTGTAATTATCTTGGCCTGAAATTTGCAGTGCGTTTAGATTCTTCTGTTATGAAGATGGGTACATTGGTATGGGCTTTGTGCCATAGTCATAGTTCTAAGTCCAAGCCCTAAAGCTGTGTAAACTACCTAAATATGTGAAAATATGCTAAATTGATAGTGTGGTTTGTAATCTTACTTTAATGTCACATGACAATAAAAAGGTAATTAGTAAGTTCATTGCATTGCTATCTAGGAATGTAACTGCTGATGCTGACAGTGTACCTATCATTAGTAAGCTAGCTAAGCAGCTAATTTTCGTCACCGTGCATAGTGCATGCAATGTAATCTGATCCTTGCAAAGAATGTAGGAAGGGAGAACGACTATTTCCTTATATGGGCCTCAGTGGCTGTTGAAAGTAAGCGGCCTTGCTTAGCTTAAGCAGTTTGCCACAGGAAGGGTACAGGGTGGAATGGCTGCTGCCTGACAGACTGTAACATGTCTGTTACACAGCATTAGTGTTATCTGAAAATGAGCTAGTGTTACATGTATTTGGGAGTTGCGTTTGGGTCACGAAGCCACCCATGATCTAAACCGTCATAATGAATTCTCGATATCATAACCAGATGCAGCAGCTCACTTGATGGGCGATTGATTCATTTTGTAACGCCGCTTAGTGAGTAGCAGTGGTGATTTCCATACTGCAAGAGAATTCACACAAAATGGAGATTAACTCCGAGTGATAGCTCTCAGTGGAGGCCACTACTTGAATTGCAAATGGGGACATCTCTGTGATTAACTCTGGAGCTGTATACCTGTTTATTTTTAGAAATGTAAAATGCCTTTCAATAACGGCCGCTGTCACTCCAGCTCTCGCCACGCAGTCTTCTTGGCTGGATCCACCATCATCGTTATGCATTCTCATCATTTGAGGTGAAGCCGCGCCCACGTCTGTCCAACCAAGTTCTGTCAGCTTCTCTTCTTAATCTGGTCATTGCAAGGTATGCTCTGATGTCATATCCTGTGCGGTCCGTTCCTGCCTTGCCCGCATGCTTGTGTTCTCTGTTGTGAACCTAGATGTCCCTCATCGGTCATCATAGTTGTCTGTAAGGATGCTAACTTGCATGTCTTGAAACGGTTAGTCTTTGGCCTTCTCCTAAACTACTGGCCTGAAAAGCGCAGTAGTCACTAGGCTGTTTGTGTAGCGCTGTTTGACAACTCGTTTTTAATGAAACTCACAAAATAAAGATGTGTTGATTGATGCCAGCCCCTATCCATGGTTGCCTTTATTATTTAAAATGATGCTCACTCACTTAGTTTTATGTTTTCATTAGATTAGATTAGTTTAGGTGGGTCATTGGTTGAGAGACACTGGTTGACTTGAGTCCTTCACAGTTTATGGTCATCTAGCAGCGACCTGGCAGTTTCCTACCTGTGGCAGGGTTGACGGGAGTTACCGCGGTCTCTCTCTTTCTCTCTCTCCCCCGTCAGGAAGGGCGAGTCGACGGTGTTCCGCGCCCACACGGGGACCGTCCGCAGCGTCAACTTCTCCACCGACGGCCAGTCCCTCGTCACCGCCTCCGACGACAAAACCGTCAAGGTGTGGACCGTGCACCGGCAGAAGTTCCTCTTCTCACTCAATCTGCACATCAACTGGGTGCGCTGTGCCAAGTAGGTACACCGCCGGGCCAGGGCACCGCACCGCACCGCACTGCACTGCACCGCACCGCACCGCACCGCACCGCACCGCACCGCACCGCACAAGCGATACCCTTCTGCTTAATATCACCATAATGATTTTCTTCATGTGTAATATAATTACTAAAAAAAAAACATGGTTTTGTTTGCATGGGGTCTTTATTTAAGCCAAGACCCCTCTCTCATTACAATACATTTTCCCCTCAACTTTTGGCATCATCGCCATTCAGAACAGTAAAGTTCCACAATTTCCAAGTCGATTTGGATGTCAAGGGGAACAGAACACCCCCGGAAATGGCTGCCAAGCCTGAGTCACTAGGCTCTTCGGACTCTTAACCACGACTAAAATGAAATGCACAGACGCATGAGGACGTTTTCTGCTTGCCTGCTGTATTGAATCAGTTGCATTGTAGGAGTCTGAAACAGGCCTAATACTCGGAGATGTGGATTAATTCGTACCTGCTTTACTGTTGATAGAATGCATGGAAAGTAGTCATGACTATGACCGTTAATCACGCGTCATCCATCAGCACTGGCCGGAGTAGCTGAGACTGTCCCAGGGAGTGCCCAGATAAACTAAAAACAACAACTAATAAATCAATAAGTAAAATAAATAACCATATATAATTTTTATATGAAAATATGTTATAATATTTTATATTGAAACTCGCAGTGTGTGTAGTATACCCGATTTCTTTACATGACGGTGGAACCAGTGGCCGCAATATTTTCATCCTCCATAAGCCAGCACAGCGAATGTTGATATTAGCACTTAGGAGAGCAGAAAGGCAGCTCAGTCAGGAGTAAGATATTAGCACTTAGGAGAGCAGAAAGGCAGCTCAGTCAGGAGTAAGATATTAGCACTTAGGAGAGCAGAAAGGCAGCTCAGTCAGGAGTAAGATATTAGCACTTAGGAGAGCAGAAAGGCAGCTCAGTCAGGAGTAAGATATTAGCACTTAGGAGAGCAGAAAGGCAGCTCAGTCAGGAGTAAGATATTAGCACTTAGGAGAGCAGAAAGGCAGCTCAGTCAGGAGTAAGATATTAGCACTTAGGAGAGCAGAAAGGCAGCTCAGTCAGGAGTAAGATATTAGCACTTAGGAGAGCAGAAAGGCAGCTCAGTCAGGAGTAAGATATTAGCACTTAGGAGAGCAGAAAGGCAGCTCAGTCAGGAGTAAGATATTAGCACTTAGGAGAGCAGAAAGGCAGCTCAGTCAGGAGTAAGATATTAGCACTTAGGAGAGCAGAAAGGCAGCTCAGTCAGGAGTTAGATATTAGCACTTAGGAGAGCAGAAAGGCAGCTCAGTCAGGAGTAAGATATTAGCACTTAGGAGAGCAGAAAGGCAGCTCAGTCAGGGGTAAGATATTAGCACTTAGGAGAGCAGAAAGGCAGCTCAGTCAGGAGTAAGATATTAGCACTTAGGAGAGCAGAAAGGCAGCTCAGTCAGGAGTAAGATATTAGCACTTAGGAGAGCAGAAAGGCAGCTCAGTCAGGAGTAAGATATTAGCACTTAGGAGAGCAGAAAGGCAGCTCAGTCAGGGGTAAGATATTAGCACTTAGGAGAGCAGAAAGGCAGCTCAGTCAGGAGTAAGATATTAGCACTTAGGAGAGCAGAAAGGCAGCTCAGTCAGGAGTAAGATATTAGCACTTAGGAGAGCAGAAAGGCAGCTCAGTCAGGAGTAAGATATTAGCACTTAGGAGAGCAGAAAGGCAGCTCAGTCAGGACTAAGATATTAGCACTTAGGAGAGCAGAAAGGCAGCTCAGTCAGGAGTAAGATATTAGCACTTAGGAGAGCAGAAAGGCAGCTCAGTCAGGAGTAAGATATTAGCACTTAGGAGAGCAGAAAGGCAGCTCAGTCAGGAGTAAGTAACGCGGAAAGAAAAAAAGGCCTTCAGAGACGGTTCCAAGGGGTGGCATTGATGCCATTGTTTTTGGGACACGCAGTGCAGTGTGAATGAATCCTCCAGCAAGACGGCGTGTGTGGGCTTTCCTTTGAAACGGCAGGAAGACTGCGCTCTCGGACTGCTTTTCGAGCTCCGCTAATTGCTCATCTCGCCACCCCTGTGAGTCAGAGCATCTCAAGAACACTTGAGTCGGGGGGGGGAAAGGCCTTGTTGTTTCCAGGCGACAAGCTCTAAATATCACCCATTTTATAATGTACAGTAATTTGCTCTCTGACAGCAAGGCATGTTATTACCCTCTCGGGCAGACGCTTTGTAATTGGTCCTCTCTTGTTTTGTGAAACCTCCAGCCAGTATTTAATAATTAGTCATGGCTCATTAGGTTTGTTGGGAGTGTGATCCGTTTCACCATTAACTCTTGAATCACTTTGTGAAATTTGTAAAATTTTACTTTGTCACTTTACCCAAGTGTCTATACGGAAATGAAAAATACTATAATACTGTATGTTGTAAGTATGTGCACATTTGTGAAAATGTACATTTTAGCCATTTAGCAGACAGGTTTAACCAAAGCAACTTAAAAAAAGTGCAAAGATGAATATGTCATGGAAGTGTATTTCAGAAAATATATATTGCAATACCCGAAAGCAGCAATAATTTGGATATTTGAACATATATTATGAAGTATTGCAATATAGCTACATTAATATATCTTATGTCAGTATATTTTATTGTACAATTTCCGTGAGTTTTTTTAATTTTCTGACAGCATTAGTTTTGTATGGGATTTGCAATACAGTGTGCAGAGTTGTTGGTTTGTGTGGTGCCTAAGTATTGCACACAGAAATTTGTTGCATAATCATCACACTTCTGTAGACAATCTTGGAAAAGCAGTCCATATACTAGGGACATTTAGAAAATTAACATTATCCTGGATGGATAACGTGTGAGTATTAACACATTTACAAAAATGGGCATTCCTTACTTGCACACATTTAGGTGTGGAGATACAAATTTGAGCTTGTGGTCCATAGAGGATATATACCAGAGTGATAGAGATGTGTTCAATGAGTGTCACCCCAGAACAGTGTAAATGTTTTTTTTTTACAGGTACAATTGGCTAATTCATAAATAAGTGGTGTGAATCAGCAGGTTGCACGCACTCAGTTATTCCCCTTGTGATGGGATGTACTCCTGTTCCTTTTGATTGGAACTAATTTCTTTTGATTGGAATTGATTAAAATAATTAATTTATAATTTATACTGTGGCAGTTTTGTTCTCGCTTAGTGTTTTCATTTTATTAATTTCGCGTTTAAATTTATAGATTTCCGTGCCGTATACAGGAGGTAACTGAATGGTTAAACAGTTTTCATTTTATATTATAATCTTGATTGATGTACAGATTTTAGTACAGTATGCTAGAAGTAAAATAGTTTACTGAAAGCAAAATAAAAAAAAAGTCCAATAGCAATATAACTTACTGAATAATTTTTGACATCTCCAAACCCCAATTCCAAAAAAGTTGGGGCAGTATGTAAAATGCAAATAAAAGCAGAAAGCAGTGATTTGTAAATTCTGTTTTATATATATTAACTTTATAGATTTTTGTAAATATACGCTAATTCCGAATTTGATTCCTGCAACACGTTCCAAAAAAGTTTGGACGCAGGCAAAAAAAAAAAGACTGGGATGGTTGTGGAATGTTCAAAAAAACACCTGTTTTGAACATTCCACAGGTAAACAGGTGAATAGGTAACAGGTGATGCTATCATGACTGGGTATAAAAGGAACATCCATGAAGGCTCGGGCGTTTATGAGCAAGGATAGATTGAGGTTCGGCACTTTGCGAAAAACTGCGTGAGCGAACAGTCCTACAGTTTAAGAACAACGTTCCTCAACCCAAGATTACGCCATCTACAGTCCATAATATTATTAAAAGATTCAGAGAATCTGGAGAAATCTCCGTGCGTAAAGGGCAAGGCCGAAAACCAATATTGAATACCCGTGACCTTCGATCCCTCAGACGGCACTGCATTAAAAACCGACATGCTTCTGTAATGAATATGACCACATGGGCTCGGGAATACTTTGGAAAACCGTTGTCAGTAAACACCGTTCATTGCTGCATCTGCAAATGTAAGTTAAGACTACTACACAAAGCGTAAGCCATATATCAACAACATCCAGAAACGCCGCCGACTTCTCTGGGCTCGAGCTCATCTGAGATGGACAGACGCAAAGTGGAAACTGCTGTGCTGTGGTCTGACGAGTCCACCTTTCACATTTTTTTTGGAAATAATGGACGTTGTGTTCTCCGGGTCAAAGAGGAAAAGGACCATCCCGATTGTTACCAACGCAAGGTTCAAAAGCCAGCGTCTGTCATGGTATGGGGGTGTGTTAGTGCCCATGGCATGGGTAACTTGCACATCTGTGAAGGCACCATCAACGCTGAATGGTACATATGCATTTAGGAGCAACATATGCTGCCATCTAGACAATGTCTTTTTCAGGGACGTCCCTGCTTATTTCAGCAAGACAATGCCAAGCCACATTCTGCACGTGTTACAACAGTGTGGCTTCGTAGTCAGAGAGTGCGGGTGCTAGACTGGCCTGCCTGCAGTCCAGACCTGTCTCCCATTGAAAACGTGTTACGCATTATGAAGCGCAAAATACGACAACAGAGACCAAAATACGACTTTTTTGGGACGTGTTGCAGGCGTATATGAGCGTATATTTACAAAAAACAATAAAGTTTATTAGTTAAAACATTAAATATCTTGTCTTTGTACTGTTTTCAATTGAATTCAAGGATTTGCAAATCATTGCTTTCTGTTTTTATTTAAATTTTATACACTGTCCCACCTTTTTTGGAATTGAGGTTTGTATATGTGGGGAAGTTGATAACATTTCAGTCCATATCTCACTTGATTCCATATCTTACTTTATTAAATTAATTGACTTCAATTTTCAGATTTTCACCGGATGGTCGACTAATAGTTTCAGCGAGTGATGACAAAACCGTGAAGATATGGGACAAGACCAGCCGCGAATGCATACACTCCTTTTACGAACATGGCGGGTGAGCGTTCCTGCCCTATTCAGCATTTCAGAAATTGCTGCATTTTTTGGAGCGCAGTATGTTTGAGCACCAAATGTACAATTTGTTCTGGGGGGGAAAAAAAAAAATATGGGTCTTTGATGTCGCACAACATGCTTTTGCTATGTAGTTTTTGTACGTTTTTTGTTTTGTTGACCGATAACCTGCATAATGGGTGAGAGGAGAGTGAATTGGCTTTCTCTGCCCACACAGAGCACAGTGGCTAATGACAGAAAAGGCCCATTTTACAAATGTATCTTGTTTGTTTTATTGGCTGTAATTATACTAATTTCCCCAATGAAAGTTAACCTACAAATCCTTTATATGATTATGATATGTAGCATACCTAATGAGATAGTATTTTTCATATATGTTAATGAGCCTTTTCTTTACCCTTAGTTTACTCGGTTAAATGTCAAGATGTGAAACTGTTATGCCTCTAATGCTAACACTGTTGGTGTGTAATGTTTCTGTCATCTAATAATGTGGTAATCACTGCACGTGCTGTTGTAGTCAATGCCATTGTGTATACGTGTGCGGAAATGGCTGCCTCTTGCTTCCATCTCCGCAGTCATGTGACGTACGTGGACTTCCACCCCAGTGGCACCTGCATTGCCGCGGCCAGCACAGACAACACGGTCAAAGTGTGGGATATCCGCACTCACAAACTCCTCCAGCATTACCAAGGTGAGGCCCCTCTGCCGGGGACGTCCGGCCCCCGGGGACGAAGGCTTTGCGCGTTAGCCTGGTTTCCGCCGCCCTACCTGCGCCCGTGCGGCTCTGTAACGCAGCCCCACGTGGCGGTTTGGCTCTCCGCTCATTGAGACTCCCCCCACACCTGCATGGTACTGCTTGTCCAGGAACATCATTAGAGCTTAGCCGTTCTTGTACTGCTCATACACTCGTGTGTGTGATGGTTTATTTTAAAATAAACCGACACAGTTTGTTCTGTTGGTTAAGACGGTAGAAAAGAACAGACTGTAACCCTGGTCCCGGAGAGCCGCACCGTGTGCTCGTTTTTGTACCTTAAACTCGGCGACCCTTTCAGACCCAGGGTCTAGGTGAGGCGAGTGAACGGTGCGATGAAACCGCTTCCATTGATCCAGGTGCGGGGGGTGCAGACCCCTGTGGGTAACAAGAACGAAACTGTGATGCTTGTGTTGTTTTTTTTGTTTTGTTGTTGCTATGCCTGTATCACAGAGCAAAGAGAATAAGAGAAGAGAGGGAGCTGTGAGCTGTGAGCTGTGCTTCTCGTGTGCGCCTCTCCTGTACAGCGTGGGAGGGGAACCCGCCTCTGTTCAAGCGTGAACTATTGATTACGTGTGAACAAGTCAGAGCTACCTACAGAAGGGGCTGTTCGGTTCACTTGGTTTCATGCTGCGTTGATACCAGTGTTTAATACTGAGAGTGCTGATGCTCAGTGAGGAGCGGAATTCTACCCTGGCTTGCGTCTATGATGCTACTACCACACAAGCCACAAGGGGGCATTATATACAGGTAATTTGGCCAGTGAGAATCATCCAGAGCGCGAGAGTGCTCAGACCGGTCTTTACCTTGGTTTGTCTTTGTGTGTTTTAATGATTTGCAGCTGTGCTGCTGCATTTGATAAGCTATAAGTCGTAGTAATAATAATAATCATAATAAAGCATTTATTTATGCAGCACCTTTCATACAAGACATTTGCAGCCCAGATGTGTCACAGAAAACGTAATAAAATCAAGATCAGATGAATAAAAACTAGATTAAAAGTAAAACTAATTGGCGGGGGGAGTTAACAGGGCATTGCTGTAAAAGAGCATGCGTGCTCAGTCAACCTATCCTGTATAAATAAAAGGTTAAATAAATGTGACTTTTAAAGTTATCTATTGTTACTGTACTGTATGGTGCCTTTCTGATATGCAGGGGTGGGCTGTTCCAGAACCAGGTTTTCTTATGATTTTTCTTAGGAAAGCACATTGGTGTGTGGAATTTAACACGTGTTTCATTACTCTAATTCTGTTACATAATGTAATTCTGAGCTAAATTAGTTCAGTGCTCAAATACAGAATTGGTTGCCTCAATATTCATGAAACACAAGGTGGAGTCAGTCATCACCACCAGGTACAGTGTAATATCCTGCTATGTGTAACTACATGCCATTTATAAGATGCATCATTTTGCCATCACGGCTGTATTTTCTTAGTCGTATTATCATGCAATGTTTAGGCCAGTAGTTGATATACACTGCCTGGCCAAAAAAAAAGTCACACACGCTAATATTTTGTTGGACCGCCTTTAGCTTTGATTACGGCGCGCATTCGTTGTGGCATTGTTTTGACAACCTTATGCAACTTCACAACATTTATTTCCGTCCAGAGTTGCATTCATTTTTGGCAGAGATCTTGCATTGACGACAGGAGAGTCGAACCACTCCGTAAAGTCTTCTCCAGCACATCCCAAAGACTTTCAATGGGGTTAAGGTCAGGATTCTGGTGGCCAATTCATGTGTGAAAATGATTCCTCATGCTGCCTGAACCACTCTTTCACAATTTGAGCCAGATGAATCTTGGCATTGTCGTCCTGGAATATGCCCAATGATGGGATAACCTGGTCATTCAGTACATTCAGGTACTCAGCTGACTTAATTTTATTGCTGCATAACGTTGCTGAGCCTAGACCTGACCAATTGAAATAACCCCAGATCATAACACGGCCTCCAGAGGCTTGTACAGTGGGCACTATGCATGACGGGTGCAACGGCGACTTTTTTTTTGGCCAGGCAGTGTACGTTCTTTGTACTCAATCATGCTGTGTTGCTGCAGTAGCACAAGTTAACAAGGCCATATAAACATCACCACACCATTACATTCACACACTAGCGCACATTTTATTGACAGAAAAATAGCGCAGGGTTAATGAAATATGGGTGCGTGAGCGTTTCACACATTTTTTTTCTGCCACCACAATAGGCAAAACAATTTTAGAAGGACTGTAGGAAAGTTTACGATGGCGATCGTCAACACCGGTCATGGAGAGATGCAGAGTCTCCTGATTTTCGTTTTCACCGTACAAGTATACGAGTGTGTCAGACCCAAGCAACCAGGTGAGGTGAGTTGGTCTAACTGTAAACGACTACTTTAATTGATTCATTAGGTGCTGATTAAAAGCGGAAACCAGCAGACCCTGAGTCTCTCCCGCACCAGGGTTGAGGACCACTGTCTTACACTGTCATTGGCGGGCAATCGGGATAAGCATGCTTTATTTAAATTGTACAGGCATTCTCCTCAGGTACAGCCACTGCTTGGGGAGGCCAGTGGAAACAGGGCTGTTATGAGTATATGGAGGTTTAAATCAAAACATTTCTCAGCTCTGCTAAGGAGGTGGATGTATGCGATATCTTTAACAAGGTCATCACATTGAGAATAGTTCAAACAGTGGTCCAAGAACAAAAATTGATTGGTTTTAACAATTTTCAAGATTGCCCTGCATGACTTTCAAACATGTTGTTTTTCTTATTCTGCTTCTTCCGTTTTTTTGTGAACAATTCTTTAAATAAATTAAAAACATTTTTGTAATATAAGGAAAGTCTGCAGATCTTAACCTTGCAAAGAGTGGATGGACTGGAAGATCAGACTTCACAGTACACAGCTTTCCCTCCAAAAAGATACATATCCAGGAAATAAAAGAACCAAACTGATTTTAAATGAACTTCGACTCACAATCCTTCAGGTTAGATTACAAACCGTAATATAATCGGAAGTAAGTTGTTTGATTTGTGCCGGCAATTCTTGGAATTATTTAAAAATAATTGGAAAGACCTTATCAAGGTTGGCTCGATTTATTTCAGCACAGCCCTGTGGTTATGTAAGATTTTTAAGATTAAAAGCCGCTGAGGAAAATAAATGTCAATTACATTACACAACCCATTGTCTGTAGCAGTCATAGGCCAGGCGCAGTCATAGGCCAGGCGCAGGAAGAAGGCTGTGTACTCTCACTAATCACACGCTGCTCTGGCAAACCAGTGACTGGAGGGTCACATGATCACACTGTGGAGGGAGCTTTATCACAGTCACAGAAAGAGCCAGCCGCCTTAACGGCCTGAGAAGGGGTTTCACCAGCGTGGCGGAGCTATACGTCCGCCGTCAGCCTTTACGCATATTTCAAATACTTTGACTCTTTAGTTGCCGGGTGAAATTTGAGAACACTCCTGAAGATCCCTGACGTTTTTCTAACCAAAATGCATACTCGAATGAAATACATTTTCTTCCTCTGGATATTGGTGAAATGGGAGGAAAAAAGAGAAAAGATATTTTTTTTGTTATAGTCAGTATTTGCTAGTGTATAAAGGGTTAAAGTATTTTCAAATAAAGTATGTGACCCAGGTAAACGGAAGGCAAGAGGTGAATGGTCGCAAAACAGGCTAGTAGGGATAAGTTTGGCGAGGGATAAGTTTGGAATCGGTAGGAAGTGAACCTCATGAGAAGACTGCCAATGCTGACTATGTCTATCTCTTCAGTCAGGAAGTCACTCAGTGTGTAGTGCACTGCGGTCACTCACTCTTAAGCGAATGAGACTGGAATCGGCCGTATCTGTTCAATGGGTAACATCAACTCTGACAGCATCTGAGCCCTGACGGTACCCTGTCATTCATAAAAGGAAATGCCCGTATAATGAAACGTTACAACCAATCATGGTCTGCACGACTACATCGGTTTACTTTTTTTAAACGTTTGTTTCCCAAATGTCCAGTTCACTTCATGTCTGTGCTCTTCAGAAATGCATGGGCTTTTCTGAAGCGGACAGATTAAGATTATGCATTGTGTATTATCCACCTTTATTAAATAAAGCAATGCAATGATGCAGGGTTTTGCTCAGGTTTCTCCCCGCATCATTTCTTTGATTTAATTAGTGTTGAAAACACTGATACCGAATCTCATTCCCGTTCCTTCTCTTGCTCTTGTAGTGTGGCTAGACATCCTCTAGGGGGTTTCTGGTGCTTTCTCAACAGCAGTGAACAAGGGCACATTCATCCAGAGTGCAGAGTAAATTGGTCTTGAAGTGATGTTGACAGTTATTTTGAATATATTGAGAGGTATTTACTTAAAGGTCTTACAAATGTTGGCAACACAGTATCTAGATGAAGAATTTGATTTATGTAGACTGTGGTCAAAATGTGAATAGGGCTCTTATTCCAAGACACTTTGTACTTATTTAAATGATAATAATAATAATAAATTAAGTTAATTGTATTTGAGCTGGGTAATGCAATTGGAGTATCTATTATCTATAGAATAATAATAATATCTATTTGTCTGCATTTTTTTTTGTATGCTCATGTGAAAACCTTTTAGAGTTTTTTTCCCATGGTGCTGTTGAGTATTTGTTGTGGTTACTGGGTGCTCCGTTTGGTTTTCAAATGCTTATGTGCGGTGTTCAGTTCAAAGACATGCAGGTTAGGCTAATTGGAGAGACTAAATTGCCCATAGGTATGGAGTATGTGAGTGAATGGTGTGTGTGCCCTGTGATGGATTGGTGACCTGTCAATGGTGTGTTCCAGCCTCTCGCCCAATGCATGCTGGGATAGGCTCCAGCCCCCCCGCGACCCTGACCAGGAATAAGCGGGTTAGATAATGGATGGATGGTGATCAAGTACCTGAGTGCCTGCTGTGTGTTTACAGTGCTTTAGTGATGAGTACCTGTTGTGTGTTTACAGTGCTGTAGTGATGAGTACCTGTTGTGTGTCTGCAGTGCACAGTGCTGTAGTGATGAGTACATGTTGTGTGTTTGCAGTGCACAGTGCTGTAGTGATGAGTACCTGTTGTGTGTTTGCAGTGCACAGTGCTGTAGTGATGAGTACCTGTTGTGTGTTTGCAGTGCACAGTGCTGTAGTGATGAGTACCTGTTGTGTGTCTGCAGTGCACAGTGCTGTAGTGATGAGTACCTGTTGTGTGTTTGCAGTGCACAGTGCTGTAGTGATGAGTACCTGTTGTGTGTTTGCAGTGCATAGTGCTGTAGTGATGAGTACCTGTTGTGTGTCTGCAGTGCACAGTGCTGTAGTGATGAGTACCTGTTGTGTGTTTGCAGTGCACAGTGCTGTAGTGATGAGTACCTGTTGTGTGTCTGCAGTGCACAGTGCTGTAGTGATGAGTACCTGTTGTGTGTTTGCAGTGCACAGTGCTGTAGTGAATGGGTTGTCCTTCCACCCCTCTGGGAACTACCTCATAACAGCCTCCAACGACTCAACCCTGAAGATCCTGGACTTGGTGGAGGGAAGGCTGCTGTACACACTGCATGGACATCAGGTACAGTACACTGCCTGGACGGTCTGTAGAAACGTCTTTCTGGAGCACTGAGACAGACAGACACCCCTTTCTCTCCTTGTCCATCTTCCAGAAAGAGTTGGAATCCATTGTGGCAGTTACACAATAGGGCCCGGCCAATATGAAAATTCTGTCGCCAATACCGATTACTTGGAGTTCTGATAACAAATATTATCTGGCAATATTTTTTTCCCCATTTCTCAGCTTTGGTCAAAGACTCAACAGACACCAATAGTTTTAGAGAAACACCACTGTATCTAGTCAGCACACACATATTTCACTTAAAAAAATAAATAATAATAATCAACTAAAATAAATTAAAATGAATAACATCAATGCACAAAATGACAAATATATAAAACAAAGCTCTTTATCAATAGCCATCTTTAAAATAAATAATATGAACTCTCACATTAATTCAAACAAGTCATATAAAAGACATATTCAAAATTTTTGAGAGAACCTCCGTCATGAGACTTAAAAATGCTCTTACACAAGAGGAATCCATGGATTTTAAAGAAAAATATTAAAGGAAAATATTAAAAATGTGTTTGTTGTATTGGAACAAAAGTGTCTCACAAATTAACTGTGTTCACACACTTTACTAAACAACAAATTGTGCCGTATGCCATCAATTAACAGTCACGGGTTACAACCATGACTTTCTGTCTGGTAGCAGTATTGCAGTTTGCAGTGTCAACACTTGGGCCATGTCAGAAAATTAACTTTCTAATAGTCTCAGGCCAAGAGTGTTAAGTGGTAAGTTGAATAGGATTGGGGATACTGTGCAGGTAACGAACACTCGCCCTAAGAAAACAAATAAACACAATGTTCCTGCCTTCACTTGTTGGATGCTTGATATGCTGACATACGTTCATCACGTCTCGGCTGACAACGTTACTGACTTGGCATATCGTTATTCGTTTGAGAGCGTTCATAACTGCCAATGCTATTTTTTACATTATGTAACCTGCGTTTGACTGATTAAAAAATTGAGGTCTGATGTTTCCTCTCCTATTACTGATTACTGTTTTTGGAGAAAGTTGTACTCGCCTGAAGTGTGCAGTGCAGTCAATCTCAGTGCAGTCAAACTTGTGAAACCTCTTCAGATAACAGATGGACCATAGAGGTCAGTGAGATGGAAACCTCTTCAGATAACAGATGGACCATAGAGGTCAGTGAGATGGACCCTCTGATACCCCATGTTAGCATTAGTAGCACCCTTTATGTGTGGCTATTATTCAAATTACACTATATGGCCAAAAAAAGCCAGCGGTGTATATGGACACCTGCTCGTCCAACATCTCATTCCAAAATCATGGCCACTCGTTAGTCCCCCCTTTGCTGCTATATCAGCCTCCATTCTCCTGGGAGGGCTTTCCACTGGATGTTTGGTCATTGCTGCTGGGATTTACTTCCATTCAGCCAGAAGAGCATTAGTGAGGATGGGCACTGATGTTGGGCAATTAAGCCTGGCTCACAGTTGGCTTTCTTATTGATCCCAAAGGTGTTTTATGGGGTTGAGGTCAGGACTCTGTGCAGGGCAGTCAATTCTTCCACACCGATCTCGACAAACCATTTCTGTATGGACCATGATTTGTGCACGGGGGCATTGCCAAACTGAAACAGGAAAGGCTCTTCCCCAAACTGCTGCTACAAAGTTGGAAGACCAGAATAGTCTAGAATGTCATTGCATGCTGTAGTGTTAAGATGTTCCTTCACTGGAACTAAGGGGCCTAGCACTAACCATGAAAAGCAGCCCCAGACCAAGGGGTGTTCAAATATTTTTTGGCCATGTAGTGTAGCTGTCGTGTCCATGAATGAGGTTTTTCTTAATGACATTTCAAGAGACGACGGGATACAGACATATGTGGAAGCTGATATATCGGCCGGGCCTTATTACACACGAGGGAAAAAAAACATTTTATCCTTTTATTGTTTTGTTTTCTACTATTGTCTCTCACTCCTGTGTTTGTTTCGAGTAGTGAGGATTTGTCTCCTGACAATCTGTTACAGTGAAGCAAAGTGTAATTTTCAGTTAAATCATGAGATGTGACATCGTGGCCCGAAGCCCTTTGGCTTAATCGGGCTTACGGTTCTCTTGTGTGATGCAGTATCCAGTCGGTCTGGCTTTGCTCTGGGTGGAGCTGTGCCACAGCGCAGCGCCATCGTTCGTTCGCTCTGCCCAGCTGCTCTGACCCGCGTGCAGCGTGAGCCTCACCACAGAAACCCTCGTCTCCCTCATTAATCTGTCAGACAGAAAACATTTGCTTTATTTGTCTTGGGTTTCCCTTTTTTGTAGTTCCTTTAAAATTCTGCCTCCTGAAGTGTATTTTAAAAAAATTATTTAAAAAAAATAAATAAAAAAAATGTCAAGGAAACCACCTACCCGCTCGGAGTGAGTCATAATTTTTGGGAGCCTTCCGCCTGTTGTGTGATTGCTTTCGTATGTTGGGTTACTGAGCGTGTGGGCTGATGCAGGTCAGCTTGCTCCTGCTGCTCGTCTCCCCCGCCCTCGCACCTAAGCCCAAGCCTTGCACCGCCCACACATGCCCCTTTGCTCCCTTTCCCCCGGCTTCCTGTTACCCCTCCTCCCGCCCACGTACCTTCCCCCTCCCCCTCCCCCTCCCCTGCTCCTGGGCCTCACCCTCGCACTTTTCCCCCTCGCCTGCCGCCCACGCCGTCACGTCTTCACTCCTCCGCACTCGCCCCGGGCCCCTGTACCCCTCCCCCACCCACGCTCCCGGCTCCCGCCCTCGGGCACGCCCTCTCGGCCCGGGCCTCGCCCACGGCTTTTAAGGCGAGGTGAGAGGCCGCCGCCACCGCCTGGTGTGTCGGGTTGAGGAGCGCGATGTGAATAATGTTCCGGAAGTAAAGAAAGCGGGCCTCGGGGTGGGGTGGGGGGGGGGGCAGGGGAACGACTGCAGGCACGCTCGACTCTCGTTTCCCCGTCACGGCCGACGCCCGCGGCGTGAGGGGCCCAGAAGAACAAGCCCCCACACGGAGTGAAGGTAGAGGTGTAGCTGCGTTACCGTGGCGATGACGCGAGGAATCTGCCCCAGTCACTGCTCCCTCTCTACTGTGCTGTGTGTAAAAGGACAGGTGCCAGCGCCCGATTTGGTGATGACTCCTATTAATCCAGCTATCCTCCATCTCGTTACATTTCTTTTTTGCCTTTAATTAACCATATAGGTCACCTGTTCTCATTTGCAGTGATGACCAGGGACTCAATGTGATTAGGGAATGCTAGGGATTTGTGCAGCCAATCAGATGTCGAGGATGACTAGGTGGTGAGATTTTATATGCTCAGTAGTCCCACACTATATTCACCTTAGTCTTTTAGCCAGTGTGAGATTAGCAGAGTAACTGTTTATTTCCCATTTTGAGGGTTGTCAGTCAACAGACTTGTACATAGGGAGATAATATCCTGAGGGAAGGATTACAGTGAAATGAAGCAGTCTTGTTCAGTACCGTGCTGTTTTCAACGAGGGAAATGTCAACTGAGCTGGAGCTCATCATATTAGCCACTTCCTGTTTTATGGAACAGCGTGAAATGGCGTGCAAACCATGTGTTCTTACTGAGTACTATCTCTTCTGAATACCCTCAAATAACAATGCATGTCCTAATGTTTATTCATTAGATTTCCTCACTTAATAATAATGTCTGTAAGGTTTCAGGAGAGGCGGAAATGTCAGATTGGCTTTACTTCCTTTTGTGACATGTTAAAATAGTCCAATGGTATCAAACAAGTAGATATGGATGGATCACTTTAAGGGTTGTTTTTCCTCACTCATTTTCCTATTGAATTCTATGGAAAAATAAGTCAGGAGAAGAAACACTTCAAGTGATCATCCATGTCTACTGCATATCTCACAGCAGAGTGATGGTTTGAGGCTTGTTTGATACCTCAGACCCTTGATGACTTACAGCCATTTAGCCAACCATGTGTTCCATACGTAATTGACAGCTTAATCTAGACCCCCCCCCCCCCCCATTCCCATAGAGATCTATTCAAATGCAGAGAGGTTATAGTAACTCTCGTAAGAGTATCAGAAAATAAGATATCAAGAGTCTTTTGATGTTGTTGGATCGCAGACATCAGGAAGTGAAGTCATGGCATGCAAAGGATATGTAACCAAATATGAAATATGAGGACTTTATTTAAGTTTGTTAATTTGTCCAATTACTTTTCACCCCCTAAAATGGGATGTATAAAAAGGGCTACAATTGCTACACGGTTTAGCCGATATGTATGCAAAACCCTTCGAATTAAAGCTGAAAGTCTGCACTTTAACCTTATAGTCACTGTTCCATTTCAAATCCAATCTTCTGGAATACAGAACCAAAACAACAAAAATTGTCACTGCCCTCAAACTTTTGATCCCAATTGGTGGTTATGACCCAGTAACAGAGTACTTACAGTTGGTATTTTGAATTGTGGGAAAGGGCTGATAACACTTCTCCAGACCCTTTGTGAGCACTTGAGAAATGTTTAATTTCCGTTAAGTGGCCTCTGGTCTCCGTTTGCATCTTGTGTAACCTTGTTGGTCAATATGTTTAACTCCTACAAAACCTCTGTGATGTAGAACCTTTTTCCTGGGTCAGCTGCTTTCAGGCATGACCTGAAGTCAGTCGAGGGTAGTGGAGTTCAGCACGGTTCATTTAAGGAAAGATCATCTTTAAGGAGTTTCCATAAGATCTATTGTTTTTTTTTTGTTTTTAACATTTGATATTTTTGTGGTATGAGTCTATTGCATGTCCTGTCATGAATGAAGACTAGTTTCACACATTTTGTATAAAAAAAACCCAACAAACCGAAATTAGTTTTCCACAGTCTGAATTACAATGCCCAGGAGGAGATTTACTGGGGAGATTTCCTGATTAAATTAACTTGCTCCATGGCCTCTAGCACTTTTAGTTTCCCACCCAGGAAAATGAAAAGGGAAATGTTTTGGGAACAGGCAGTGTTCCTCAGGTTTCACCTTCTTACCCAGGGCAAATTAAGCTTTGTGCTGCATAGGGTTGCAAAATTCCAGGAATATTCAAAGGTGGAAACTTTCCATGGGAATTAACGGGAATAAACTGGAACTGTTGGCGTTATTTGTACTAGCTGTAGCCTATTTACCTTGTCATATGCAGACAAATATAAACATTTTGTTTTGTCTTAAGCAGACATCCATGCAAACATTTGTGAGTAAAACTTTAATGGATTCTTTCTTTGAACAAATATCATGAATGTTGAATAAAAGAAATGTATTCCCTAACCACCCCCCCCAAAAAAAAAAAGTCCCATTCAAAATGGATGTAGTCCTTGGGCTCAAATGCAGTAGTGTGGCCTCAATGGAGTACTCAAGTGACTATGTCACACTGGTTTCCCATTCATTTAGACCATACACATTAACTAAAACTTACTTTTAAACAATTTCTAGTGATTATGTCTTACCATCAGCATCAATTCCCTGGATTGTTCAATATAACGCCCGTTCGCAAAATGACGTTTTTCTGGACCAGCTTCCAGTATATTTTATGTTTTAGTATTTTTTGTGAATATACTAGCGCTGGCAATGTTTAAAAGCTCGACGTCCCATAATTCCCTCCAGACAGTTCAATGAAGTAAAATGGCCGAATTAGCAAGGTGGTATGCACTGCCAAAAATGTCCAGAGAAGATGATTATATCTGATTGGTCGAGAACGACCCGTGCGTTGCAGTAATGGATACGTAGACCATTAAAGTGGACTACAAACCGGACTACAATCATTAATCATTTCTTTAAAAAATAAAAATTGGAACCAAACTGACGTATTCACTTGAGTACTCTTATCGCCTTGCTGTAGTGTGCAGGATGCTGGGAATTATTTCTGCATGTGATGGAAGAATGCACAGTGCATGCAGAGGGCCCTGCAGTAGTGTGCAGGATGCTAGGAATTATCTGTGCATGTGATAAAAGAATGCACTGCACATGTAATGGAAGAATGCACAGTGCAGGGTTGAAATTCAACTGAATTCGCATTAAATTGGGTGTTTTAACTAAAGCATGCTGCAAGATCTAGAATTGTATTTTCCAACTAAATTTAAGTTTCATGTTATAGGCAAACATTTGCAATAAAAATTGGTCAAAATTTCCAAAATTGCCAAGCTTAACTTTCCATGGTAAATTTCCGGAAAGTTTCCGGAAATGTTCCGCCCCTTTGCAACCCTATTGCTGTATAATGATTGCAAAAACATGTCAAAAAAATGTCACTATTACGGTGCTTTTTCCTGTAAATGCATTCCATTATATTCATGTCTTTCATTATTTGTAGACATAAGTCTGTTTCGTTTTTGCTCTGGAAATGCGAGCTTTTCGCCATTATGGACCCAATATTCATTGCAGATTGAACATGCGCAGACTAAATAAATATTCCGTTCAAGGGCATATTCCGAATAATGTGTTTACATGACCAAATATTCTGGTTAATACAGGCATATGCCAGGTGTCTTATTCGGAATTCTAGCAGTCAGAATATTGCCTTAATCTGAATTTGTCAATTGTTTTAAGGCGTTTACATGACTCGTACATAATCTGAATATTACCATATTCCGATTAATATAGGAATATGGTGTGCATGTAAACATGATCAATGATATCACAGTGTTACATACACCTAAATATGTAACCTAATCATTCACTCTTGTACCTCAATAAAACATCACTTTTACCTGTAGTCTACAGTATGTATACTTTTGCCCCGGGATGGCATTTTTTTGTTGTTTTATTTAAATTTTTTTAATGTTCCCATTCATAATGACTCCAAGGAAAATTTAACATTAATCTAGCACATATCCGTGTACAGTAAATTGTAATGAGCATTTGTCATGCCCTAAGTGAGAAGTATATACGCCATAGCCTATATTATGTATGATAACATGAAAGTGAAATAGTATTCCACCATCAGCAAAATGCTGCCAAATGTTCCACCATCAATGAAAATCGGTAGCCTACATCAAATAAAATGAACACTTACACTACAGTATGTGAAATGCACTCAAAATGCGAAAATAACAATAGGCCTATCAATCACATTGGACAAGACAGTGCTCGAGTGGAAAAACTAACATATGTAGCCAGCGAGACCAACCGCATATAAAAAGCAGTACTACTTACATATAAACTCGGTCGGGGATGCGTTTTCTATAGAGCTTGTGTAATACTGGACTGTTAAAACAAAAACTGCCGTTACGCTGGGCTGTAATTAATTGTTCAAAGCACCCAATAAGACATTGCATATATCGTTGCTAAGGTTATAATGTACTCTATTGATTAAAACCAGAATGAACTGTTATGAATGAGACAGGCTTGCAGGGCATGGGGAGTATTATGAGTCAACGTTTCAGATAGTGTAATAGCGGTATAAAGTGTTGTATATTTCTCAAACGGATTGTACCAGACAATAAATGGCCACTGAATCATGAAAGGAACATCTCTATTTGTAAAACCAATGGTAGGATTGTATATTGATTTCATATTTAGCAGATATTCATAGTAGAATATGTGGTACAATGAGACAATAATTTCACATGTTTATTTTGCATTTGAGTGAGCAGGGCTTTTCACTGCTTTTTTGGCATACGATCAGGCTATTGTTGGGTTTATCTTGTTGCTATGACGGAATTCAAAATTTATATGATGAATAAATATATTTATGAACTCACACATAGATGCTATTGTCCACTATGTCACGGGTAGGTATAGACTGGGTGAGGGGTTGCTTGTTAAATGGACTTGCTACGGGAAAATAGTGACACTTAGAAACTCCGTATTCGGCAGAGTTGTCACAAAGCGGGTACTAATAAAGATAAAACACGGAATTTGAGGTTTCCATTCATAGTTTGGCTGCAGGAGCAACGAATGTTTCGAAAGTTGAGCAAAATCTTGGCGCCGGGGTCCTGGTCACTAGGCATCTGCGCAAAGGGGTTAACGGTCCACAGTTACCTAGGTGGGTAATGAGACATGATACCCGAAATGTGTCCCATCAGAAATGAGAACAAGGATAAAAATATGTTACAACAAACTGGAGGGCCTGTGGTTGAGTCATGGAAGCTCAAGGTGAATTCCACATGGTTGGGCTCCTCCCACTTCTCTCTGAGGGGGAGTCTGGGGCGGATCAGTGGTTTATCTCTGTGAGGAGCGCTTTAATTGAAACCGGACGGTGGTTGGGTAGTGGCGAGGCCGTGGCTGGGCGACTGCAGCTGGGTCCACAGACACGAGAGAGAGTCTGGCGGTGCTGCGAGAGGCTGTGAAAGGGTATTAGTCACCTGCGAAATGGAACAGGTCGTCCCCCGCTCGTATTGCCATGGCCCGCTTTCTTTTCCTCAGGTGGGCCTGGTAACACGTACCTGACTCTCGTCCTCCGCCGACCCCCTGACCTCTCGCACGTGACTTAGGTGTGCGTGTGCATGCGTGCGCAGGCGCGCGTGTGTGTGTATGTGTGTAAGAGTATATTTGTGTGAGAGTGTTCGTGCGCGCGCGCGCGTGTGTGTGTGTGTGTGTATGTGTGTGCGCATAAGTGTTTGTACACACGCATGTGTGCAAGGCGTCTGAATGTGTGTGAGCTGCCAGCTGAGGGCTTCTGCTTCACATGATCCCTCCTGCCAAGTTTACGTTCCTGCCTATGATTACAGCGCTACAGGCCTGTCTGCAGCCTGGAGACTGGAGCTGTGCTGGGGGGGCGTCACAGGCGTGAGGGCAAGCTGCTGCCGGTTCAGCTGGAACACGCTGTCCGTCGTTCTGGGCTGGAACACACAGAGAGGCTGTGACTTTACACTGCTGCTTGTGTGTGTGTGTGTGTGTGTGTGTGTGTGTGTGTGTGTGTGTGTGTGTGTGTGTGTGTGTGTCTGTGTGTGTGTGTGTGTGTGTGTGTGTGTGTGTGTGTGTGTGTGTGTGTGTGTGTGTGTGTGTGTGTGTGTGTGTCCTCCTCAGACATAGTGTTCCAGGTGCTCCATTTCATTCATGTGGATAAACAGTCCTCCAGCTTCTCCACTCTGACTGATGTATTTGCCTGAATTTCTTTGTTCCCAAAAAGCATACATATACCATTTTCAGTGGCATGCACTACAGTGTGTACATGGATATATAGGGTTGACACCGATTCATTATGTTATGGGACTGTTGTTTTTATAGAGATTGTACAGTTTAACGCGCAGGCGGAGTTTAAGTGAATCGTATGGCGCGGATTTAGTGCCAATATTATCTACACGTGTTCCACAACTCACACGTGTTTGGTGCACCAAAAACACAATTCACACGTGTTTTACACAAAGCAAAACTACGAATCTTGTCTTACAAATTACAAACTACAAATCTCAAGCTGTGGAAACACAAAATTTAAATCATGTTGGCACTGTTCTTTCATGTACGTTAGGGAAAAAATCCACACGTGTATGCACCAATCAAAATGAAGCTACCTACAGCCAATCAGGACCCAGTACTATTGCTTACAACCTGTTGTGGTTTTGACATTACTGATAACATTAGGTTTACAGATTGTTGTAATGTTGTAACATTAACTGCTTGATCTAATGACAGGTGCTTAGCGTTAATGAAGCAGACTGACCAGAGAGGAGGAGGCTGGCTGTACCTGCGTGTAACTTTGCTGCTCACTGATTGGTTATGAGCTACTCTTCCCCTGATTGGCTGTAGGTACCTTAGTGTTGATTGATGCATACACGTGTGGATTTTTTACTTATTGTATGTGGAAAAATAATGCGAAAATGATTTGTATTTTTGTGTCCACAGCTTGAGATTTGTCATTTGTAGTTTGTTGATTGAGATTTGTAAAACAGGATTTGTAGTTTTGCTATGTGCTGAGGAACACATTTATATGTGTTCCTCAACTACATGTGTGAGTTGAGAAACACGTATAAATGATATTGGCCCTAAATTTGCTCCATTGAATCGTGCCTCTTGGAGTTGGTGTTGCAGTCAGTGTGTTTTTGGGATTTGACAAGGGTTGAAGAAACTTTCCGCATCCTGCTGAGCCACGCACGCACGCACGCACGCACGCACGCACGCACGCACGCACCAGAATCTCCAGCATGAGCTGGGCTCTGGATATTTATATCAGCAGGTTGGCACTTAATGAATCTGTGAACTTCTACTTTCTAGTTCTACCCGACCCATCATATCAGATAGCATAGTAATGGTAATGATTATGATGGTCTCTACCCAGATAAAATATTTAATTAACAAGTAATGAAGCACCATAAAAAAAATATTAAAAATGGAACAGAATTTAACAGAAGCATGCTGTAGTGTGCGGATACGGTTCCTCAGAGTCTTCACAACCGAAAGCAAATTAACCTAATCCATAAAGTCTTCTGAACAGATGGCGTTAAGTGGGTTTGTGTGGGATAAATGTGTATACTCTCATGGTAGTTGGTTGTTTTATCTCTCATGATGCATATTGCATGGACTTCACTGTAATCTCGTGTCGGAATGCAGGTCAGAAAAACGGATCGACACTAGTCTTGTGCAAATATGAATACATTAGTGGTAGTTCACAGCATCTGTAGAATTGGATGACTTATCCAGAAATAATCTTGCTTGTAGTTCAAGGAGACCTGAAATAGCTTTTCTCGCCTCCACAGTTATGTAAAGGTCTACAATTGGCGGCAGTACAAAGGCTTTGACTAAATATAGGCTTGTGAAATAAAAATAAATTTTCATGGGCATGAATCACCGAAACAACATAAATGGGTGTAAATAATAGAAACAGACCTCTCTGCGAACAAGCCAGCACTGTTTTTTACATTTACCTCAGAAGTATCTTCACTTCTAAGTCGCAAAACACTTTTGCATTTAAGTTCATTTATACCTCGGTCGTTGACCTGATTGCGAAGGTGTGAACCAATCAGAATTATGTGGTTACGTGCTCATAGGATATGGTGGGTGTTTTATTCACGCATGAACTGTTTACAAAATGCAGATGATAATTGCTCCTCTTAAGTTTCGGAGAGAATGGGAGCAATTGACACAATCGCGATCGTGTTCGCTACAAGAGTACTCCAGATTTACACACAAAAAAAATCTGCGGTTCTTTCCACTGAAACACCCCGCTCCCCACAGGACTAGTCTTTCATCCAATCTTCTGATGTAAAGCTGGTGAACTCTGACCCTGCGCATTAGCCTCCCCTTTCTCCCATGCAAAATAAAGGAAGCGCGGTTAGAGACGGGCTGCTCCCGCACTGGCCTCTTTCATTAGCGGCTTCCTGTTGGTCCCGTCACGGCGGTAAAGGAGCCTCTGACGCAAGCCCGGCAGCACGGCGTGAGCGCGGCTCGGCCTCCGGGCCCGCCGCCGGTGCCCACCCCGACGGCTCAGAACAGCTGCTTATTCGTCTGCCTGCCGGAGGGAAGGCGACGGTTCTGTTGAAGGAAGTCATATGGAGTAGCCATGTTGGGCACCCGCATGAGCACTGCGGTGTCCATGCTATATTTATAATTACACTACAGGCCTTTAGCAGACGCACTTGTCCAGAGTGACATTGTTTACATGGTAGCTGGATGTATACTGAAGCTATTCAGGTTAAGTAACTTACCCTGGGGTACAACAGCAGTGTTCTACCTGGGAATTGAACCTTTAGCGGCCGTTACACTACCCTGTAGCCCATTCCGTTTGTTACTGTGAATTTACATATGATTTTAATTGTGCTGCTTCTTGGCCAGGTCTCCCTTGCAAAGAGACTTTCCTGGTAAAATAAAGGCTCGATTGGGAAAAAAGGAAAATGGCAGGGCCCTCATGCTACCCTCTGTGCTAATGTATCAGGTACCTGAGAGTGAGGGTTACTGGTTAAGAGCGGCGAGCAGATTTCCAGGAGGCTTGAAATGTTCTCTGGTTCCTGTTCTGTGTCTGGGTTTGACAGCCAATCAAAATATTTTATTTTTGACAAGCAATTAAGTGAGACCTATGGAGCCCTGTTATCATGCCAGGTCTTTCAGAGCCGGGCATCTCTCTCTAAGAATCTCTCGTAGAAATGTGTGGGAGCTTCTTGGATGCCCAAAACAGAACAGACCCCTCGTCGATATCATTAATACACCCGCGGCCGCGCAGCGCAAGCAGGGGTTATTGTTTTCCTGTCTGTGCGTGTGTCTGTCTGTGTTTGTGTCCCTATCATCCGTAACTTGAACAATTCTACTCCGATTGTGATGAAACTTTGTGGACATGTTGACAGTTGGGCAAGGACCTGAATCCTGAATTTTAATCCACAATCGGCCAATGTCCGAATTGACAGGGCAAGATCACAGTTTTAGCCCCATGCGTGGGTGTAGCATCTCTCTGAGTGCCATTCTAGTTATTTTATGCTCTTTTTAGCACTGCTTTTATAGTGTTAGTGTTACTTTCACCTTTATATCATGTTTTTGTACATTCTATGCCACCCACTGTATGAAAATGCTCTCAAAACAATTTCACACTGAAATATTATTATTATTACTATTATTATTATTATTGTCATCATCATCCTCATCTCTCCTCTATTTTTCTGTTATGCTGAGAAGTCTGATGCAGTCAGAACCACATTGAAAAACCTCTTTGGAGAGGCTCTCTTCAGAAACCACACAAAATAACCTGCTTTAGAGTGTCATTATCAGGCAGAGATGGCGGAACGAGTCACATCTGAGTCACACGCCCCCCACACGTCTAAAGGACCCTCTGTAGATCACCGGGTGCTTGTAAATTTGCGGTGGTTGCAGCTTGTATTCGGGCTCAGAAGGAGAATCTCTATCTCTTCACGGAGAGCAGAGCAATGCTGGAAAAACCTGCCTGGGGTCATGCTGTAAACGGACGTGCGTGACACGCCGAGCTGGACAACCGCGTCTGCGCCGCGGTGACCCTCGACCCCGCGTGTGTCGGGGAATTGTGAAGGAGCACTGGAGCGGACGAGTTTCCGTCTCCCTGTCATGCCCCCTTTTAAGAGTCGGCCGCACACTGCTGTATTTACTGGTGCTGTTGAAAACTTTACCGCCTAAATAAAAGTTATTCTATTCTGTTGATATCAGGGAAGCTGTTCAGAGACTGTGTGATGCAGCCCATAGGGCAAGCGACTCTCAACCCATATACGAATCTCCCGTAGGGCCGGGGGTTGGATTCCTCGCCATGCCACGCCATGTACTGTGATCGCATCTTTAGTGTTACCCTCTCTGCCTCTCCCCTGGAAAAAAGATACATAAGGAGGTCAGACTGTCTGCTGTCCACTTTTCTTGTCTGGAATATGTAGTTCTAGTAGATATTTAGTAGTGTAATGTATTTGGCTTCTAGACTGCAGAGGAAGTTTTGATCGCTTTTATGGCCTTTTTTGTGTATTTTTTTACTGTAATTTATTGTAGGTTGTGTAAAGTCGAGCTGCGCAGTCTCCCTGTGAGCGCAGCGCTCAAACTGCCGTGCGTCAGAAAGCATTCGCTCCGGAGAGCTGGAGCGTGAGCCGGGCCGACGGGGCGATGCGTAAGCGCTGAGCGCTTCTGTGTGCCGTGCGCCTTTTTACCAGCGCTCACGTGGTTTCTGGGTAGAGCGGTCCGGAGGCGGGGCCAGGGCTGGTCTGTGTCCTCCCAGGAGCCGTCGGACCCATGACTCACCGTGACTCACCGTGAAGCCCAGCTCCGAGGCGCTGCAGCCGTGTAATCAAAACAGCCTGGGAAACTGGCCCGGACCTTAAACGTCTTTTTATTCACGTATTTATTTTACATTTTTTTGCCGTTAGGCAGCGTCCGTGAAAATGTTCCTGGACTGAAGGGGCTCTGGAACTCCCAAGAGCCCCTGTTCTCCTGCCTTTCCTGGCACAGCACCTCCTCATGCGGTACCGGGGTCTCCTGGCACAGCACCTCCTCATGCAGTACCGGGGTCTCGTGGCACAGCACCTCCTCTTGCAGTACCGGGGTCTGTACGGAAACGTGGAGAACGCGGAGCGGCAAGTTTCTGCGAAAGCTGCTGTTTAAACTGCAGCTCCGCGTGTTTGGTTATGTATCGTACAGCACGGAAGGACTCTTCCCTTCCCTTAATTACACAATACCACCTTACATACATTTACTTTCTTGTCCTTTGTTGTTTTTATCGTCTGGACTGCCCGAGACGTTTCTGTTAAAAATAAAATGACATGCATGCATAACGTCACCATAAACATCATTTGGTCAATAAACATGAAACAATATATGCAGTGTACAGGCTAAATATAGGCATATAAGATTTGCATTTTGAAAAGCAGACCCAACAAGCAGTTTGCAAGTATAATGCAAATCTGATTAAAAGCAGGAATATTAATTAGCCTGCATATTAATTTACCTACATTTAATTATCTCCTGAACTTCATAGCTTTGATGCAAGGCCAGCCTGGGGAGTTGGAGGGAAGGTTCTGAGTTGTGCTTGTAACCTGCTGATTCCCTTACAAATCAAATTCATAGTTTTTAATGTGAGAGAAATTGGCGTTAATGAGCCGTCTGTTTTTTTGTGCATGTGTCACTAATATGTTCAGTTTTGATTTGTCATCAGGTAGCAAAAAATAAAAGGCTTTCCACATGCACCATGTTATACTGAGAAGCTGCCCAGAGGCTTGTCAGAAACCGAGAGGTTACAGGATTGGCTGCTCTGATTTGGGTTCTAACCTGGCCAGGGGCCAATGGGACGGCGCGCCTGAGGTCCATTCAGAGAGCTTTGGTTGTCTCCAGACGACCTCAAAACTAGGGAAGCAAACTACAACGCTTTGGCCAAACTAAACTGTAGTTTTGGCAGGGTCACCGATAACTGCTCCCTGTGTAGCCACACTGGCTTTGGTCTTTTCATGTCCACCCGGGGTGCTGGCACTGGGCTGTGGTTCTGTGGGTGCTGGCGAGGTCGTCCGAACCCCAGTCTGCAGTCTGCCCAGAGACCAGCCCATCCTGGCCAGAATGAGTCTTTCCTCAATCACTGGGACTTACTGTTAAGAATGAGGGGAATCGTATCAGGTGGGTTTTTCGTGTCAGGTTGTGAAACTGTAAAGCAGAAAATGGCCTTGTGCTGTTGGGTAGGCAGAACATGGCCTTGTGCTGTTGGGTAGGCAGAACATCTCAGCTCTCCAGGAAGTTTGATGACTCTCCAGGATTGTGACTGCTTTTTTAACTGTTGTTATTTTTTAACCAGATACGTTACCTCTCATTTACAAACAGCCTGCCCTCAGTACCCCTTGTTTCTTTTTTAAAGTCGAATTGGCTGCAAAAGTAACCATGGCAACCAGTAAAAATGGAACACCCTGGTCTGGTCTTTGTTGGCGTCTGAGGCTTTATTCAGTTCTAAAAGTGAACGGCGTGAAGGTTTGTTGCCAGGCACGTTTTTCGCAGCGTGTATTTTCAGATCCGTAACAGAAAGATTGGGACTGTTTGCTGGGAATGAAGCGCAGCTATTCCAAGATTTCAAAAGAGGCTACTTCTCTTCTGCCTTTGCTGCTCACCTGTAATCTGTTATTGAGAATGCCCTTTTCTGATTGGTCGGCCTGAAGATCTATTTGTGATCACTCTTCCTGTAAATGTGGGGTTTTTGTACTCCTTCAGTCTTTTTTTTTCTTCTTTTCTTAAGGCTGGCTATTTTTATATTGAAAAACCTCATTTTTTGTCTCTTGCTTGTTGGCCTTTGATAGTTTGCTTGGTAAATGTCATACTAATTTAAGAGTCGGTTTGGTAATATGGCTCTTGTGTGGTCAGACAAGCAGACCTTAAATTGAAACTGCAACTGCAGGCTTGTTATGTTGTGATATATAATGAAAAAGAATCATGTTTGTAATGGATGACTTCCCAGTCATGGTCTTTTTTTTTGTTGTTTTATTTTTAGAACAGTCACAGTTGGGCCATACAATCTATCCTTATTTAATGAGCTAGAAATCATTGATAATTAAGTCTTGTGATTAAAAAAAAAAAAAGTGCAAAGAAAATCCATGCAAACCGAGAAGGAGCATGCTTTTTAGTATTGGAACAAAATGTATTCTCGTTTTTTTGGGAAAGAAATGGGTCACAGAATAGTAAAGCGGGGGGGGGGGGGTTGATTGAAGTGTTGACAGATGCACGTGAGCCTTCTTATTGGAGCATGACTGGCTTTAGCGTGACTGCTGTGCTTTCTCCTCATCCTGAGCATCGCAGAAGCGTCGACATACAAGGCAGCAGGTTGTATAAAGCTACAGCCTAAAGGTTTGTGTTCTGGTAATCTTTCTGCAATTGTGTATTGGTTAATACCTGTTATTGAACATTAACTCTCTTGATATATGGCCAGGGGGAAGATGCTCTCGTGTGTTGGGTTGGGTTAGGGTTATTACCCGTTATTGATATGTAGCCAGGGGGAAGATGCTCTCATGTGTTGGGTTAGGGTTATTACCCGTTATTGATATGTGGCCAGGGGGAAGATGCTCTCATGTGTTGGGTTAGGGTTATTACCCGTTATTGATATGTGGCCAGGGGGAAGATGCTCTCATGTGTTGGGTTAGGGTTATTACCCGTTATTGATATGTAGCCAGGGGGAAGATGCTCTCGTGTTGGGTTAGGGTTGTTACCCGTTATTGATATGTAGCCAGGGGGAAGATGTTCTCGTGTGTTGGGTTGGGTTAGGGTTATTACCCGTTATTGATATGTGGCCAGGGGGAAGATGCTCTCGTGTTGGGTTAGGGCTATTACCCGTTATTGATATGTAGCCAGGGGGAAGATGCTCTCATGTGTTGGGTTAGGGTTGTTACCCGTTATTGATATGTAGCCAGGGGGAAGATGCTCTCATGTGTTAGTTTAGGGTTATTACCCGTTATTGATATGTGGCCAGGGGGAAGATGCTCTCATGTGTTGGGTTAGGGTTATTACCCGTTATTGATATGTGGCCAGGGGGAAGATGCTCTCATGTGTTGGGTTAGGGTTATTACCCGTTATTGATATGTAGCCAGGGGGAAGATGCTCTCATGTGTTGGGTTGGGTTCTTACCCGTTATTGATATGTAGCCAGGGGGAAGATGCTCTCATGTGTTGAGTTAGGGTTATTACCCGTTATTGATATGTAGCCAGGGGGAAGATGCTCTCGTGTTGGGTTGGGTTTGGGTTATTACCCGTTATTGATATGTAGTCAGGGGGAAGATGCTCTTGTGTGTTGGGTTGGGTTGGGTTGGGTTATTACCATTGCTGAGCTAAAATAGTTTCCCATTGCTCACCCATTAATGGCTACAGTTCTGTAAACACAGAGGCCTTGGAAGTGTTTGCTGTTAAGCTTTATGGCAATCCCCAGGTCTGCAGCTGTGCTTAAAAGGCACCTTTGATTGTTCTGTGTGAACGTGAACCCGAGGAAAGCGTTTGGTTGCGTGTACCTGTTTTTTTTTTTATTGTCTATAACGGTGCTTATACCAGGGTTGTCTATACCGGTGCTTATACCAGGGTTGTCCTATAACGGTGCTTATACCAGGGTTGTCTATACCGGTGCTTATACCAGGGTTGTCCTATAACGGTGCTTATACCAGGGTTGTCTATAACGGTGCTTATAACAGGGTTGTCCTATAACGGTGCTTATACCAGGGTTGTCCTATAACGGTGCTTATACCAGGGTTGTCCTATAACGGTGCTTATACCAGGGTTGTCTATAACGGTGCTTATACCAGGGTTGTCTATAACGGTGCTTATACCACGGTTGTCTATACCGGTGCTTATACCAGGGTTGTCTATAACGGTGCTTATACCAGGGTTGTCTATAACGGTGCTTATACCAGGGTTGTCTATAACGGTGCTTATACCAGGGTTGTGGGCTTTTCCTTTTCAGTTCATTAAATTCAGGAAATGATTTGAAATTTGATTAATTAATTGAAAAAAACCCAGAGGGATTGATGGCCATTTTTAAACGACATTACTTATTGCTTTACATTCATTAAGCAGTGGCTCTTATCCAGATCAGTGAGATAGAGAGCATAAGTGCTGTTACATGAAGAACAGTGGGCAGACCTGGCTTACAGACGAGCGCATGTTCGACGTCATTATAACACTAAATGCAAGCAAACTCATGCCCACATAGACCCATAAGACGAATTATACAAACACGCAGCTAACATCCACGTAAAAAGGTAACGCATGCTATCGCAATGCTTAAGTCATAAGCAAGGAGTGCTTGGGTGGGAATATGAAGGGAGTCACTGTCAGCCAAGATTAAGTTTATCAATTTAGTTTCAGCTCATGTTTTGAATTGAACTGGACTTTACCCGATCCAGTTCAATTTGACCTTCGTCTGAGTTATAGGCTGTGTGTGTGTGTGTGTGTGTGTGTGTGTGTGTGTGTGTGTGTGTGTGTGTGTGTGTGTGTGTGTGTGTGTGTGTGTGTGTGTGTGTGTGTGTGTGTGTGTGTGTGTGTGTGTGTGTGTGTGTGTGTGTGTGTGTGTGTGTGTACATATACAGACTGTAGGTCAGATTTGGAGGCGTATGTGAGTAACTGAAATTCCTATGAAAGCTGAGTTTGTGGTACCCTTGGGTGAAACTGTAATGGCCGCTGTTTGTGCATAGAGCAGCTGCAGAAGAGGTTGGCTAAGGGACAGGGTCTGGTTTACCCCGGTCAGGGGAGCAATTGGTGTTCTCTTCTTGGTGTCCTTCTGACCGTAGGAGTGAGTGAAATTGTGGTATACGGTGTATCGTACAGCCTCACTGCACTGCCCGGTCCCTGTGTTAGTAGAACAGGTGCTCTCACCGCTCTGACCCCCCCCCCCCCCCTCCTTGTGCTTCCCCAGGGCCCGGCGACGTGTGTGGCCTTCTCCAGGACGGGAGACTACTTTGCCTCAGGTGGCTCCGATGAACAGGTGACTCTTTGTTTCTCATCTTGCCCGTCAATGCAGGGGATTATGGGTAAACCCCTACAACCACCCACCCCCCCCCCCCTCCCTCACATGGGCCTCTGGGCCCCTGCAGTCTTGGACTGCGGAGGGAAGCTCAGCTCACAATGAGTCAGGGCTGGAGTTACTGGAATTTGGCCTTCGTCTGAGTTATGAGCGGTGTGTGTGTTTGCATGTGTCTGCGCGTGTGTGTGTGTATGTGTTTGTATATGTATTTGTGTTTGTGTGTGTGTTTGTGTTTGTGTATTTGCGTGTGTGTGCGTGTGGGGTTCACTGCGGTTCACTTCCTGTTCATTCACTCACTTAATGAATGATGAATGGGTGGTGACTGTACGTGCTGATTCATTTTTAAAGTTGAACTTTGGCTATCCTTGTCTTACTGTAATATCACTATGTTAATAATTTGTCTTTTCTTTGAAATTGTTCTGTTTCTGGCTGTATCTGTGGAGGTGGGTGGTGGAGTTATTGGGTGTGTTTTCACTCTGTGGGGTCTGTGACTGGCCTGCGTTCCTTGCACATTACTGCTGTGGGGTGGGAGTGACTCGCTATGTGAGTGGGTCAGTGGAGTGTGGTGTTGGCTCTGCGAGTCGGTTGGTGGTTCTATGAGTTGGTCAATGGCTCTGTGAGCGGGTTACTGGTTCTTTGGGTGTATCAGTGGCTCAGCAAGTGGGTCAGTAGAGTGGGCCACTCCCAGAGTGACTGACCAGCTCATAGAACCACTGAACCAATCCACTGAACCACTCCCAGAGCCACTGATCCACTCAAAGAAGGCCCTTCCTCACCCTCGCAGCAGTAACGTGCTGTTAAAACACAGCCTCCCTCCCTCCCTCCCTCCCTTTATTTAGGCACCCAATAGCTTTGCTGCACAAACCGTGTAGCTCGTATCCAGGCCATATCAGGCTGAGAGACACATTTCCTTCTCTTTGTATGTTTTTTCAGTGTGTGTTTAAATTTTTCTTTTAATTTGTTTCCATCATTTTCCATCAAAGCACTTCGTTTGCAAAAAAGAGGTGGCCATTTTTTAAGCTTTTTTTTTTTATTATTAGATATTTTAACAGACTTAAGAACATACACAAACCATCAGGAGGAGGGAGGAGGTGGGGGAAAAGGCGGGAGACTCCAAATCCACTATACAGAGCAGTGATCAAATAATCAAATAACGGAGACAACCTGCAGAAGAGAAGGACTAGTTTCCTTTCTCCTTTAAGCCTTTATTTTTCATATATTTTTAACTGGAAAGAAAACCCAGTTTCAGTTCATTTGAGGGTGCGTTTGAGGCTGGATGCAATCTGTTTCAGCCAATGTTGTCTGCCGTTCCTCTTCTGTGTTTGAAATCATGATTGGCCATTGTTTCAGTTTAATTGATTTAAAAAAGGGAGGGGTGGGGTTGAGCGTCTCTTTATTCTCCATCTGTAGCAACATGAGAAGGTTCCTGTCTAGGCATTAGAAACACTTTTTCCTCCATTGTATTCTACTTTTTATCAACACCATGAATCAAACCACAAAACAAAGCGTTGATATTGGGTGATTATGTGCAAAGCTTTCATTTCTCTCTCAATGAATATGTGATGAAACATGAGGAAGCCGTTTGATTGAAGTGATTCAGATCTTAATATTGCAAGCAAATGATAATTTGCCATGCTTATGCGCTGGAAACCTTTTTGTCGTATTTTTGTGGTATTTGGGCTTGTGTATGCAGTACTATAATAAACCCTGTGCTGTACAGATTATGGTGAATAGTATTTGGCTCTGTGTACAGTTGATGGTGAATAGTATTTGGCCCTGTACACAGGTGATGGTGAATAGTATTTGGCTCTCTACACAGGCTCTTTGACCCTAGTATGTGCAGATTATGGTGAATAATATTTGGCTCTGTGTACAGGTGATGGTAAATAGTGTTTGGTAATATTTGGCTCTGTGTACAGGTGATGGTAAATAGTATTTGGCTCTGTGTACAGTTGATGGTGAATAGTATTTGGCTTTGTGTACAGTCGATGGTGAATAGTATTTGACCCTGTACACAGGTGATGGTGAATAGTATTTGGCTCTGTGTACAGTTTATGGTGAATAGTATTTGGCCCTGTACACAGGTGATGGTGAATAGTATTTGGCTCTGTGTACAGTTGGTGGTGAATAGTATTTGGCTCTGTGTACAGTTGATGGTGAATAATATTTGGCTCTGTGTACAGTTGATGGTGAATAGTATTTGGCCCTGTACACAGGTGATGGTGAATAGTATTTGGCTCTGTGTACAGTTGATGGTGAATAGTATTTGGCTCTGTGTACAGTTGATGGTGAATAGTATTTGGCTTTGTGTACAGCTGATGGTGAATAGTATTTGGCTCTGTGTACAGGTAATGGTGAATAGTATTTGACCCTAGTATGTGCAGATGATGGTGAATAGTATTTGGCTCTGTGTCCAGGTGATGGTGAATACTATTTGGCTCTGTGTACAGTTGATGGTGAATAGTATTTGGCTTTGTGTACAGCTTGTGGTGAATAGTATTTGGCTGTATGTACAGGTGATGGTGAATAGTATTTGGCCCTGTACACAGGTGATGGTGAATAGTATTGGGTCATGCATCTAGGTTATGGTGAATAGTATTGGGCCCTGCATACAGGTGATGGCGAATAGTATTGGGCCCTGCATACAGGTGATGGTGGATAGTATTCGACCCTGTGTACAGGTGATGGAGAATAGCATTGGACCCTGTCTGCAGGTGATGGTGAATAGTATTGGGCCCTGCATACAAGTGATGGTGGATAGTATTGGACCCTGTGTACAGGTGATGGTGAATAGTATTTGGCTCTGTGTACAGGTGATGGTGAATAGTATTTGGCTCTGTTTTTTAAACATTTTATTTTTATTAGATATTTTAACAGACTTAAGAACATACACAAACCATCAGGAGGAGGGAGGAGGTGGGGGAAAAGGCGGGAGACTCCAAATCCACTATACAGAGCAGTGATCAAATAATCAAATAACGGAGACAACCTGCAGAAGAGAAGGACTAGTTTCCTTTCTCCTTTAAGCCTTTATTTTTCATATATTTTTAACTGGAAAAAACCCCCAGTTTCAGTTCATTTGAGGGTGCGTTTGAGGCTGGATGCAATCTGTTTCAGCCAATGTTGTCTGCCGTTCCTCTTTTGTGTTTGAAATCATGATTGGCCATTGTTTCAGTTTAATTGATTTCAAAAACGGAGGAGTGGGGTTGAGCGTCTCTTTATTCTCCATCTGTAGCAACATGAGAAGGTTCCTGTCTAGGCATTAGAAACACTCTTTCCTCCATTTTATTCTACTTTTTATCAACACCATGAATCAAACCACAAAACAAAGCGTTGCTATTGGGTGATTATGTGCAAAGCTTTCATTTCTCTCTCAATGAATATGTGATGAAACATGAGGAAGTCCTTCTGATATGTAGGGCTTGATATCAACTGAATAGTATTTGGCTCTGTGTACAGTTGATGGTGAATAGTATTTGGCTTTGTGTGCAGGTTATGGTGAGTAGTATTTGGCTCTGTGTACAGTTGATGGTGAATAGTATTTGGCTCTGTGTGCAGGTGATGGTGAATAGTATTTGGCTCTGTGTACAGTTGATGGTGAATAGTATTTGGCTCTGTGTGCAGGTGATGGTGAATAGTATTTGGCTCTGTGTGCAGGTGATGGTGAATGGTATTTGGCTCTGTGTACAGGTAATGGTGAATAGTATTTGGCTTTGTGTGCAGGTGATGGTGTGGAAGACTAACTTCGACGTGGAGGATTACGGGGAGGTGCTGCGCCTTCAGCAGAGGTCAGGAAGCGTTGAGGGAGCGGCGCTGAACGGTGACTCTTATGGCAAGACCTCGCTACACAGCTCTGCCACCCAACAACCAAACCAGGTAACCACTCAACCTGGCGCCAACAGGAATGGCAGGAATTTGAGGTTGGGGGGAGGGGGTGGCTGAGGGTGATGAAGACGAGGGACAGCGCCTTCGGATTCTTCTCATTTTCCCAACACGTCTCAGTCAGGAACTAAGCTGTTCCGCCTGAATCAGTTTCCATTCATTTGAGATTTGCCGCAAGCACATGTTTTCTTTAAAATTATTATTAGAATTTTTTTATTTGCTCCGAGCTGAAGGACTGGCTTTAGATGTGTTAGTCAGGCAGGATTTAAGCCTTTAAGCCTTAGTGGAGCAATGTCTTTCACACATATATCATTCCTTAAAAAAAGGAATTAATGAAAGAAAAGAAAATGGAAGTATGCGTCTGGAGGCCATGAGGCTGGTTATTGGACGGCTCTAAGTGCCCTCTACACTCTCCGTCAGCGCGCTGCACGCTGTCACTCCAGCTGAGGGGAAAAGGAAAATCTCCGCACAATGGACCCTGGCCCACCACCTCGGCTCAGCGCTAACCCAAACAAAAGCCAGTCGGCGGTGCCCCTGCGGCGTGGAAGAGCGGGAAGGGCGGAGGGCATGGGATGAATAGAGAGAGAGCGAGAGCGAGAAAGAGGAAAGGAAAAAGCCTGAGTGTGTAGATCAGTATCGCCCAGGGACCTGACGCCACCGCTGTGGGAGAGAGGCACAACTTTCCCAAACAGTCTGGTCTTTTCCCTGCTTTTCATACTGGACTTTCTCTCTCTCTCTCTCTCTCTCTCTCTCTCTCTCTCTGTCTTTCTCTCCTCCTCTCCTCCTTCCATGTTTTTAACACACGTGTGTGCACGGTGAAAACCAAACTGAACGCTAACCTTGCAATACCATCATAACACTGCTCTGAGCAGTTATATTTTTAGATCAGTATTTAACTTTACTTGAACATAAGTTGCATTGCATTCAGTAAGGTGTCCTGTTGAAATTAACATTCACCACTTAATAACACAAAACATTATAATCTGTTGTCTTATCCTACATCACGCTCATTTGAAAACACAATTAATTTTCCACTGTTGCAGTGAATTAGTTAGCAACAGCACTTGACATTCAGAACTAATCATATTAATGATGGGTATTTAAAGTGCTGTGCTGTTGGTGTATTATAATTGAGCAAGATGATCACAAGTAAATTGGTTGATCTTTAAGGACAGTTCAGCTACATAAACAAACTCACAGTTATATTTATTTATATTCAGTTATTTAAAATTCTATTTAACCGCTTATTCAACAATAGGTTCCTTAGACTATTCCTGTAGTTTTATGCGGATTGGGGGGGGCGCTGGCCAGTTCCCTTACCCACATGGAACTTTTAGCCATTTATTTAAAATATCCATTGCTTATTTAACGATATAACCCTTAATTATGTACATGTAAAATGGTAATTGTTATGCATGCTGGTAGATGCGTAGTTTAAACTGAGGATTACAGTGTCCGTGACGGAGGCCTTAGATCCAGTGATCTCCATCGAGTCCTTTGAGTAGAGCGTCTATTGAAGTTATTAAGCTTGACTAGTTTCTCTCTCTCCCTAAACTCATTCCTTTAATGCCAGCCCAGAGGTAAAAACTGCTTTTGGAGGTCATCTTGTTTCATAAGCTTAACATGACGGGTGATATGCTTTCATCCTTGCCATGGGACTCCCAACTGAACTGTGCAACAGGCCTATATTCGACTGTATCCTCTGGCCTGGCTGCCTCACTGAGTTAATGAATAGGTTTTGTGGGCTGTTCCATGTGGGGCTTGATATCAACTGTCTTTTAAAGAGTTTGTCAATTTCCTGTCAACTTATATTCTATTGAGGGGAAACCAGTTAGTCACTGGAGCTGAAACAGCACACAGAAATGTACTGTTCTTTAGACACAGCACAGCAATATACTGCTTTCTGCGTGTCCACAAAGTGCTGAAACCGGCCCGTCATCTGAATATGTCCCGTTATTGTTTCTAAGGTGAAGAGGAATTGTTTTACCAGTTATATACTTTGCTTGTCTGGAAGGTATTTGTATTGATGTATGTTGAGCATATGAATGCTTAAGTGTGATTTTGAATCCTCTTATTCATTGTGCGACATGAGAACTGTGCTTTATTTGCTACACGACTGTCACACTATGCTGTTGGCGCATTTCTAGGCCACGTCTTAAGAGAAATTCACCCAAAAAATGACTATTTAAATTTCGCTATCTGCAGACAATAATGTCAAAGAATGATATGTTCAATGCCCTGCTTTGTAAGAACACATGCTTCAAAGTTATTTAAATTTCACCTGATGATGGGGCTGCTGGGTGGCTCATCAGTTAAGGCACCACACTGTGGTGCATGGTTAAGCCCCGACTTCGATTAGGGGGTCCTGGTTTTATCGCTATGTAGCGTTCCACGCTGGTCGATCGGGCACCCGTGGACTGTGCGTTAAAGCCACATATGGAAAAGGTCTTCCTCCGACTCCACTCTATGAAAGCTTAGCTGTAGTCTGCGATGTGAAAAGAAGCAGACTGGCGACACCACATGCTTTGGAGGAGAACCACAGTTTTCTACACACTCGCAAAACGACTGCGTTTCTCGCACGGCCACAACTGCGATTGCAGATGATTGGCCTTTCCAAATTAGGGTGGGAATTGGACAAGCTCAGCCCTGCGTTTGGTGCCAAATTGATCAAAGAAACAAACCAAAAAAAAAGGCAACAACGATTTTACCTGATGACGTAGTCAAAAATGCTGTTTAATGGGACATGTACTTTGACTTTCACACTCACGGTGTCTTGCATTCTTTTTGATTTCCAATACCCGGATCTGTACAGTGCCTAGGATAGAGGCAGTAAACTCTATAATTCATATCTCTAGATCAGGGGTGTCAAGATCCGGTCCTGGAGGGCTGCAGTGTCTGCTGGTTTTTGGTGCGTTTAAGCACAAGTGATTAATTTAAGTCACTAATTGGCTAAGAAGTCCACACACCTTGTTCTCAATGCTTTAACTGGGTGCTGATTGAAAGGAAACCACAAATACCTGTAGACACTGCGGCCCTCCAGGACTGGAGTTTGACACCCCTGCTCTAGATGATTCAGCTGGAGACTTGATATGATACTCAGTATCAGGACAGATGCTCATGACCCCAAGCCTCCTCACAAAGTCACAGGGGTTTTTACAACCAGGAGATTTTCATAATTAAGCATACGTTTTTGTTTTTGGATTTTTCTGGTGCTATTTATTGTCAGACCAGTTTTTGGTGTAAAATGCGGAGCTCTAATGCAGACCTTGCCATCCCTTTGTGTGGGTGGTACACTAGACATTCAAATAATTAATATAATGTCATAGAACCAGTTATTTTCTTAAGGCAAGTAGGTTGATGCGTAGACAGTAATTTCCCATTGGGACATATGGCTTTAAGTTTCAATTGCTCCCGATTGCATGTAACTTTGACAGAGAGGACGTGGGTGTACCCGTCGGTTTACTCATTTTAATGGTAAGCAACTCATTTAGATGTATTATGCTTACATTTGTATGAAACAATGAATCACTTGCAGTCTTGCAGCTCCACCGTCAGTATGAAGGCCAAGGCGGTGGTAATAACAGAAGCGTTCCGATGGTTGCTGTGGATGCTGTTGTCCCTTAGAAGCGAAAACACACCGGAATGGCAAAACAAGCATGTCAAACCAGCAGACCATGTGACTGTCTCCAAGCTGCATCTAGCAATGGGGGAGCCATCTGGCCGAGAATGTTTCGTAACCAATAATTCATTCCAAGATTCCCTCTCTGGTCTGCTGTTAGTCAGCCTGCTATAGCCTGTGCACTGTAGCCAAACAGCAGAGAGGCTGGACTAGTGTACCCTGGTCCTGTTCTGAGGTATACAGTACCTGTGTACTGGGTGTAGCATAGCTGTTGTGCGGTTCTAGTTATTTCAGCTCCTGTATTTCTTGAGATGTGTTTGGGGGAGGGGGCAAGATTTGGAGTTATTTAAAGGTGAGGAGGGAATTGTGGCATTCACCAGAAGCCACTAGCAGTGGGAGAATGAGGTATTGTCATGTGTGTGGAGCTATAGTTAGCTGCCGATCACTGACTTGTTTGAACCAGTCACAACAAAACACAAGGATTTCTTGAAATGGGTGAACTACTGGTAAGATATGATAGCTCTTCACGATGCTTCATTCTCCCATCCCGACCAAATACAGTGGGGACGCAAAGTATTCGGACAGTAACACAATTTTTGTTGTTTTGGCTCTGTACTCCAGAACATTGGATTTGAAATGGAGCAGTGACTATGAGGTTAAAGTGCAAAAGTATAGAGCTGGCTGAGTTCAATAGGAAAATGAGTCAAAAACAATCCTTAAAGTCATCCATCCGTATCTACTGCATATCTGGCAGCAGTGTGATGGTTTGTGGCTCGGTTGATACCTCAGACTCTTGATGACAAACAGCCATTTAGCCAACCATGTGATCCATAATCTTCCAGTGTAATTTACAGCTTAATCTACCCCCTCCCCATTTCCCATAGAGATCCATTCAAATGCAGAGAGGTTATAGTATCGCTTGTAAGAGCACCAGATAATAAGATATTAAGAGTCTTTTGATGTTGTTGGGTCACAGACATCAGGAAAGGATATGCAACCAAATATTAAATATGATGACTTTATTTAAGTTTATGTTAATTTGTCCAATTACTTTTTGTCCCCCAAACTGGGGGGGGCTACAATTGCTACACGGTTCACCTGATATGGGTGTAAAAACCCTCAAAAATAAAGCTGAAAGTCTGCACTTTAACCTCATAGTCACCTTCAAATTTAGCCTTCAAATCCAATTTTCTGGAGTACAGAGCCAAAACAACAAAAATTGTTTCACTGCCCGAATACTTTCCGTCCCCACTGTACATTTCAAGGGCAAAAGATAAAAAGAAAAAAGAAAATAAGGGGAAAACTACAACACGGTGAAAAGGCTGCCATCTGTAAGGCCGAAAAGGGGTCTGTTGTACGTTTCGGCAGATGGGACTCTGGGAGGTAGAGTAGGAGAGCGAGCCCTTAGAGGTGGGGCCTGAGACCTGTGTAATTGGCGATGGCTAACGCGCTAGCGGGTGAGCGCCGAGCGCCATCTGCGCGTGGCAGGTTGCGTTTGTTAGCACCGGCGAGGCAGCTGAGGACAGAGCCAGGGTTGATTCTGCTTAGGCTTTGGCTTTCTGTAACTATCCCTCTGATGGTAAAGCCTCTGCAATCTAGGGCAGGGGTACCCAACGCCTGTTGGGCCAAACCTGAGTCTCAGCAATGACCCATGGGCCAAAATATTAAAATTCTCAGATGCAAAGGTAGGTATATAATTTTACAACACTGTATGTTTCAATGCTTAATGTGTATGTTACACATCTAATTATGTTTATGTTAACATGGCTTCAGACAGCACTCATACAGTTATTGGTCCATTAAGAATTGACTTTTGGCCTTTTACTCAAACAGAAATGGGCAGCGCCCTAGATTGGGCTTTTTGGACACTCCGATTCTAATACAACGTCAAATTCCAGATGTTCATTCATGCCAGCTTTCTCTCCTCGCAAGAGTTTGCTTAGAGTGAATCCTCTTACAAGGGGAGTTATCCTCTTCGGCCTCTTAAGATGTTATTTAATTTTTGTATTTACAAACAGAAACAACATTTTTCACGTCAGCGTAGCTCTATGTCATGTGGCATCCTATTCAAAAAGGTCTGGATATTTCAGGTATTTTTGTGAGAGCACAGACAGACGGAACAGGCCATTAGTGGCGGTTAAATATTTAAAAACCCTGGTCGGGTGTCAGTGTCGTGGAAAGGGCGGTTTTGAGGGGATGCGCACGGCTGCAGGTTTACGGTTTCAGAGCGGTCACCGCAGCAGTGTTGCTTACAACAGCAAGGGCACGGCCAAGGTTTCGTCCAGCTACTGTGAGTGCCTTTCTTACAGAGTGCACAGTGTCCCTGGCCTACTCGCGTCTCCTCTTTCACAGATCAATAATGCTTTGCTTTTAAACCGTGCCTTTTACCGATTAAATGTAAAAAGAAACTGCTGCATTCCTGTGACTGTAGAAGGGACATTCTTCTGAAGAGTGTGAGTGATGTTTGTGTGCGTGCGTGCACTGTGTGCGTGTGTGTGTGTTTTTATATACATCCAGGTTTTATGCACGCCTTTTAAGGGAACCTAAAAAACATGAACTGAAAATGCAGAGAATGGTAAATAAAGAAGAGCTCTCATTTGATTCCTGCTTCAAAATTGCTGACTTTTGTTATTTGGCTTTAAAAAAGGCTGAAGCAACATGACGGAGCAATGCACTATGATGCATACGTTTCATACATTTTGAACATTTGGGGCCCCATCCTGGTTTGAGATACACATGCTTAACTCAAGAGGTTTGCACAAGTTCAGTGGTCCTGTCCCCTTTGAGCATCCTGCCTTGGGTGATGTAAGTGGTGCTTGAATCTCACTGAAGGTGTGCCCCAGCAATTCAGAGTTTCACACATCCTGGTTTGAGACTGAAAGAAATAGGGCAGGCGTATTGGTCAGCATAGGGGATTATAGGTCCAAGTAGCCAACAATGATTTTGCATTCAATATTGATGAAATTGATTAAGTCCATTTAATTTTATGGAAGTTTTGACATTTTCTGTTCAAACAAATACTATGAAGATTGGCATAAACGTTTAAATAAATATTTGAATATAACCACATTTGGTAGCCTATTAGGCTAATATGTAAATGTAAATATTGTATGACTCTATCATAAAAACATAGAATTCAATCAGTGCATTCCCATAATTACTTTTAATATACATTGCTTGTGCCATCTTTATATAAGCCGGCCCCAGCAGAGTTCAGTGTCTATTTACTGTTAAACTAGCAATTGTGTGACGTTTGCTTCTTCCCCTTTTTGTCACAATTATTTGGCTTACAACAGAATTAATGTACTTTTTTTTTACACAGATAGTGTATATAGCAATAAAGTAAACATGGGGTGTATTGCTTAATTCTGCCAAAATCTAATGTGAATGCTGTTATATCCAAAGATGCTTTAATAGGTATGCTATTCCAGAGTCCAAATGTTTTTTTACATTTCTTTTTCTTGATTAACAAACATTAGCAACTTTAGGAATTGTCTGTGACCACTGGCAGGTCAATAGTTTGTCGCATAGTTTCATATTTATCTAATTTGTTCAAGTCATATACACAATTTTCTATTTGATTGAGTAATAATGTAATGATTAATGTAATAATTACGAAGACAACCCCTTTTTGTGTTGAAGATCCCATGATCAGCCACAGACCTAAGCTGGAAGCTGTCTTCTACACTGCCTGGCCAAAAAAAAGGTTGCCGTTGCACCCGTCATGCATAGTGCCCACTGTACAAGCCTCTGGAGGCAGTGTTATGATCTGGGGTTGCTTCAATTGGTCAGGTCTAGGCTCAGCAACGTTATGCAGCAATAAAATGAAGTCAGCTGAGTACCTGAATATACTGAATGACCAGGTTATCCCATCAATGGGCATATTCCAGGACGACAGTGCCAAGATTCATTGGGCTGAAATTGTGAAAGAGTGGTTCAGGGAGCATGAGGAATCATTTTCACACATGAATTGGCCACCAGAGTCCTGACCTTAACCCCATTGAAAGTCTTTGGGATGTGCTGGAGAAGACTTTACGGAGTGGTTCGACACTCCCGCCGTCAATACAAGATCTCGGCCAAAAATGAATGCAACTCTGGACGGAAATAAATGTTGTGACGTTGCATAAGGTTGTCGAAACAATGCCACGACGAATGCGCGCCGTAATCAAAGCTAAAGGCGGTCCAGCGAAATATTAGTGTGTGTGACTTTTATTTTGTGAACATTGCTCATTTTAGGTTTCTTTCCCTATCCTTAAATGCCCAAATTAAATTGTGGCTTGTTAGATGTTTATTTATGTGTATGCACGCCTCTTTGTTAAGCCTTATTCATTTCTGGATTTGGGCGATTCAGGCATGGAAACAAAACCCCTTTAGATGTATATACTGCCAACTATTTCATAATTAAAGTCACCCATGCCGTGTGGCACTGAATAATGGGTTTTTTATAAAGGAAAAAACCATGGAATTGGATTTCCGTCTGTGTGCGTGGGTTAGGGCGAGCTAATTTCATTAGATGCAGTGCAACGGCATGGGCCACCCATTTTGAGTTCAGTGATGGCGCATCTCAAATGGAAATTTGCGCCTCCCGCTTTAGCTGAGACTGAGTGAAAAGCACTTAGGTTTCTCAAATGGGGCCCAGTGCAGTGCGCACATCTGCAGCTCTGTCCAAACATCCAGATCTCGTGCATCATTGTACATCTTGTATCTCTCTGTACATACATGCATATAAAGACCCAGAGACCGATCTATATATTCATATATTGTTGATGACAAAGAAAGTGGACAAGTACAGTGAACAGAGTAGGCACTTCTCCTCACATACTTTGTTTCTGTCTTAACAAAAAACAAATGGTCAAAAAGGGGAGGATTTCACAAAATAAATAGACAGAATTGGCAGATGAATGATGTTAATTAAAAAAGACTTTTGACGATGGTCAACATTTTACCTTGGAAGTGTTTACTAATTTTGTTTTGTTTTTTGTTTCCAGCTTTCCCAAATGGTACCATATGGGGGTGTTTCGTACCCACATTTAGGGAAAAATCACCAATGGACAACTACATATCTTCAAAGCAACAGAGTAATTGACGTTGTTTTGTGTGACAGCCTTGGCTGCTGCAGTGTTAGAGTGGATTTCCAGATGTTATACCCCACTGAATAGCATCTAGTGTATGGCTGTAACATAGGTACTGGAACAAGTACAAATTACAATTTTGGGCTCTTGGAACACCTTCACACGTTAGCAGCACAGCTCATTGATAAAATCAGGTTATATTATAATCCTCAAGGGATACATTGGTGTCATTTTGGTCAATGTCACAGGAAGAATGGTCCTGAGAAACGCAGACCAGTCTCTAAATGCCAATCGGCAAGTCTTACGCACACTGTAATTCCCTCTCACATTTGCCAGTGCTCTCTAATGGTTTCTAATAGGTTTATATTTGTCAGCAGTAATTACAGCTGCCTGAAGTGTGGACCCAGGTCATTATAGAACTAAGCACTCCCTGCTTACTTAGAGCATTGTAATGTAATGATGCTGTGAAGTTACCCGTGCCGCCTTTATACTTATAGAGATAAGTTCTATTATCTGTCATAGCAGTGCTAATATGTCCAAGTAAAGCATTCATTTTAATTAGCATGGGGGGGGGGGGGGGGGATTTATGTAGGCCAGTTGATGCTATTATCTTTATATCAGGTGGATTTTTCTCGGTAGCTGACTCATTTGAATGTGTTCCTTTTATAACCGTATATGGACGACTTCCAGGTTTTTTTTAAATATGAATTTTAAAGCTCAGTCAACATGTGTAGGTCAGGCCTATTGCTACAATGTCCTCTGGCAATTCAGTGCAGACTAGCGCTCGTGTTGCCAGCTGGCACATCTTTCCATCAGCTGAGCTGCGCAGTCGTTTCATGGGGACAGTGCACTCTGTGATTGGTCATGGTATTTGTTTTGCACCAATCCTTGGTTGTGTTATTGGTTTTGCGTGTGCACAGGCCCTCTATGCGCAGCTGTCGCAGCTGGGGGGGGGGGGACGGACGATTATTTTGGCCAACGGGTTTTAGTTGAATAAAATTAAAAGTGATGTATCAAATTGTTGGACATGAATATCTAATGGGAAACAGCTGTTGGAATAGAATGTCAGCCTTTGAGGTTTAAGTGTATTCTCTTATTTTCTACCATGGTGAATGGAGATGCATCTTCATTTTCCCCGAATTAGAATTGAATAGATGTGCTAGATGGCTTCTGCATGTTTAAAATTTTCTGTCAAGCAGGTTGCTGCACGTCTACATTCCTGAAACGCTCTTAATTCCAGGTTCACAGGGTGCCTGTCTTACTCTGAAACAAATTGATCTGTTCCTCTGTTTTACATAAGGGACTTGAATTAGAATGTACAGTTGCCTTGGGGGGGATACTTTTTACATCACTTCAGATGATATATTTTCCTTGAAGAAGCCAAAAACAGAAGTGACTCTTTGTTCAACCTCAAGACAAATAGTCCCTGGTTTTCCCCTGAGAGGTAGTGACAGTATTATGAAAAGAACCGGTAAGTAGACAGCAAGTTGACCGGTAAGAGTAGCAGCTCAACAGCATTGTTACATTTGTTATGTGAAAATCCCCCTTTTTGGCCGTGACGGTATCAGGTGTGCTTGGTGTCTGAGATGTATAAAATGGACGTGGTGTGCTCTGGTTTCCAGTCAGAATTGGCAGTAAATGTGAGAAGGTCTGGGTAATGTACCCAGCTGGGGCCCTTAGTCTTAGAACAGTGATGTGCCCCATAATCTGTAGTTCAGACTGTCTGGTTGCCAGCGTGGACTGTGGCAGAGAGCGCAGTCCCAGTGCCACCTCCCAAATCAGCACAGGGCACAGCAGTGATGGACCCAGCCTTCAAATGTGAGGGGGGGGGGGGGGGGGGTACAATACATGGGGTGGCGGGAAGACAATACTATGGGTGGCGGGAAGACATTACTATGGGTGGCGGGAAGACATTACTATGGGTGGCAATGACATTTGCCACTGTTTACTTCTCACGACTGTATACAGACCACCCCTGGCTGAATTGTTAGAGAAAATAAAAATAAAAAACGTAAGAAAATTAATATTTAAAACTAGCATGCAGGTAAGACTGTGCTATAGACGGTTTAAAATGCAGCATATCCAGCTTAACCCCTTCACGTTATTTGGTCAATTCTCACTTATTTAGGGGGTGCTCTGTTTAAGGCTTTATAACTCCAGAGGACACGTGTATAAACAGTGGTCCGCAGAAAAAAGGCTTCAGAAAGCAACGTAAAAGAGTTTCCACGCAGAAATTCAGATGTATAATATAACACGTGCTGTGAGAATCTGCATACCTCTGCACACGATGGACACCATACGTACGCAATGTTTGGAGTCCGTGTGACATAGCGACACCGTGACAGAAAGGCACAGGTAGGAAATGCAAAACATTTTTAAGCAGATTTCCGACTTTCAGTTTTATACATGTGGCCCCTGGTGTGAGCAGAAATTTGGTAAATGGCTTAAATGAAACAAGACAGTTGTACCATTTACAATACGAACTTAGATTTGTTTTATTTTCATAATTTAAGTCAAAATAAAGTGCCACAAATGCAAAGAAACTTGCATTGAAAAATTTAAAATCTTACTTGAAAAATGCAACAACAAAAATTTAATAAAACATTTCTTTAGTTTGCAATGAATGCTGAGAGCTACATATGTGAAACAGGTAAATCTATACATTTTCTGGATCATAAACTCGTGTCCACAAGTGTGCAAAATCTGAGGATGATATGCAGAACTACTAAATATCTATGATGCAAAATATAGGCAGTGTACCCTGTTGTCCATTAGTGTCTCCCGATCTATCCAAATGGCTAAATTGTACACTGCTCTAAATCAGAAAATAATGATATATTTAACTACAAATCAACTGTTTTGGATCATAAAACTCACTTTTGCATTATTTTCAAGTGGGAATTACGATGTTTTCATCAGTATAGGGGGGTAGATATCTATGGGTCCAAAACCCTATCCAATACATGTCATAAAATGAATAAAATTAGTTTTGTCCATTATAAAGCATATACATTTGCCCCTTCTGGACCACCTCAGACAGCCCCAGCACTTTCAATTAGCAGCCAATTGCATCCTTGGAAACAAGGTGTGCATACTCTTTAGCCAATCAGTGACTTAAATTAAGCACTTAAGTGCAGGAACACGTTGAAAACTAGCAGGCACAGCGGCACTCCAGGATTTGAGGTTGAGATCCCGGGTCTGCAGTATAACCGTAAATGCCATGACAGGAATATACTGCAATATATTGTACATATCTGGCCTTCTTGGAAAATTTAATGATATATTTTTCAGAAATGTATTTACATTTACAATTTTGGCATTTTGTAGACACTCTTAAAACCCCTTCTCAAACACCACCTTTATTGAACACAAGCCTGAAAATAAAATGGTTACTGTTCTTGAACCCCTTTGACTTCAGACACAATCCTGGTCTCTTCTGTAAGGTAACCCTTTGGAGTTTATCTTTTGAGTCAGAATTACTCATAGGTGTTACGCAAACAAAGCAACAGAAGCTCAATCACAGCGGACGTGCAAGTGCTTTTTTTCTCGCCTTTAACATTATTTATTTATTTATTGACGGGATAAGGATACCGACTTTGCCGTGATTTGCGTCGTCTGGATTTCCAGAACATACGGAATTGTCATTTTGATTGAGCCTATTTTGTGTCATATTGCAAAATAAGGAACTGTTGTCACTCTAACATTGGGATTGTAAAATAGTTTATAGAGATAGAACCGTGAAGTTTTAACACTTCTAAATGGCATATTGTGCGACCAGATTGACAGTAAAGGAATGCAACGAATGCAAATGAACTAAGCCACCTGAATACGGACGTGTGCTAGTTTAGGGGTTAACCAGAGCAGCTTACGCAGATTACATTTTACATACAATCTGTTTACACAGCTGGATATTTACAGAGGCAATTGAGTTAAGTACATTGCTCTAGGGAGCCACAGCAGTGCCCCCCCTGGGAATCAAACAACCTCGGAGTTGCCAGTCCAGTTCCCCCATCATTGTGCTACACTGCTGCCCTGTAATAATGTCAACCTCGGAGTTGCCAGTCCAGTTCCCCCATCATTGTGCTACACTGCTGCCCTGTAATATATGTTATTATTATACTTTTTTTCAAAACATGCAATGCAATATGTGGCATTGTCAAGTGTGAAGGGTTGCGATATCATTTCTGATATTGATATGTATGTGTGTTTGTGTGTGTTGTTGCGTTGCGTGGCACTATGTTCCATTTCCGTAGTTGCGGACAGACGTACTGTTTTAGCTGAGCTGGGGCTAGCCTTAACTGGTTCTGAAGGTTACCATGTGGAAGGTACTCTTTTTGGGTCATGTTTGTTTTTGAGAGCTCATTTCCTGGTTTGGGGGGGGGGGGGGGGGGTGGTGATAATTGGAGATAGCAGATGCCCCTTCCTGGTCCCTTCCTGGTCTTGGCTTTCCTGGTGGCGCGGGCTGTCCGCGGGCTGCGCCGCGCTTCCCTGCAGCCTGGCGGAGCGCCAGGCCCGTGTGTGCTGGGACCGTCTGATGTGGGAGTCCAGCGTGGGAGTGTGCGTGCCCTTTCCTCAAGGATCCGGCTAAATATAGCATTATCTGGTGAGGTTTTTCTCACCCTGGCATCACACAACGCACACACACGCACACACACATGTCTGCCGCCACCGGTGTTCCACACTCCTCTCCCTGTGCCGTGTGAGGCCACTTGACTCTGTTAGGGTGAAAGCAGTCTGTAAGGATGTGGCTGCTGTACTGAGCTGTGCACACTGTTCCGCCAGCGTTCCTGCCCCTCACTTCCCGGTCAAGGACCAAAATGTGGCCTGCATGTTCAGTTGTTTTTTTTTTGTTGTTTTTTTTTTGCTGCAACTGCTGTTGGTTTCGAGAAGCAATTTACATCTGTCAAAGAATTATTCAAATCTTTGAATATAATGGAGATTTACTGAAGGTAATTAGGGGAAATACATTGTGGATACCTCTTTTCAAATTGAAGCAAGCCTGTATGTGTACTAAAGCGGCAATCCAAAGGCTCTATTCTGTCGGTTTTTAGATGAATCGCCACTATCCTCGGTCAGCGCGTACCTTGTATGTCATGGCAAACTGACCTCTACAGCCTTTTACTGATGATGACCCCAAGTACAGGTCACAATCTTTACCCTGATGGCAATAATAAACTATATTTTAAAAAAATTAATGGACATTGTTTAATTGATGTGGCCATAATGTATAACCATATCAATTACATTCAGTGTACTTTTTCAAAAGAAATAAAACATGAGCAAAGGGCTTTTATCAGTAGTTATGGATTCATTAGCAGAGGCTGTATGATTATTGCACTGAGCATGTGCCGAGAAGAGGGCGTCGCTACATGTACAAAGGGCTTTTATCAGTAGTCATGGATTCATTAGCAGAGGCTGTATGATTATTGCACTGAGCATGTGCAGAGAAGAGGGCGTCGCTACATGTACAAAGGGCCTTTATCAGTAGTTATGGATTCATTAGCAGAGGCTGTATGATTATTGCACTGAGCATGTGCAGAGAAGAGGGCGTCGCTACATGTACAAAGGGCTTTTATCAGTAGTTATGGATTCATTAGCAGAGGCTGTATGATTATTGCACTGAGCATGTGCAGAGAAGAGGGCATCGCTACATGTACAAAGGGCTTTTATCAGTAGTTATGGATTCATTAGCAGAGGCTGTATGATTATTGCACTGAGCATGTGCAGAGAAGAGGGCATCGCTACATCAACATTACATTACATTACATTTATTTAGCAGACGCTTTTATCCAAAGCGACGTACAGTAAGACATCATCAACAAAGGAAAATAAGCACTTGTGAAGCAACAGCATTTTTTTCATTTGAAATCATCCTGATTGGCCAGTTGTCAGCCACACCTTCAAATCAGTGCGGAGATAAACCCCGCCCAGCTGCACCATGTGCCACATGCCCCACGTGAGTTTGCGTAGCTAATGTGTCAGAACCGATTCAGATATGCGTCTTCTATATCCGTTCCAGCATTTGCGCCCTTCAAAATGGAGCTCCCAAGTGTCCTATCCACCTATCCACTTTTCAGATCCGTGATATTTTAAAACACGGATAAGCCTATTGTAGGATCCATTTTCTCTCTGTTGGTATAACCATTTAAAATCACTGGCTATAAAGAAAGTGCCATGACTGAGGAACTCAGATACTATTGCATTTAACTTAGTGTATTGCACTAGAGATCTTTTGTTAGTTTAATATCTTATGCAGATCTTTGTGGGCTGAGAGTTAAAATGAGATGCTGCTCTGATGTAGTTTATGAATGCATTAATTAGATTGCTTATATATGGGTGGGGAGGTTGGGAAGGGGTGGGGTTTTGTATGCGTTTGCTTTTTTTTTGGCAGAGGATGATTGCTTTGTATGAACACCCCCGCTTTTTTAACGGAAAAAAAAAAGCCTGGATCCTTCCAGGTAGAACTATGTAGTTAATTACCTGGAAATGCAGACATCTTAGATTTTCTGGTTGCCGTTTTATGTAGTGTATCACATGTATTATTAATCTGAAGCCTTTCATCTAACTGGCTTAGAAAAGGCCTTGTGCAAAGCTCACGTGTTGCCGGCAGGAAAAAAATCCACTTTATGGAGCTATTTTTGCTCCCGAGAAAGTCTCTTAGCCTTGTGATATTCTTCCATCGCTCATGTAACTGGAACCAATGTGTTTAAAAAAATCGATCAGGATTTTTTTTGTTTTTTTTCCAGGATTTTCTGGAGACAGAGATTTGATGTCTCCTTTTGATGCGTCCTCTGTAGTGGGGTTTGAAAAACAGTGCGGGACCTCCTCCTGGCAGTGGGGTGTTACTGAACCCCCGCACCCCGTACAGGCAGCATAAGGAACACGAAGCGTGTCGTCACTGGGGTATTACTTCAGTTACAGCTAGAGCGGAATCCGAAAGAGGGATTGTTTTGATGTGGATGGAAACCCTAAAGCTTACACATCTGGAAGACATTCAGATTCCTAGTTTTTTTTTAAAATTTTAGCCAAACTCACAAGCTTGGCAATCCAGGCATATAAAATGGTTTAGATCATTGCCAGATCTATAAGCTGCTGAAGTATCTGTGCCCTACCCCCCCCCCCCCCCCCCCACAGTGATTTGCAGTGATTTTGAAACCAAATCCAGAGGGGGCATATGGATTTATTAGCACTATGCTGGTGGCCAATCTCTCGATTATTTAGATTAGAATTTGATTGGAGATGCCAAATGAATGGGTAATTCTCAATGGTGTGTAATTTTACATCCAGTCTTTTTGCCTCATATTATTATTTTTTTGTTTGTTTCACTATTTTATTCACAGTTAATAGCCCCTCTACTTTGAAGTCAGATTAGCTGTGCCCGGTGCTGGAGAGGCAGAGATGTATGAGAGGCTTTTGAATGGAGGTGGGGGGGTTTGTGTTTGCTGAGTGCAGGCAGGCAGGCTGGGGGGTGGGGGAGCAGGCGCACGGAGCCTGACAGGCAGCTGAGCTCTCTGATCACATCCTCTCTAATCCCCGCTCCACATCTGTGTCTCCCTCCCTCCCTCCCGCTCACGTGCACAGACAGACGAGCTGCACTCCAGGCTTCCCACCGCACAGTGCTGGAGGGGAGGGGGAGAGTGTGTGTGTGTGTGTGTGTGTGTGTGTGTGCCTGTGCGTGTCCACGTGTGTGTGTAAAGGGGGGGGTTTGGAGAATTACAGTCGTTTACAGAATTATCATCACCATTGCAATCGTCTCAATAACAAAACGGTCTCAGTCTTGTTTTAAAGATGAAGCTCCAGAATCTATGGAGTAGGGGTTGGGTGTCTGTTTGTGTTCCGAGTGTGTGAGAGAGAAAGAGGGTGAGAGGTTGAGCGAGAGGGTGAGAGAGAGCGAGGACTAAAACTTAAGCAGCGTGTGAGCACGAGAGGGATCTTGTGAGGCATTAGCAGACATCTGTTTAGCCTCGTCACACTAAACTTGGAGAAAGGGCTGTGAAACAGCGAGAAAATGCCGCGGATCCATCGCTAATCCTGCCATCTTTGGAGGGGAAAAAATCCCCCCCTTTTTTTTTCCACCAAGCAGCCCTGCTTCAGTGGTTTTCATGCAGCACTGTATCCACTGCACACCAGAGGTTATGCATCTTAAGAAGCCCATACACATCAGAGTCTTCAAACTGTGGGGCGCAGAGTGCATGCTGGGGACTCAAACCCCTTCACCTTCACCAGCTGCAGCACTGGCTGTGTTCACAGTGCCAATACTGTGAGCCAGTAGTCAGTTAAAATGTACTCATAATCCCAGTAGTTACAGTGTGAGGAAGATAATCTGCATAGTTGCTTTAAAAACATACTAAAAATAATTGCATTCACAAAAGCTAGCTTCCAGTGATTCCTTCTGAAATGGCCCTTGTGAAAACGGACACGTCTTCATCTTGTAGCGAGTTGGCTTTTCGGAAGCTTCAGGGTCATGCTTGCCAACTAAAGGCAGGTAATTTCGCTTTTTTTTTGCTATTATGTTCATGTGAGATTCTCTGGGATTTTATATATTATTCATAATGCAATATTCCTACTGTAATGAGCTTTGAAATTGGCTTTTGATGAAAGGGAGAATGTATGAGGCTGAATGCTAGGCTCTATGAGAGCTTGGTCTGCATTACACCATGGAGCGGTTTAAGTTCTGCTTCATTTATAATTTCAGCGACCCTTCTTTAGTGCACGCTGTGAGGGTTCGGTCTCGTGTGGTGCCGACGGGGTGGCAGAGACGCACTGTTGCGTTTGCAGTCAGCTGGTCACTTCCCTCACCCCCCCGCTGCTCTCAGCATGAAGGCATCATCTCCTAAAACATCACGTGTCCCCGCTCCCCTGGGGGTCCAGGTGGGTGGCCCTTAAAGTGCCCCGACTGAAGGAACAGGAAGTAGAGATGCTAGCATGGACATGATGACGGTCCACTGAAGGTCTGTGGCATGATTACATTTGATTAAATAAAACCTGTATTGGTTACTTTTTGGAGGCCATGTTGTGAAACAAAAACTCTAGGTCCTATAGTGCAGTGGTTCCCAAACTCGGTCCTCGGGGACCACTGTGTATGCTGGTTTTCGTTTCAACCACAATTGCAATCCCGGAATTTTAACAAGATGTCAATAGTTCTTAATTAGGTGTTTGTCATATTTAGAGGGATTATTTACCCTCTTAAGCCACATTATGTTAGCAATAGCTATGCATGTCATGAATAACAAAAGTACAATATTCTCATTGTGCTATATTGCAAATAATTACAAAAAGGGGCAAAAAAAATACATTTTTTAACTGACAAAATTTATTTTATTTTATTAAATAAAATTAAAGACTAAGGTGAATCAATAGGCTCCTAATTGGCGAAATTGTGGATATATGGCCACTAAAACTAACCATTTGATAAATAATGAAAAAAAGACAAAGAAAATGATAACGAGCCAAACTTGCAGTGTTAATACATTTAAGAAAAACTTGGAGGGAACTTAAAAACTCACATTTTCAACTACCTAATTAGGAGCCAGTTGATTCACCCCAGTCTTTAATTTGATCAGTTTAAAAAAAAATGTTACCTATTTGCAAAACATCCCAATAAGCACAGTAGGAACATGGGAATTTTTATTCTTCATGGCATGCATAGCTATTTCTGACATGTGGCTTAAGCGGGTAAATAATCCCTCTAAACATGAAAAGCACCTAATTAAGAAAAATGAACAGCTTGTTAGGATTTTGGGATTGCAATTGTGGTTGGAACGAAAACCAGCATACACAGTGGTCCCAGAGGACCGAGTTTGGGAACCACTGCTATAGTGCATCATTTTACAAGGTTTCCGATTACATTTAAAAAAGAACAAAAAGGATATGACCATATGGGGGTATTATTGTCTCAAAAATAAATAAATCGGATAAATAAGGAACGGATCCTCAAATAAATACATCTGATCCACAAATAAATGCAACTGATCCACAGATAAATGCAACTGATACACAAATATGTATTTGTACTCACAAATGTCTCCCGAACGAATAACTGCTTGGCACGTGTGAATTTTTGAGAAAGCTGTGCCATGTGCGCAGAAATCCACAAATACCTGCTGTGATTCGTCGGAGTAATGTTGGCATTAGCGAAAGGATGTCTTAACATCTGATTGGCTGGAGTAGAATCAGTAAAAAAAAAACAAAAAAAAAACATTTGTGCATTTCTTCGCAAATCTTGCTGTGAGGATTGTTTCAAAAATCTGCAAATAAATGCACACGATTCCACATGTTATTTGTGGATACGTTGCATTTATTTCTGGATCAGGTACATTTATTTGTGGGTACGTTACATTTATTTGTGGATCAGTTACATTTATTTGTGGAACAGTTGCATTTATTTCTGGATCAGTTACATTCATTTAGTTATGTATTTTTGAGACAATAATACCCCCATATGACCATCACCATAATTGAACGTTTCACATGCCTGCAGAATGGAAAATATTTATTTTGATTAGCTAATAGCAGCCCACCTACGGCTGTAATTAAAGTTCAAATGGTACCTGCATAAAATTATTCAAATTAATTAACAATTTAAAAACAAAAAAGTTTTTGTGTTGTGATTATCCAGTTCTTGTTAGGTTGGGTGGTGTGTTTGTTCAGTTAAAATTAAGCAATTAGCAAGAGAGTTCATTTAATGTGTTTGTAGTTGTGTAATGTTGTTGGTTCTGGTATTTATTGTGCTTGTGCTATTTTTATCTCATTAGTGCTGTGTGGCAGTGCTTTCTGTGCTTGTTTTTGTCGGTGGGGGAAGGCATGAAGATTTTAAAGGGGGGGAGAGCTGGGAAAATACATTTGTAAGACTACTGATGTATGATTTGTTACTGTGATATGGACTGTTGCTGTTTTTCAACTTGCCTATTGGATCAGTATGTTAATAGGCTGTTGTCATGGTGGCAGGGTTGATTGCATCTTAAAACAAAATTTGGGAATACTTGGCATAATCTATCAAACAATTATGCGTATATAAATCATGAATATGCAAAATCTGTCCACGGTTTTCATGGTCGGGCCTGTTCGGAGGCCTCCACTGTTCCCATAGTGTGCGCCACACAGTGGGCTCTTTCCTGGTACTACGACGTGACCTGGGGGAGACTTGAGTTGGGTCCGGAAACTGGCCCTAGACCCTGATTAAATCAGGTGTGACCCTTTTGTCCCTTTTGGCCGGTGCTGGTGGGCGCTCTTCTACTCCATCTGACTTACACGAGCAACAGTGCCAGATCCAAGAACCAAAATATCATGAATATGCAGGTTACATGGATAACAAACCCTGAAAAAAAAAAGTGAAGCCATAAAAATACTGTAACGGCTACTGTTTTTCTGTCTCTGTCTCTGTGGATCTATCATGGATGGCAGCTGTGTTGGCATTGAATAAGGACATGCTGAGGGGGGGGGGGGGGGGGGGCGGGCGGGCTGTTGGTTTGGCAGGCCAGTGCACTGGATTGGGGCCCTGTACCCGCCCCCATAAGCTGAGCGGCGGCACGACGTGTGCGACCTCTCCGGTCCTTCAAACGCGCGTTCGAGCGCCTGGGAGGAGACAAAGGCCGTCTTTATCGCCGCTTGTGCGAGGGCAGATCAAAAGCGAACATTCCTGAAGCATCTACAGGGCCAGGCCTCCCCCTGCAAGCAGTAACCCCCGTCCGTCCGTCCGTCTGTTCATCGATCTGTCCGCGCCCCTGCAGGAGAGGGAACTGAAGACGGGCGGAGAACGTTTAAATTGCAAAAACGTTTCTTGGGTAAGAAAGCATCGCTCACCCGCCAAGCTAAAGACAGGCTTCTTAGCTTTCCGCGTGCAACGTCTATATCCACCTCAGAAAGAGCCTTCTCTACTCTATCTTCATAATGTCATCACTCCTTTCGCTGGCCTGCCACTAATTCTGAGGAAAAACGTCTGACAGCCTAGACAGATGGACTTTATGAAATGTGTAGTTTACCACTGATCCAGCATCGTATTGATCCCCGTGATGTTGCTGAGGGCTCTGCTGTCTGTTACTCAAACCGCCTTTTCAACCGCCTCGCAAACTCTCTTTTTCAAACCGTCTCGCGAACCGTCTCTTTACATTTCCAATCTTACACACTTTAAAAAAAAAAAAAAAAAAAGTGATGTTACGCATACTGAAAACCAAAGGTTAGAGTGTAGACCAAAATAGAATAACCTTCTGTATCTCTCTGTGCTTGGATGTTGCTTTGATGTAGTGTATTTTTGTTCAGAGGTCTTTAACACGCAGTGTGTACAGAACGATAAAATGTAATAATAAAGATGATTGGACTGATGCAGTATTTCTGTGAAGGGAGGTGACCGTCTGCCCCTCTCTGCCCTCCTCCCTCTCCAACGGCCTCCTGCCCTCCGGTGTGTGTGCGGTGTGCCGAACATCTTCCCGTTCTTTGAATGTGTGTGTTGGTTTGATGAATGGTTTTGCATGCAGGGAGGGGGATATTGATGGCTCTGTCAAGCCAATGTGATTCTGAGTTTCATTCGGGCCGCAGGAAATTTTCCACTGTTGTTTTTTCCAGTCCAGGTGATTCATTGGGGCTAAATGAGTGTGAGTCTCTGAATTGGAGGGTGTTAAAAAGTGTGTGTGTGTCTGTGTGTTTGTGTGTGTGTGTGTGCGCGTGCACGTGCGTGGGTGAGTGTGTGTCAGAGCAGATGTTTCACTGCTGACCTGCAAATATCTCTTCTTCTGACCAAGAGTTAATCCTTCCTCAGTGAAGCTTGTTGGCTCAGCATAAGCTCCACAGCTTTCATGGTTTTTTTTTTTCCCCTTCCACATTTACCCCCAAGATTCAACCCCATTGGAACGCTTTTATCAGCTACAAATGGCTTCTCTGTAAGATAAGCACCTAATTTCCATCTTAAGAAAAGTTTAGCCACGTTTTTGAGCAATCAAAAGCAAACATGTTTTATTTTGTTGGGTAGATGTTGGTGTGCTAATGAATTTACTTACTGGGCTGTGCATTTCTGTTCTTCACCCTCTGACCACAACAACACATGAGCAAAATACTCATTTGAGATGATGCTGCTGCTACCCTACTCTGTCTGACAACTGTTTATAACTTGAATGGATAAGGGAACACTATGTTATAACCATACTCTGTCTGACATAACCAGGGCCGGCCCTAGGATTTTGGTGGCCCTAAACAAGATTTTGTTGTGGCCCCAGAACACTCCCAGCTCAACCACCACATCACACACATCGCTCACAACTGAATGAACACAAATATACAAATTATCCAATTATCCAAATACAATTTAACATGCAAATGGAAATGGTAAGCCTGAAACTATTTGGGGCAATTTCATATGTTATGTATTAAATAATAAATCAAAACACACATTTAATGTTGCAAGAAAACATTGGTAGCTTGCTAATAAGCAAAGCTAGCCTTTACAAATACCTGCATTCATTACTTTCTAGCCAGCTTGCCAGGTTAAAATTAGTTGTGGCTATGTTCAGTTTTATTAGTTCAAAATCAAAACATGACTTTAATGTTGGGAAAAAACATGGGTAGGTAGCTAACAATCAAGAACATTAAATGATGCTTACAATCCTACTCAGGTTGGCTAGCAAGCAGTGGAAAAAAAAGAGCATGTTCTAATGAAAAACGTTACAGAATCAGCATCTAAATGTTATAATGCATTTATTACTTTCTAGCCAGCTTGGCAGGTTAAGATGAACTTTGGCTATGTTCAGTTTAATGTTCAAAATCAAAACCACGACTTATTGTTGCAAGAAAAAACGACTGGTAGCTAGCTAGCTAACAAGCAAAGCTAACCTTGCAATCAAGGATGCTTGCAATCAGGTGCTAGCTAGTTGTTCTAATGAAAAACGGTTCAGCGAAAATGAATAATGCATTCATTACTTTCCAACTTGGCAGGTTAAAATTTGCTTTTGGATGTTGCTATCTTCAGTTTACTTTGAGCAACAACTAACATTAGCTAACGTCGGCTAACATGGGTTAAGCTAGCTAGGTGGTTAACTAATGTAGATACAGATTCATAACAATCACACACCTTTATCCCGTGTTCTTTTGTCCTTCCCCAATTTTCTCTTATACCGCCATTGAGCGCCAGTTCAAAATTGTATACTAGGAGCCATTTGTCTAACGTTACTTAGCTCATCAAAATAAGTTGTGAATGGGAGAGAAGGTGCTGGCTGGGGGGGGGGCAACTGCATGTTGCTTATAAAATCCTTTTAACTAGCTACATGTTATGAAATATTCTCTTTTCCTTCCATATTCAATTAACAACACTAGTTTTGGGGTAGGGGATAAATAACATGATTAAAATATATCAACTAATAACGTTACCTGGTTTAAACATTTTTTAAAAAAAAGGATGGGATCATGTGGCCCCCCCCCTAGCAGTCGTGGCCCTAAACAACCGCATAGAGTGTTTATGCCAGCGGCCGGCCCTGGACATAACTGTTTATAACTTAGATGGATGAGAGAACACAATGTTATAACCCTACTCTGTCTGACATAACTGTTTATATCAATGACTTTATTTAAACCTTGGGGAAGCATTGAGGGAGAGCCCCTCATTTACAATACTGCCGAGTTACAACAAAGAAGATGAATAGAAAGAGAAGACATTACATAAGACAATAATCAAAGAACCAACAAACTAAAACATTAGCCAAAACTAATGTTAAAACATTAGATAAAAATAAATAATAGAACATTTGTTAAAAACAATTACAATCAAAAACAATAAGATTCAACAATAGGTTCTTAAATTGTCTCAAAGGCAGTAAGGAGTCCAATTTTAAATGTCTTTGCAAACCATTCAAAATATGAGGGGCATAAAAGCAAAAAGCAGCCTGTCCTAGGTCACGCTTTGTCTTGGGGAGCGTGTGTGAGGATAAAAAAAGTGGTAACCTGCCCAGCAGGCCTTTATAGATAAATAACGTCTCATACCATACATCACGTCTCACCGATAGAGAGGGCCGGCCAACCTTTTCATAAAGAAGACAGTGATGTATGCCAAATTTATCACCTGTGATGAATCTTAGAGCAGAGTGGTACATTACGTGGTAAATGACTAAAACAGAGAAATACTGCCTCAGTTACTCTTTTTCTGCAGAAAACAGGAAATTATATTTTATTTCTATAAAGAAATCACAATTTTGAACTCAACTTCTTAGCAAGAATGTTTACATGAATTTTGAAGTAGTGTTTTTCATCAATCCAAATACCTAGATATTTATAATGGGGGACTCCCTCAATAATAGTACCATCTAAAGAGTAAATTTGGAAACTGCTGTAATCAATCTTCACTCTGGAAAACCGCATACATTTTGTTTTCTCTGTGTTCAGAGAGTTTAAGATTAATAAATTGTTCTTGAAGAGTAATGAAAGAATTTTGTAACTTATTAACAGCAGACTGTATAGACTCAGCACAACAATATAAAACAGTATCATCAGCATATAAATGTGTTTTACAGGAAGTCAGAGCTGACACAATATCATTGATATAAACAGTAGACAAGACAGGTCCCAGGACCGATCCTTGTGGTACACCTTCAGTGATAACTTAGATGGATGAGAGAACACTGTTATAACCATACTCAGACTGACATAACTGTTTATAACTTGGATATGAGAACACTATGTAATAACCCTACTTTCTGACATCACCATTTAAAAACCTGAATGGATGTGTGACAACACAGTTACTACCTTACACACTTTTTGACATCACTTTTTAAAACTCAGATGGGTGTAAGCCAATACTGTGTTATTATGACAACAAACATGGATAGATGTGAAATAACACTGTTAGTAGCCCACTCATCACCATTGAATTCAAATCAATGTGCGACAACACTTTTACTACCCCACTTTTTCTGACATGACCATTTAAAACTCAGATGGGTCTGCAAACACGATCATAACCATACTGTTTGACATCACCACCTTGGATGGATGTAAGACAATGCTGTTTTTTTTCCTAATTTATCTGGTATGACTGTATGGATGTGAGACAATACTGTGTTATTACATTACTATCTCTACTGTCTGTTTGAATCCTGGATAGATGTGTAACTGTTATTGCCCCACTCTTTTTGACATCACATTTTAATACTCGGATTGATGTGAGGCAATACTTTGTTATCCCTCTCTCTGGCTTCTGTTTAAAAGTTGGGATCGATGTGATAACATTACATCCTTACCCTAGTGTCTCCAATGTGTGTGTGTGTGTGTGCGTGCGTGCGTGCGTGCGTGAAACTAGTAACACACCTGAAAGCTCTGTAGGAGCCCTGCTATCTGTGAGGACACTGTTATTCTGTTTGTGTGCTCTTTATTCAGCTGTTACTGGGGTGGGTGCATATTTGTCAGACTCATAGTAATTAGGCATGTTGAAGCTGAAGACACTATTTTATTTTGAAAGGATGTTGGAAGAAGCTCTTTTGAAATGCATGTGCAAACTTACTATTTTGTTAGGTTCAGCTTTCAGTGCCTTTTTGAAGCCTCTCCCCTTTACCGAATTGAACAAGAAGCTCCACTTTGCTCATGTTCAGGTCTGGCTATTTTGTTGCTGGAAAAAGGTTATGAAGCAAATGGATGCTGTTGGGGATTCGGGAAGACTCGTGGCCCGTCTCAGAGTAGGAACCTCCGGTTCAGTGTGAGGATCACATCTGTTTGATGCCTTGTCCTTTTGAGCCGGTGTCCTTTGCTGTAGGTGACCGACCGTTCTTACTGTTGACTTTGTGATTGGATGGGAGACCAACAGTGCGCCATTGTTCCGTGTGAAAAGAATCCTGCAGTGGCCCTGTGCACTCTGGCAGGTCCGCACACCGGCCCCGGCTGGATAAATATAGCTGTTCGGGGCATTGTGCCGGCTGCACAGGGTTTATGTAAGGGTATATCTCTCTGAAAGTAAATATTTAAACTGGCGAGGCAGCGCCTTTACCGAGCTGTGCAAGTGGGCATCGTCCGCCGTCCACATCGCACCATTGGTAAAGGACCAATGGAAATTCAAGAAGTGTTTATTGGGAAATGACAAGTGACTGTAGGTTTGGGGGGGGTTTTCCCCTCCCTTTGAATGTGGAGGAACCTGTTTTTGATAGTTCCCCCCCACTCCCTGGTCTCAAATGGACTTGTCTTTAAGAACACTGGGGTTAGTCATCAAGGTTGCGTGGGTGAAAAAGGGTATGATCTCAGCTCTTCACGTATTAATGATTCACCCGACGAAGAGTGTGAAATGTTTGCTTTTTTCTTGTGATGATCTGGAACCTTCCCTCCGCCCACTGAAAGCTACTGTACGATACAGTAGCCGCGCAGCGAGACCAAAGTCTTCATGGCGTAAAAACAAGACTGGCTTTTCCGCACGGCTCCGCTGTCAATGAGCTTCCAGTATTGGGTTCCGCTGCCGCGCAGCCGATCATCAGATAGTCCGTGACCAAAGAGATCCTTTGCAGACAAAGGGCCCTGGGATTTTATATCTTTTTTTTTAACCGGTGAAACCAGGGTGCCAGGTGGCACGCAGCATCGTACCTGAAGTGTCCACCTCCTGTTATTTGCCTGGAAATCACCAGAGGATGCACCGCAAATATTTACGCCTACACCTGGGGATCAGGGAGCAGGCCCAGAGCACACCTGCCTGCCACATGTTTCCCAGAGCGCCCGCTGCAAACGCCCGCTTCTATTTGCCCACAGGCAGGGTATTTAAACTGCCATCGTTTTTTCCAGACCTTTTTATGAAAATATTGAGTGTAAATATTGTCACCTCTCCTTAAGCTCTCCTCATAAATCAAACCGTAACATAACTGCTGTGTGAGAACACACAATGAGGAGGACAGGCCATTCAGCCCGTCTAAGCTTGTCGTTTATCTATTTTAGAGGGTAGCCAGCACTGCGCTGGCCTGTACCTGAACACACTGAAGGTCCCTGGCTCTACGACATGACTAGCTGTGTCCATGGTATAAATGTAAGCCAAGTGCCTTGAGTGGCTGAACTCTAGTGTGACTCAGCTGAGTGTGCCTGTTCTCCAGGAGAGCCTGTTCCCCTTTTTCGTTCCAAACTGCGTTCAAGGCTATGCTATTGAACTGTGCAGGGCGGTTTCGTCTTTCTTAGGGCTGGGTATCGAATCTCTCTACTTTTTAAGTACAAAATGATTAGCCCTGCCCAGGGGGCTTTCAGACTCTTTTTCGTGTTTTTATTCTTTGAATAATTTTGTTAATTTTATACAGCTGTCTGAGTCGACAACATTAATCACTAAAGCATTTGAGAAGTTTTGTTTTATATTTGTTAAATGAGAAAAAAATTTTTGGATATTGTAGAAAAATGTGTTTACACTCAGCAAAGAAAGGTATCGGAAAAAAGTATTGTATTGTATCCGTATCGAATCCCAGCTCTTCATATTTCAGGAGAGGATCCCTTTATTCTTTGGCATTGTTCGTTTTCTCACACCACTGTCAACTGTTTCCTACTTAGTTGCTCATGTTTTTTCAGTGTAGAAATAATGCTTTTCTAATATTTATGAGTTTGCTGCACAGGTAATTGTCTTATTGAACAGAAAACGGATGTTAACTGAACCATTTATGCACTTGGGCCCTTTTCCATTCACATGCCAACGGCTCATCCACTACATATCAGAGTCCTAGTGAGAGGAGTCGGTCTGTTCCCCAGAAGAACCTGTTCATCTTTGTCACTGTTGCTCCTTGTTTTTTTTTCGCGAGTGTGAGCGTAAGGCGGCGTCTCTCTCTCCGCAGGCGGCGGACGCGGCGGAGCTGTCGGACGGCCGCGGGTCGCGGCCCGGGAGGAGCCGCAGTCGGAGCCTCAGCAGGCCCTCGCAGCCTTCCAGAGGGCCCAGCGCCGGGCTTCCCTCCTCCGCCCAGCGTCACCCGCAGCAGGGGCCCGAGCCCGACCGCCAGCCCCCAGAACAAGGGGTGCCGCCCGCCCTGGCCAGCACCCTGGAGCACATCGTGAGCCAGCTGGACGTCCTCACACAGGTAAACGCACACCTGTCCCGCCCCACTTACCTGGCTGTGGTGGTTCTGTAAGCACGTGAGGCGTGTTTTCCTGGAATGGTTTGGGCACAGTCTTACCCATAGAAAACAAGGGTCAGTGTCACTTCATACTTCATGGTACAGAGTGATTCTCTTCAATTTGTGTTAAAGCATTTGTTTGCTGCAGAAAGGGGGTGTCTTTCCCCCGCCCACAGAGCAGGAGCAGAGTCACATAACGGTCTGAGGCGCGTGACACTGCCGTCACCCGTGTTTCACAGCCTGAACCCAATCTTGCTTTTATGAGGCGTTCTGGAACCGTGCCTGAAACCATGTTTTCTACTTCCATCAACTTAGCTTGAAATTATTGACTTTTTCACAGAGGAGTGGTGTCGTATTCGTCCCACAGAATTCCAGGCGCTGGTAGACCTTTCCCTAATGACGTTACTTTCTGTTTTTTTTGTTCACCACCTTTACGTAAAGCAACGGCTGACCTCTGACCTCCTCGCAGGCCCCGCCCTGTGCCCCCTGGAAAGGAAGCACGCTCCCTTAAAATGAGATCGTCTCGCAGAAAATAGAGCTATACATTCAAAAATGCTTAATGGACATGGTCCATTAAAAAAGGATAATAACGAAACCTTTTACCCACAGATGACCGGGCATTGACCTTGGAACTGGCTCTGAGCTTTTTAGTTTCCCGTCTCACACAAGCTGTGGTCTCCTTTTTGCAATTGATTCCAAGGGAATAATGTGCGATCTTTCCTGCGACCTCGGTAAATTTCCGATCAGATTCCCTGGCTCTCAGTGGAAGACGGATGAGCCCTTTCCTGAATTATTCATTCTTGTTTATTTCCAAGGGGCACAAACTGAGCACGCTGGAACCAAAGTGCTTTCAAGGCTGTGACACGTGCTTTTCCTTTCGGTTATTAATTACAGGTATATTGAGTTATTCATATTTCAGGAGAGGATCCCTTTATTCTTTGACATTGTTTATTTTCTCACACCACTGATGGCTGTTTCCTACTTAGTTGCTTGTGTTTTTTTCAGTTGAAAATGCGTGCGTAGATTTATAGGTTTGTTGCCCAGGTTATTGTCTTATTAAGCTGAGAACATCTCAGATGTAACTAAACCGTTTTAGCACTTCAGCTCACGGTCCCTGTCCTATTACATGGCAACAGCTCATCAACGACGTATTAATGAGCCTGTCCTCGTGATTCCGTTCACCAGCGTAGCACGTTTTGGGAACGGCCTGTTTCTCAGGAACGTGCCAGGCACCGTGCGTCTTGCTAACCGAAAAATACCGCGCGCCTTCCTCGTTTATTCCTCGGAAAGACGCGTCCAGCGTGCTTGTTGTTTGGTGGCTGGGGAGAATTCCGCTGCGTGCGCGTAATTGGTATAGTCTGTGCAGAGGCCTTGCGTTCCACAGGGACTGCCCCTATAATGCAACAAATGAGGCTGGTAAGAGCTCTCTCTCTCCCTGCTATTGTTTCACGTGGGACTGATACTGCAGCCCCAATGTGTTTCTGGTCAATTTGCGGTGGCATAAATTGGCTCAAAGTGAGTCAGTGCTGCCGTATTGTGGCCTTCTCAGATGGGGGGGAAATGGTTTTGTCTCGCTGTGTAACGCTCTTTCTCTCACGCACGGGCACTGGCTTAGCTGCTGTGTAATGCTCTTTCTCTCACGCGCGGGCACTGGCTTAGCTGCTGTGTAACGCTCTTTCTCTCACGCACGGGCACTGGCTTAGCTGCTGTGTAACGCTCTTTCTCTCACGCACAGACACTGGCTTAGCTGCTGTGTAATTGCTGCAGGGCCGTTGCTGTGCTCCTTTCCTGTCAGGGTGCAGGTACATTTCTCTCTGTCTTTCCCTCTTTCTTTCACTCTTTCTCTTCTCAACCTCTTTCCTTCCCTCCATTTTTTTTCTCTTTTTCACTCCCTGTCTTCCCCTCCCCCTCTCTCTTCTCTCCATGTTTATTCATTCCCGGCTGTAGCTGTGATGGGAGTGGAACTTCTTCTTTTTTCATCCCCTCTTGTCCTATAATCTAGTTGTTTTTGCTACCCCCCGTCTCCACATCCCTCCCCCCGTTCCCCACTTCCCTACACCTGTTCCCCTCATCCCTCCATCCTTCTCCCCATTCCCCACTTCCCTACACCTGTTCTCCTCATCCCTCCATCCCTCCCCCCGTTCCCCACTTCCCTACACCTGTTCCCCTCATCCCTCCATCCCTCCCCCCGTTCCCCACTTCCCTACACCTGTTCCCCTCATCCCTCCATCCTTCTCCCCATTCCCCACTTCCCTACACCTGTTCTCCTCATCCCTCCATCCCTCCCCCCGTTCCCCACTTCCCTACACCTGTTCCCCTCATCCCTCCATCCTTCTCCCCATTCCCCACTTCCCTACACCTGTTCTCCTCATCCCTCCATCCTTCTCCCCATTCCCCACTTCCCTACACCTGTTCCCCTCATCCCTCCATCCTTCTCCCCATTCCCCACATCTCTCCCCTCATCCCTCCATCCTTCTCTCTATTCCCCACTTCCCTACACCTGTTCCCCACATCCCTCCATCCTTCTCCCTATTCCCCACTTCCCTACACCTGTTCTCCTCATCCCTCCATCCTTCTCCCCATTCCCCACTTCCCTACACCTGTTCCCCTCATCCCTCCATCCTTCTCCCCATTCCCCACTTCCCTACACCTGTTCCCCTCATCCCTCCATCCTTCTCCCCATTCCCCACTTCCCTACACCTGTTCTCCTCATCCCTCCATCCTTCTCCGCATTCCCCACTTCCCTACACCTGTTCTCCTCATCCCTCCATCCTTCTCCCCATTCCCCACTTCCCTACACCTGTTCCCCACATCCCTACACCTGTTCCCCTCATCCCTCCATCCTTCTCCCCATTCCCCACTTCCCTACACCTGTTCTCCTCATCCCTCCATCCCTCCCCCCGTTCCCCACTTCCCTACACCTGTTCCCCTCATCCCTCCATCCCTCCCCCCGTTCCCCACTTCCCTACACCTGTTCCCCTCATCCCTCCATCCCTCCCCCCGTTCCCCACTTCCCTACACCTGTTCTCCTCATCCCTCCATCCCTCCCCCCGTTCCCCACTTCCCTACACCTGTTCCCCTCATCCCTCCATCCTTCTCCCCATTCCCCACTTCCCTACACCTGTTCTCCTCATCCCTCCATCCTTCTCCCCATTCCCCACTTCCCTACACCTGTTCCCCTCATCCCTCCATCCTTCTCCCCATTCCCCACATCTCTCCCCTCATCCCTCCATCCTTCTCTCTATTCCCCACTTCCCTACACCTGTTCCCCACATCCCTCCATCCTTCTCCCTATTCCCCACTTCCCTACACCTGTTCTCCTCATCCCTCCATCCTTCTCCCCATTCCCCTCATCCCTCCCCTCATCCCTCCATCCTTCTCCCTATTCCCCACTTCCCTACACCTGTTCTCCTCATCCCTCCATCCTTCTCCCCATTCCCCACATCTCTCCCCTCATCCCTCCATCCTTCTCCCCATTCCCCACATCCCTCCACCTGTTCCCCTCATCCCTCCATCCTTCTCCCTATTCCCCACATCCCTCCACCTGTTCCCCTCATCCCTCCATCCTTCTCCCCATTCCCCACATCCCTCCACCTGTTCCCCACATCCCTCCATCCTTCTCCCCATTCCCCACTTCCCTACACCTGTTCCCCACATCCCTCCATCCCTCCCCCTATTCCCCACTTCCCTACACCTGTTCCCCTCATCCCTCCATCCTTCTCCCCATTCCCCACATCCCTCCACCTGTTCCCCTCATCCCTCCATCCTTCTCCCCATTCCCCACATCCCTCCACCTGTTCCCCTCATCCCTCCATCCTTCTCCCTATTCCCCACATCCCTCCACCTGTTCCCCTCATCCCTCCATCCTTCTCCCCATTCCCCACATCCCTCCACCTGTTCCCCACATCCCTCCATCCTTCTCCCCATTCCCCACATCCCTCCACCTGTTCCCCACATCCCTCCATCCTTCTCCCCATTCCCCACATCCCTCCACCTGTTCCCCTCATCCCTCCATCCTTCTCCCTATTCCCCACTTCCCTACACCTGTTCCCCACATCCCTCCATCCTTCTCTCTATTCCCCACTTCCCTACACCTGTTCCCCTCATCCCTCCATCCTTCTCCCCATTCCCCACATCCCTCCACCTGTTCCCCTCATCCCTCCATCCTTCTCCCCAGTCCCCACATCCCTCCACCTGTTCCCCTCATCCCTCCATCCTTCTCCCTATTCCCCACTTCCCTACACCTGTTCCCCACATCCCTCCATCCTTCTCCCCATTCCCCACATCCCTCCACCTGTTCCCCTCATCCCTCCATCCTTCTCCCTATTCCCCACTTTCCCCCACCTGTTCTCCTCATCCCTCCATCCTTCTCTCTATTCCCCACTTCCCTACACCTGTTCCCCTCATCCCTCCATCCTTTTCCCCATTCCCCACATCCCTCCACCTGTTCCCCACTTCCCTCCATCCGTTCCGCTAATTCCTCCATCCCTCCCTCCATTCCCTGCCCCCCCTCCCCTTAGCCCTCCCCCTGTTCCACTCCAATTTCTTATTCTTATTCAGGCTTTGTATTTATGTGTCCTGCTTGAGGATAGTGCTTTTAGGTCTCTTTTGAGACGTGTGTCATGCTCAGCGCTGTAAATGTATTCTCCACAGTTCAAGTAGACACTTTACAGTCTCTTCCTTTGCCCTTTTTTGCTGGAAGTAATCACCTTGTTTATTTATGTGCAGTATGTCGTGTCATGGTCAGTTATAAGCACAAGCATGTGCATTCATTACTTCATGAATGGAGAAATAATACCGTAGCTGACCGTAGCTAAACGATTTAATTGTTGATATCAGTCGAAGTCAATGAGGTGGATTGATGTGATTATCCTTTAGAGCGCCCCCTCACACGTGGACAACACAGGTGCTGTAGACCTTCTTGACAAACCCGCTGCTGCCAGCACAGCACTGCCCCCCTCAAACCCTAGACCTTCACTCAAGGGCAGATAGTTATTGCCTTCTATCACATTGCTTTTTTTTAATATGAAAAGGCATGAGCATGCACCGTTGAGAATGAAATGAGAAACCCAGGAGCCTGCAGGTGGAGGAGATAAGGAGGTGACAGTGCCTTGTCCTCTGGAGGTGCGGTGCAGTGCCCGGGGCTTTAGCCGAGCCCCGTCGCCTGCAGACAGCCTGCGCAGATCCCGTCCAACGAGAGGGAAGAGGTGCAGTCGTTCGTGCGCGGAGCTGCATTCGATGCAGGGCTGTACTGCTCACACAGGAAATAAATAATTCCTCTGAAAATCAGAGTTGTTTCATGTGTGTACTGTTCCAGGCATGTGCAGTTTAAAGTAAAAGTAATCTGTGCGTGCGTGTATATCTCCTTCTCAAGCACCACCTTTTTTTGAACACAAGCCCAAAAATAAATTGGTTACTGTTCTTGAACCCGATGGACTATGGGCATATTCCTGGTCTCTTCTGTAAGGTAGCCCTTAGGAGTTCTTTTCCAAGAGTCAGAATTACTCTGAGCATTAGTGAAACAAAGTAACAGAAGCTCAAACACAGAAAGTGGAAGTTTGTTTTTTTTTTGTTTTTTTTTCTTGGCTAAATAATTTCAAAAGAAATTTTGCCGTGATAAGGATACCGACTTTACCGTGACTCATATCGTCCAGGGATTTCCAGAATGTCATAGAATGTACGGAGTCACCTTTTTGATCAAGCCTGTTTTGTCATGCTACAAAATAAGGAAATGGTGTCGCTAAATAAATAATTTTTAATAAATAAAAAAAAAACCCACAATGAATGCAAATAAACTAAACAACTACTATTTGCTAGTTAAGAGGTTATATAAACTCCTCAAAAAAAAGTTTGGAAATTTGTGTATTATTAGCATTGTATCTTATATCATTGGAAAGTCTGTTAATTTCCCTTTACAATGATGTCCCTTTTGTGAGGATCATGCATTTGTGGGATGAGCAGCACAGCTGATTATGTGGGTGGGGTCCCATGTGAAATGTGCCAAATTTCCCTGCCAATGTCAAACAGTGTATTGGTTTCAACAAGACATATTGGTAATTTTACACTTTATTCATTGAACAAACAGTCAGGAGCCTCAGTAGCGTGTGGAAGAACCATACGCAGCCACAACAGCCTGGCACCTCCTCCTCATGCTGGTCACCAGCCTGGTCACGCATTGCTGTGGGATGGCTTTCCATTCCTCAACCAGGATTCGTCGCAGTGACCAGCATGAGGAGGAGGTGCCAGGCTGTTGTGGCTACCTATGGTTCTTCTGCATATGGTTCTTCCACCCGCGACTGAGGCTCCTGACTGTTTGTTCATTGAATAAAGCGTAAAATTACCAATATGTCTTGTTTGTTCCTTGTTACTGATAGAGAGTTCAATCATCCAATCCCCCAAACAACTCAAAACAATAGAGTCAATACCAACAGGAGAATACACTGTTTGACATTGGCAGGGAAATTTGGCACATTTCACATGGGTCCCCACCCACATAATCAGCTGTGCTGCTCATCCCACAAATGCATGATCCTCACAAAAGGGACATCATTGTAAAGGGAAATGAACAGGCTTTCCAATGATACACACACAGTTGAAGTCGGAAGTTTACATACACTTAAGTTGAAGTCAAGTTCTTCCACACCGATCTCGACGAACCATAATGCCCTCCATAATGTTTGGGGAAAAGACATATTTTTTCTTGGTTTCTTGATTTTGATTTATTTTTATACACCCCCCACCATTTCAGGGCACCATAATGTTTGGGACAAATGGCTTCACAGGTATTTCTGATTAGTCGGGTGTGTCAGTCATTTTCTTCCTTACTGTAGGTATAAGAGAGCGTTCAGTATCTAGTCTGATTCTAGGCTTTTGATTGCCTTTGGAGTCTGTTATTGGCATTAGTCAACATTAGGACCTGAGTTGTGCCAAGGAAAGTCAAGGAAGCCATTATGAGGTGGAGAAATTGGAAAACAAAACAGTCAGAGACATAGGCCAAACCTTACGCTTTCCAAAATCAACTGTTTGTAACATGATTATGAAGAAAGAGAGCACCGGTGAGCTCATACTTGCCAAGGGCCTGGCAGGCCAAGGAAGACCTCTACAGCTGATGACCAAACAATTCTCACCATAATGAAGAAATGCCCCCAAACACCTGTCCGACAGATCAGAAACACTCTTCAGGAGGCATTCGTGTATGTGTCAGTGACTACTGGCCGCAGAAGACTTCACGAACAGAACTACAGAGGCTACACTGCAAGATGCAAACCGCTAGTTAGCCGCAAAAACAGAATGGCCAGGTTACAGTTTGCTAACAAGTACCTAAAAGAGCCTGCAGAGTTCTGGAAAAAAAAAAGTCTTGTGGACAGATGAGACCAATATTCACTTGTATCTGAGTGATGGCATGAGCAAAGTGTGGAGGCCAAAAGGAAGATCCAAAGCATACCACCACCTCTGTGAAACATGGTGCTGGGGCTGTTATGGTTTGGGCATGTATGGCTGCCACTTGTCTTCATTGATGATGTAACTGTTCATAGCAGCAGCAGAATGAAATCTGAAGTGTACAGAAACATCTTATCTGCTGAAGTTCAAGCAAATGCCTCCAAACTCATTGGACGGCACTTCATCCTACCGCAAGACAATGATCGCAAACATACAGCTAAAGAGATTGTTTCCAAGCCAAAAACAGAAAATTCTTGACTGTCAGTGACCCGATCTGAATCCAATTGAAAACTGTGTTTCATATGCTGAAGAGAAAACTTAAGGCAACTAGCCCCCGAAACAAGCAGGAGCTGAAGTTGATTGCAGTACAGGCTTGGCTGAGCATCACCAGAGAAGATACTCAGTGCTTGGTGATGTCTGGATCACAGACTTCAAGCAGTCATTGCATGTAAAGGATAGGCTACAAAGTACTAAACATGGCTACTTTATATAAATACTATATATAAAAAGTGCTGTAATTTCTCGATGGTGAAACCAAAATGTATAAAAATACCCTGAGAATCCGCTCTTTAACCACAAGTGAATTGTTTGATTACAAATCTAAAATTGTGTAGAGCCAAATCAAGAAAGAAATGTCTTTGTCCCAAACATTATGGAAGGCACTGTATGTTAGATACAGTGTTATAATAATATGATATGTTAAACTAAACTTGTTTATTATTTGCTGAGATTTCATGCAGCCCGACCAGTACTAGAAATGCGTAAGTTGTGGAAGCTGATACTGGTAGGGTTACGATAGCAGCCATGTAATCTCTGCTTCCACGTGAAAAGTAGAACTCATCAGAACAGACACAGCGGTCGATAAATGCTGCGTTTGTATACTGCGGCATTTTTATTTCTATTACTATTTATTTATTTTTTTTAGACTACAGAGGTCCTTCAAAAGGCCATTAGTGTCTGAAGCCAAGACCTCATGAGTGGTCTCTAAAAATAGCTGCCAGGATAGAGTGAGGACGTGCCAGTTCTTCGTGCCGTGGATATATTGGGCAGCTGAGGTTATCTGAGGCTTTCAGGAGCGAGGCGATGATGTAATACAGCCAGGCTTTTAATATGATAATAACTATTACTAATAAGAACAACCGAGATAATGACGGTAATTACTGCGACGGCCGTCACTCATTAATGCAAAAACCATACACGTTGTGCTCTGCGGAGAAGGCTTTTATGCTAATCGCACTCTAAAGTAATATCCATTAGGATGAGAGACGGTAATGCGGATAACACCTAGCCCACGATCTGAAGCACGGCCGGCGTTGGGGCTCGGCGGTAAATGGCGGCGTCGCGACTGACCAGCGCCGCCTCGCCCCGCTCAGCTTCTGTCCGTTATGAAGTGCAACGGACTGCTGATCCTGAGCGCATTGCTGCTGGTTTCTGTTTGGAGCTGCAGTGTCATTATTGCTCTCCGGGCTGCATCTAATAGGTTATTAGTATTGTCATGTTCTTCTCCAAACAAGGGCTTTGAAACGAGAGCGATCATTGATCTTTCAGCCAGGGCAGTAGATCGGCCCTGAAATTTTAATTCCTAAATAATGCTGTTTTTCAGTCCCGGCAGGCCTGATTTTATTGTTAGTCAGGAACAGAGAGGAGATTGACTTGTAGGGAAATGCATCATTCCTCTATTAACGCCGACACAATGCTTTCTCTTAGAGGCCATTCATATTTAATGCCCTGCAAGCACTGCAAAAATTTAAAAAAAAAAGCTAGGTTTTAACGTGAGGGGGGAGGAGGAAAAGAGTGTGACGTGCTTTAAAATCCAGTCTGTTTCAGTTACTACGGCTGACCATCTGCAGCGGCTTTCCTCGAGGTTACCACTGAAGCCACCGGTCACCTTTTCATTCAGAAAACGAGTTATTAGACTCGTCCCGTCGCCGTAACGATCGGTGAAACTTGGGAGAGAACGTCGGCGCCGATGTTTCACGGCCTTAAATCTTTGAAATAAACTCTTAAAAACCCCAGTGGAAAACAAAAACATAAGAAGTCATTAACAGACCCTAATTAGTGTAAGAATGAAAGTATGCAGTGCTCAACTTGAGACTAAGTTTCGGGCTTATTTCAGATACGGAGTTGAGTTTGTACAGTGTGTGCTTCTGCAGACCCGCGTGCTGTAAAGCTGTCGTGAGGAATGCAGGGGCAGCTCCGACGCGTGCCCCCTCTTTGCCCCGGGGGCACGTATTTCGATACGCGGCTGGCGGCCATGTTCTTAAGCGGCGTGCCAGTGCATTTCCTCTTTCCGGGAGAGAGGGGTTTTTCCATGTGTTTTCAATGGCGCCGGCGGATGCTGGTATCGGTGTGCTACCTTGGGGCCAAGGCGAGCAGATGGTTTCCATCGCAGAGGAAGTCCCGCTGTCCCAGCGCACCTCCAGGGGCATGTGCTAAATAACTCTGTCCTTGGCGAGAGCCAGCTTCCACTCAGGAGCTTTTATTGACATTCAAGGCCTGCCAACCCCCCCCCCCCCCCCCCCCCTTCCCCTTGGGAGGAACGGCAACCTTTAACCCCAGAGTGCCGTCTGGTCGGCCTTGGCACTTTCCCGCCAATTCTTTAAAGCGGCGTTTAGACTGACTGCCGCCTCGATTTTGGGCAAGCTCTGTCGTCCTTACGCTGCGCTGATCGATGATAGAAGCCAAACCGCCGCCCCCCTACCCCCGTCCCCCCTCCTCACAAGCCAATGAGTGCACAGCTCTGTGAAACCAAACCCTATGATCTGATAGATTGGACCTGTGTGGGTCAGGCATGGTAATACCACAACGCCATTATGTTTCTCAGATAAAAAAAATTTATTTTATTTTTTCCCCCCCCGTCATCGATAATTAAAGGAGAATCCAGGCGGTGCTGTGCAGTATGAACGTATTATGTAACTTCTTTCAGTTTTTCCGTCACATTTTCCCATATTGGCCGCAGAGGCCGCAGTCCCAGGCCATGACTGGAAAGGGGATCACGTTGGCTGGGGCTCCGAGGGCTCGAAGAGTAAATAATGTCCAGCTGGAAAATGACGGGTACAACCGCGCTGGTACAGTCATCGCCGTGCAACAATAACAATATGGACCCAATTGTCAGTTTAATACTTAGTGCATCATTGACTCTGACTAATCCTGAGTCCAGGGTGTCTGACTGCAGACTAATCCTGAGTCTGGCCCAGATCTGTTCCTCTCACCACAGCTGTGAGCTGCTATGCAGTCGGTGTTCACCGCTGTAAAGACAACCACCTCCAGACATCAGACACCCCCAGCGCTGGACACCAGAGTGGAAATATGAAGAGATTTGTAATAAATTACACCAACTGTACAGAAAGGCACTCTTAAGGGGGATAAGTTTCCACTGTGTACAAGTCTCTATTCTCTCAAGTCAAGGTCTTGAAGTAAGGGTTTCATTAACCTGTGTGTATTCTGAATTTAGAATAATAATAATGATAACTTTATTTGTATAGCACCTTTCAAGCATTTACCACAAAGTGCTTTGCAGCAGCAAAACAAAATAGCACAATAAAGTGAAAATACATTACCGAAAAAGAGGAAACACAATAAAAATAGAATAAAACGTATAAATACATTACAACATAAAATATGTGTATTGAGATTATGAATTCCTCATCAGAATGCCTATTATTATCTTTTGGCATCCTTTAGTGATAAATGCATATTTTTATTTATTTATATCGTTTTATTTCAGTAAAGATAGCTTCCCATATCTACCATATGAAACATCCTAGATTTTACACACAGACACTGACCTTTTGTTTCAAAACTGAAGGTCAACAACAAAAATAAATTTTTTCAGTATTTTTGCTCTTGATATATAATATGATATGTAATGCGATTATTTTTGGCGCTCGGCCTGTGGCCTCATGCCTACAACTGAACCGCAGCCGTGCTGATATACAGAACAACAGAATGACCTCGAGTGTGATATTGCTTTTATACAACAGTTCTAGCCTATAAAATATCAAGTAATGATTGAGACAGATTATGATTTTGTTATTTGGCTCCACCAATAATTTTTTCCAACAATGTATCAATTAGAATGTAATCAAAGCAGAGTGATCCCGGCTGGTGATGAGGTCCAACTGATGTTATACTGTGTAGCAGCACTCGGCCAATCACAATGCGCGGTCCGGACTAACTGTTGTATAAGTGTTTCCAATTATCTTTATTATACTGTACATTTGCTGAACAAATGTAGTGTTTATTCTGTTTTTACATTACCCATGTACTGGGATTAACCCCCAGCAGTACAGTCACTCCTGGGATTGGCATCCGTAACCCTCATCAGTAATGGGACCATGACCCTGTGCACTATATCACATGCCCTCATCAGTAATGGGACCAGGACCCTGTGCACTATATCACATGCCCTCATCAGTAATGGGTCCAGGACCCTGTGCACTATATCACATGCCCTCATCAGTAATGGGACCAGGACCCTGTGCACTATATCACATGCCCTCATCAGTAATGGGTCCAGGTCCCTGTGCACTATATCACATGCCCTCATCAGTAATGGGACCAGGACCCTGTGCACTATATCACATGCCCTCATCAGTAATGGGACCAGGACCCTGTGCAGTATATCACATGCCCTCATCAGTAATGGGACCAGGACCCTGTGCACTATATCACATGCCCTCATCAGTAATGGGACCAGGACCCTGTGCACTATATCACATGCCCTCATCAGTAATGGGACCAGGACCCTGTGCACTATATCACATGCCCTCATCAGTAATGGGACCAGGACCCTGTGCACTATATCACATGCCCTCATCAGTAATGGGACCAGGACCCTGTGCACTATATCACATGCCCTCATCAGTAATGGGACCAGGACCCTGTGCACTATATCACATGCCCTCATCAGTAATGGGACCAGGACCCTGTGCACTATATCACATGCCCTCATCAGTAATGGGACCATGACCCTGTGCACTATATCACATGCCCTCATCAGTAATGGGACCAGGACCCTGTGCACTATATCACATGCCCTCATCAGTAATGGGACCAGGACCCTGTGCACTATATCACATGCCCTCATCAGTAATGGGACCAGGACCCTGTGCACTATATCACATGCCCTCATCAGTAATGGGACCAGGACCCTGTGCACTACATCACATGCCCTCATCAGTAATGGGACCAGGACCCTGTGCACTATATCACATGCCCTCATCAGTAATGGGACCAGGACCCTGTACACTATATCACATGCGCTCATCAGTAATGGGACCAGGACCCTGTGCACTATATCACATGCCCTCATCAGTAATGAGACCAGGACCCTGTGCCCTATATCACATGGTTGTCTCCGCCGTGATTACGTGTGTGCTGGTGCAGTACATTACTGATCCCAAATTATGTTATCCCTGCAAATAAATATTCTGCTACACACACAAAACGGCCTGACACCTTTTATTGAACTCACCCGTGTATCAAGTAGCTTGGAGGCAAGAATGAATAATTCACATTTGAACCTGACGCAGGGGATTCTGCTGTGTAAGCAACCGCTTGTGTGTGTGTGTGAGAGAGAGAGAGAAAGAGTTGGTGAGAGAGACTGTGTGAGAAAAGAAAGATTGTGCATCTGTGTGTGTGTGTGTGTGTGTGAGAGAGAGAGAGAGAGAGAGAGAGAGAGCGAGAGAGAGTGCAGGCGTGAGTTTGGTGAGAGAGACTGTGTTTCAGAGAGAAAGAAGGAGAAGGAGCAGTGAGTTGATGAGAGACTGTGTGGGTGTGTGTGCGCGTGTGAGAGAGACTGTGTGTGAGAGAAAGAAAGAGCAGGCATGTGAGTGGTGAGAGAGACTGTGTTTCAGAGAGAAAGAAGGAGAAGGAGCAGTGAGTTGATGAGAGACTGTGTGGGTGTGTGTGCGCGTGTGAGAGAGACTGTGTGTGAGAGAAAGAAAGAGCAGGCATGTGAGTTTGGTGAGAGAGACTGTGTTTCAGAGAGAAAGAGAAGGAGAAGGAGCAGTGAGTTGATGAGAGACTGTGTGTGTGTGTATGTGCGTGCGTGAGTGTGCGCGAGAGAGACTGTGAGAGAAAGAAAGAGCAGGCATGTGAGTTGGTGAGAGAGACTGTGAGAGAAAGAGACAGCGTGTGCTAGTGAGAAAGGTTGTGTGTGTGTGTGTGTGTGTGTGTGTGAGGGAGAGAGAGAGAGCAGGCGTGAGTTTGGTGAGAGAGACTGTGTGTTTCAGAGAGAAGGAGAAGGAGCAGTGAGTTGATGAGAGACTGTGTGTGTGTGTGTGTGTGTGTGTGTGTGTGTGTGTGTGTGTGTGTGTGTGTGTGTGTGTGTGTGTGTGTGTGTGTGTGTGCGCGCGTTTTTTGAGAGAAAGAAAGAGCAGGCATGTGAGTTGGTGAGAGAGACTGAGAGAAAGAGAAGGCGTGTGCTAGTGAGAAAGATTGTGTGTGTGTGTGTGTGTGTGTGTGTGAGGGAGAGAGAGCAGGCGTGAGTTTGGTGAGAGAGACTGTGTGTGAGAGAAAGAAAGAGCAGGCATGTGAGTTGGTGAGAGACTGTGAGAGAGAAAGAGAAGGCGTGTGCTAGTGAGAAAGATTGTGTGTGTGTGCGTGTGTGTGTGTGTGAGGGAGAGAGAGCAGGCGTGAGTTTGGTGAGAGAGACTGTGTGTGTCAGAGAGAAGGAGAAGGAGAAGGAGCAGGCATGTGAGTTGGTGAGAGACTGTGTGTGTGTGTGTGTGTGCGTGCGTGTGCGTGTGTGTGTGCGTGCGTGTGCGTGTGTGTGTGTGTGCGTGTGGTGTGAATGCGAGTGTGAAACATGCAAGCCTTTTTTTCTTATTTCTTCATCCCACAGGGATCTATAGAGGAGCCCAGTTTACCCTCATCACAGATAATGGGCTTTATTATGAGAAACATTCTCAGCGAGCTCATTTCACTGCGCCGTCTTGAAGTATTTAATATGTAACGTATTAAAAGGGGCTCTGAAGTTGTAAGCATCTCTCAACAAGCGCGGCGGTCGCCAAACAGACGTCCAGGGCCAGACCAGGGCCAGCTCCAACACCAAACCGCAACTCTGAGAGCCAAACAGAGCTGCCAGCGAAACAAAAATAGCACAGGACCAAGACTGGCAAGTCATTAACAGCCCTATAACACGGGCTTTAAAGAGAAAATCAAGAAGTGCAGGGAAATATTAACAAAGCTCTCATTACTACTACTCTGTGTAACCGTTTTGAGTATACCCAGCAAATTCTCTCTTTAAATCTGTAACCTTTTCTCTTCCCCCGGCCTTGCTTCAGTTGGCACTAGTATGTAATTTGTTCTTTTCCTCCTCTCTGTTTTGTCCATCAGTGTGTAGGAGCCCTCTCTTTACTTCTGTTCCCTCATATTTGCAAACGGTTTTATCGGCCGGTTCCTTTTCCTCCCCTGACGTTGTTTTCCATCTGTGTTTGACTTGGGCTTGCGAGTGCCCGAGATGTCCAGCGGAGCGCTCGGCAGCGGGGCTCCTCCGCGCGCCCTTGAACAGCCGGCCAATGGCTGTGCCTTTCTCATCAGCGAACGGGGAAGGGCAAAAAAAACCCGCTCTCTCTCTCTCGCGTGGAAACAAATGATTCCAGATAACTCGTTTGCAAATTGCAAGGTTCTTTTTTCCCTTCAGAATGGGTCAGTAGTCACTTCTGTTTTTCACGCATGCAGTGAGCTGCATTCTTTTTTGATGGTTTAGTGATGGAGCCAGGCAAAGACTTTCTAGAGAATCCTCTCTCTGTAGAAAGTAAAATAAAACACAAAGTCGAAAAGGTGCTTGGGTAAGGATTTATCTCGAAGTGGCGTTCATTGATTCTGGGTAGGGGCAGTTACCCAGCATTCATTGGGCTGTGCCAGGGCAGAGCCTTCCTGAACAAGGGCAGTAGAATAAGTTGAGTTCTTAGCAGGTCAGTGGTCAGTGTGATGTATACCCAGAATGCATTTGGTGTCTGCCAGTAGAGCCTCAAGCCACAGCTGTCCAGAGAGACCCTTTGCCCACCAGTACAGCCAGCTCAGAGAGAGTTTCAGAGACCGTCTGCCATTCTCACGCGTGGAAGAACTGTTCAGCTGGGTGCCGGGACATAGAGGAACAAGATGTGGTACATTTCATTAGAAGTAGATTTGGTTTTGAATTGAAAAACTCCTTCATGTAACAAAAATGGACAACATACATGTTATTTAAAAGAAGTATGCGTTACATGACGACTTTCACGGAAGCCGAGCGGGTTGTCGGCGGCGGCGGCTGCTCCTTTCGGTACTCTCTCCGAGTGAGTGGCGTGATAAACACTCTGTATTGATTGGAAAAGCACACTGCGAAAGGAAGGAAGCGCAAACCCCCCCCCCATAGTATGAGATGCCAGCAGATGTTATCCTGCTCTGGCTCCCTGGGGCCCTGGGGGGAAGGCTCCGGAAGCCTGCTCACCACGGCCCGCTCTCCCGCATCTCCCTCCACGCTCTGCGCTCGCTCTGGGTCATTCCCAGGTTGTGATAACCTAGAACAGCCCAGCACACAGCGGCCTAGACCCTGTATGCCTGGAGCAGCCTAGACCCTGTATGCCTGGAGCAGCCTAGACCCTGTATGCCTGGAGCAGCCTAGACCCTGTATGCCTGGAGCAGCCTAGACCCTGTATGCCTGGAGCGGCCTAGACCCTGTATGCCTGGAGCAGCCTAGACCCTGTATGCCTGGAGCAGCCTAGACCCTGTATGCCTGGAGCGGCCTATTCCCTGTATGCCTGGAGCGGCCTAGACCCTGTATGCCTGGAGCGGCCTAGACCCTGTATGCCTGGAGCAGCCTAGACCCTGTATGCCTGGAGCAGCCTAGACCCTGTATGCCTGGAGCAGCCTAGACCCTGTATGCCTGGAGCGGCCTAGACCCTGTATGCCTGGAGCGGCCTAGACCCTGTATGCCTGGAGCGGCCTAGACCCTGTATGCCTGGAGCGGCCTAGACCCTGTATGCCTGGAGCAGCCTAGACCCTGTATGCCTGGAGCAGCCTAGACCCTGTATGCCTGGAGCAGCCTAGACCCTGTATGCCTGGAGCGGCCTAGACCCTGTATGCCTGGAGCGGCCTAGACCCTGTATGCCTGGAGCAGCCTAGACCCTGTATGCCTGGAGCGGCCTAGACCCTGTATGCCTGGAGCAGCCTAGACCCTGTATGCCTGGAGCAGCCTAGACCCTGTATGCCTGGAGCAGCCGAGACCCTGTATGCCTGGAGCAGCCTAGACCCTGTATGCCTGGAGCGGCCTAGTCCCTGTATGCCTGGAGCGGCCTAGACCCTGTATGCCTGGAGCGGCCTAGACCCTGTATGCCTGGAGCGGCCTAGACCCTGTATGCCTGGAGCGGCCTAGACCCTGTATGCCTGGAGCGGCCTAGACCCTGTATGCCTGGAGCAGCCTAGACCCTGTATGCCTGGAGCGGCCTAGACCCTGTATGCCTGGAGCAGCCTAGACCCTGTATGCCTGGAGCGGCCTAGACCCTGTATGCCTGGAGCAGCCTAGACCCTGTATGCCTGGAGCGGCCTAGACCCTGTATGCCTGGAGCAGCCTAGACCCTGTATGCCTGGAGCAGCCTAGACCCTGTATGCCTGGAGCGGCCTAGTCCCTGTATGCCTGGAGCAGCCGAGACCCTGTATGCCTGGAGCAGCCTAGACCCTGTATGCCTGGAGCGGCCTAGTCCCTGTATGCCTGGAGCGGCCTAGACCCTGTATGCCTGGAGCGGCCTAGACCCTGTATGCCTGGAGCGGCCTAGACCCTGTATGCCTGGAGCGGCCTAGACCCTGTATGCCTGGAGCGGCCTAGACCCTGTATGCCTGGAGCAGCCTAGACCCTGTATGCCTGGAGCGGCCTAGACCCTGTATGCCTGGAGCAGCCTAGACCCTGTATGCCTGGAGCGGCCTAGACCCTGTATGCCTGGAGCGGCCTAGTCCCTGTATGCCTGGAGCGGCCTAGACCCTGTATGCCTGGAGCAGCCTAGACCCTGTATGCCTGGAGCGGCCTAGACCCTGTATGCCTGGAGCAGCCTAGACCCTGTATGCCTGGAGCGGCCTAGACCCTGTATGCCTGGAGCAGCCTAGACCCTGTATGCCTGGCTGCTCTCAAGGCACAAAACACTCTGGGTCTCGCCTTAAAGGGAGGCCGAATAATTTCTTTGCAAAATCTAATTAAAATGTACTTTTCTGGTTCTACCTTCTACGTTGCACGTAGCACTTGTTCGTAGAGCAGTTCTGAGGAATGGATCCCGGGCTGATGAATGAATGGTGGTTATTGATGAATGAATGACTGAAGTTTTGTATTTTTTTTGTCCTTTGACTCTGGTTTAGTTCCCAAATTGCGTTGCTCATGTTTGTATGTACGTGTACTTTAAACATAATACAACAGGCAATTGATAAATGTCCCATTTCAGTCCCGTAGCTCACAGAAATAAACAATAGTCTCTTCTCATCCCTGAGAAATCCGAATTTGGACAATTGAATCCTGTGTAACTTCCCATTTATCATCGTTTCCTTTTTGTTTTGAGGAGATTAAACTTTCCCCTATTTTCACAGACCCCTACCTACCCGTCTCTGAGATCTGATAGTTAGGCTTGACAGGCCCACACAGCTCATTAACACCCACAGGTGTTTGACCGTAGCGGGTAAACGCATTGAAGATGCTGTTAATCATGTCAGAGCAGAGTGTCCGGTCATGTTGTAGCATTTCATTCCTTTTCATTTGAGAACACGCTGTTTGTGACTCATGCTACCATAAGGCAAACATAACACCACTCAGGGACTTCATAAAAACAGGAGTTTGCTTGCAATAAATCCACACACACACAAATACATGATTGTCTGTAATGTTTTTTGTTGGTTTGGTTGGTTTGTTGGTTGGTTGGAGTTAGACCTGGGATGACCCCCCACCCCCACCATAGAGGAAACTGAAGCTCTTATGGAGATTACCCCCATAAGTACCTGCATCTCATTCCATCTGCTGAAGTCCCGCCACTTCCATCATCTCACAACATTGTGTTTTTCAAAAAAAACATTCACTCAATTACTTGCTTTATTTATCTTTTTACACTCTATAAATAGTTTACTCAGCACACCTGTTCAGGCCTTTTCCCCCGGATTCAAACCGTCCTATATTGAGGAAGAAACCTTGCCTTTCTGAGCAAGGACTTTAGGACTTATTCAAACCCATTGTATAAAAGGTTCAGGTTCTTGCTCTTGTTGCTGTTCTTGGCAATTTTATGCATGTATGTATTTTTAATATTAACAAGGTAGTAATGGGTATTGTACACAATTTTGGAATTAGAAGAGTGTGGCGGCCAGTTTTAATCCTTTTTGTTTGGGTTTGCTGCCTCAAAAACAAACATTCAGCGTTGTACCCGTGTTCAGTGCCCATTATCCCGCACACCTCCCTGCATGCCTTTCTCCTGAGCACCGTGTTCAGAGGGAACAACGGACAGCGACATCAATCACAGGGACCATCTCATCTGAATTCAGCCCGCGCCGCCCCCCAACTGAGCCGCCCCCACCCCCCCCCCCTCGCGTAGAAACGGCGACCGGCGTCTGATGATTCAGCAAAAAGGAATGGCGCGCGTAGTTCTGGAACCCATCGAAGCCGGCTTCCTGTGTTGTCGTATGCATTTAACCATGGGGAAACGACAGGAGCCGTCATGTTCTTAGCCGATGCTCTTACCCAGGGCGAAACGTGTCTGAAAAACAGCGCTGCTTGGGACGGGGGCTCCGTGGTCCTGGTCTTAGAGTGCTACCGTCTGCTGCTTATCTGCCTAGAATGAACCGTCTCAAGTGCACCAGTTGAATAACTGGTAGCCTACAAAATACTTGGTAGACTACAAAGCCCATGGTAGCCCCTAAAGCCTGCCAGGCTTGCGAGGATCTCTGCTTGGATGCAGTTTAGTGGTTTTTCTTTAGAATGTCACGGTACTGCCAACTCATTAATTTGATTTAGTTATTGCCTTGGATTAGTTAATGTGGCCTAAAGACAGAATGAGATCAGTTCTTTAATGCTGGTCTGTTATCAATATTTCATTGCAGTGATGCGTTCCGTTTCTAAAAGCGACGCTGTCACGCATCACATCGCACGGCTGGGACACTTCTGCTTTTCGTCATTGAAAGGATAACCCCCTCCCCCTGGCCCCTCCCTCCGTTGTGGTTTCCGGGGTTACGCAGAGCCCCCCGGCCTGGTTCGCAGCACGGCCTGGCACCGCGAGGGGTGCCGCCGGGTGAGTCGCCATCGTCAGCGCGGGCGAGGGGCACGGCCCACACCGCCCCCCCCCCCCCCCCCCCCCCCCCCCGTCTCCCCCGTCCCCCGTCGTCCTCACAAAGAGGGGGCTTTCTTAAGAGGCTCTTGGGCGCGCGTGCGTGTGCCTGTCCGAAATAGAGGACGCCGTGTTTACGCTCAGCGAACGCCACGAGAGCGGTTCAGATTGGGCGCTTATAATCGGGGGGATTGTCAGCGCAGATAACGGAACATCTGTTGGGCGACTAAAATAGACGCATTCATGGATCTCTCTCTCTCTCTCTCTCTCTCTCTCTCTGTCTCTCTCTCTCTCTCTCTCTCTCTCTCTCTCTCTCTATGACGCTTTATCATCACCCCTCCCTCTGCAGACAGTGGCGATTCTGGAACAGAGGCTGACACTGACCGAGGACAAGCTGAAGGAGTGCATTGACAACCAGCACAAGATCGGCCTGCAGCTCCAGCACAGAGACCCGGGGCCCTGCTCCTGAGGGGGAAGACCTGGCGCCTGGCCCTCCCTCTCTCTCCGTCTCTCCCTCCCGCTCTCTTTCCCTCTCTCCGTCTCTCCCTCCCCCCTCTCTCTCTTTCTCCCTCCCTCCCTCCCCCCCTCTCTCTCTTTCTCCCTCCCTCCCCCGTCTCTTTATTTCTCCCTCTCTGTTTCTGTTTATCTCTGTCTCATATGTTTTATCCCAATGAACTGAGCTGACCCTCAGCCACAACCAACCACCAACCCCTCTGATTCATTCTCTCCAGCGCGCTGTTGGGGACTGTGTCAGGATCCATGCTGTGTGCACTACTCCCCTACACCTTATTCTCTTACAACCAGAAGGCCTTTGTGCTGGGGGGGGGGGAGGGGGAGTCCCCGAATCTCCGGTGAAGAACATCGTTCAAGTTTTGTGTGTTTTCAGCTAACTAGAGGAGGACTAGGGGGAGGGGTGTTTGTCAGTGGAGTTGTAGACTCACTGAAGTGTTTCTGATGTATATGGATTTGCATGAAGATAATCACCGGTTTGGACTAGCTTTTATGCTGAGAGCGGATGTTTTTTTTTCGCTGAGTGGGTATGTCCCACAAGTTTCCCCAGGGGAGAGTCTGTAGAGTGAAGCAGGCCCAGGAGCGATCAGGCCAGGGAGATGCCACCACACGACACTGATACAGAGGCCCAGCTCAGAAAACATCCATGGAAAACAAGGGGAAAAAAGCTTAATCTTTTTTGAGTAGCAAAGCAGCAAAATCACTTTAAAATTCCACTAGATTAATGTAGTTATTAACAAAAATCATCTGTGATATTTTCAACATTTTTAGAGGTTGTGTAATAAACTAAGTGGTTTATTTTGTTCCATTATAAAACATGAGTTAATGAATTTCCTGTCATTATCAACAGAAACCTCTTTTGTCAAAAGTAATGTGCTGGGAGACACTGGATCCAGTCTGTTTTTTTATACTTTATTTGAATAAATTTTATTGCCAATATTTCCAGTCGACAGAATTTTTTCAATGCTCCACACACTGATATGTGGGGATACTGTAAGTGCCTTTTTTCTTTTAAAAGGAAAAAAGTGGTAACTTTTTTGACTGTAATGGAGTTTGAACGCGGTGTTAATTTAAAGCCAGCGTGGAATATTTCCGTTGCATGGTGTCTGAGCTCCGTGTCCCAGGACGTCTGCTCACCCTACAGATGAGGCCAGTGGCACAAAGCCGAAGTTCAGAACGACTGATCCCAACAGCAGAACGGCGGGTCTTCACGACAGACATGGAATCAGCAGATTTGTTGAAACTAAACATGTAAATATTTAAGTGAAATTTACGTCACAAACCTGTCCCATCCCACATCACACAAAACTGGAAAGAGTAACATCCAGCCGTTCAGTCTTTTAAAAAAAAAATGTGTTCGTCATCTGGGAGGATCTTAATGCCTCTGAATGCATTGAGCTTTCCTCTTAGGTGTAGAATCTTTCCTTAAAACGATGGTTGTTACTGGGCGTCCCTCACGAGAAGGTGTTTAACGTTGCTCAGGAATCAAATGAATCCTCTAGTAGTTCACGTAATGCAAGCACGTATAGGTGCGTTTCCGTTTAATGTGCCATTTCATAGATGGCTTTGTCGAATGTGCTGTGTTTTCATAGGTGGAATATCAGTAGGGTGGCTAACGGACTGCAGAGACAGATATTTAAATAGGCTCATGAACAGCTTTGGAAAATGACCAAATCACACCTCGTCTAGGGATGGTCGTATTTTCCCTCCCTCTGGAAAGCGGGAGAAACTGGAAGAGCCGACTCTTAATGGTTAACGATCACAAGTCCTCCACAACACTTTTTTAATCCCTCTTTAAATCCCACTGTGGAGCTCTTTGCCAACTTCTTGTTTAAAGGAAGAGAAAAATAGTGAGCGAACAAATCAAGGGGTTTGTTGTCCTTAACGTTGCCAGACCGATGACCTCACTGAAGTGTGTGCGAGAGGCTCTTCTGTGCTGTGATTGATCCCCGGGGGGGGGGGGAGGGGGTGTGGCCGTGTGTGCCAGCGAGCCACAGAGAGTGAATTCTACACTGCCCCCTGAGTCCAGAGTTTGTTGAGTGCAACTCCTGGAGAGAGAGAGAGAGAGAGAGAGAGAGAGAGGGAGAGAGGGAGGGAGGGAGGGGGGGGCAACCGAAATTCTCGAAGCTTGGCCCACTCTTTTCCTTCCTGTCTGGGGCCCTGAGCCTGGACTGGACTGGACTGGACTAGGCTGTGCTTCATGCGCAGAGAAACACACCCCCCCTCACTTTGGGCCAGGGATTGCTAGCGTGTGTGTGGGTTTTGGGGGGGGGGGGGGGGGGGGTTTGGAGGGGCTTGTAAAGACTGGTTTCAATAACCAACATTCTTGAGCTTGCCCTCCCCCAGTGCTGGCAGGCCTGTGTGTGTGTGCGTGCGTGCGTGCGTGCGTGTGTGTGTGTGTGTGTGTGAGAGAGAGAGAGAGAGAGAGAAACAGAAGGAGAGAGAGAGATCCTCTGACTTTCACAGCACACGTGTGGCCCATGAGGCTTGTGGGGGGTTGGGGAGGGGGAGCCTCCACATTTTCTGCCTCTTCTGGAGATAACATCTGGATGCATTTTTCTCCTTTAGCTGTGGCACTGCGTTTTGTTTCAGAGGAGCAGTGTGTCAGAGTTCAGCGCATGCCTTAATGATCCCTGGGCTTTGTTCTGCCTCTTTTTCTGAGCTTCTAATTTGCGCGCTCATTATTTATTTCCAAAAGTTTTTTTTTCCAGGCTGAAATGGAAGCCAGGTGTCGCGCCCGTGACACACCGCTGTTGCCGGGCCGGCGGAAAGCCGCAGAGGAGAGCTGATCCAGGAGACTGTGTGTCGTTTTGTTTGGTTGCGTGCCAGCAGGTGTTGACGTTCCCCGCAATAAGTGAAGAGGGCGGTAGACTGGCATTGTTTGCCACGTGTAATTTTATAAAAACGCCGAAAAGGTTATAATGTGTCGGAACATGTTGCGTTTAAAGCTGGCGAGCGGAAAGGACCGTGTCCCTGGATAGCGCAAATACTTTTCTGTCATTTGTGTTTGTATTAACCAAAGTCGAGATGGTGGGGGGGAGCACGCATTCCTTGCATACAGAAGTTGGTCAGGGGCCATATTTTGTTTGGAGGTGATGAGACTGATTGCCTTCTCACTAGGAGACCTCTCGTGACCCCCCCTTTGCTTCCCCTGGCCGTGATTATTGCTGGAACTTGGCGGACGGATGCATTGCCTCATTTCCTGTTCCCCCCCCCCTCCCTGAGCGAGTATTAGGTGTGTGTTTGTCTGGGAATCCAGGCCAGTCCCCCCCCCCCCCCCCCCATGAGGGGCCTTCCACACAACCCGGCCCACGCTTCTACTTCCCAAAAACAAATGTGTCTCCGCCTGTGCCCCCCCCCCCCGTCCCCCCGTCCCATCTCCTATGTAACGTGAAACCTTGCCTCTGTGATCATGAAACCCCATGAAAGATGGTGATCAATGAGACTTGCCCAAATGCCGTGGACTTGAAAGGGTTTGACCCATAAGATTAACATTCTCGCTCTTTTCCCAGTTTTGACACAACACACATGGGGGAGGGAGGTGGGGGTCTTTTTGGGGGTACTTTCTGGAAAGGGCTCCATTTCACTAAGGAGCCTTGTATAGGTCATTAAATCCCAGACTGCCTCAAATTACACTTCAGTTATATTAATGCACACATCGGGTCCATAATTTACAATCACTGATCTGACTTGTTCGTTCTACAGGCGTTTCCATCTTTCATCAGATGACTTTGGTGAAAAGGTTGTAAACACAATAGTTACTTCCAATTCCAGCTGCATTGAGATATTATGTGAATTACAGTTACAGGAATACTTACAGGAAAATGAAAATGCTCTTCAAATTTTTTTGCTGTTGTTGAACAATACATAACCTACTTTCCAAGGACACAACCTAGATTAAGCACACAATACAGCCCATAAAACAAATGTCAAGGTTTGTGAGCTGTAATGGCACCTTCCTTATCTTGCATCACTCCGTGACCAGGACCTCACCTCAATTTCGAGAAAGACCTAGGCGGGGGGAGTTCAGGAAGGTGTGAAGCAAAAAAAAAAAAGTTATATGATCAGATCAGCACTTTGGACTCCACCCATTTTTAGGCTACATTGTCCCTGCCTGTAGCAGAGCGGTAATTAAACACCTCTGGTGGAACGTGACTCAGTGGCAACTGAAAAATGGCCCTGCTCCTTTGACAGGTTTGTAATTAAGACGGCAGGAGATGAGACATTGGCAAAGTTCAAGTATGAGTCAACTGAAGGGATATTTAAGGATTGTAAACCCAGAAAACAAAAACACAAGTCGGTGTTCATCCACGTCCGTAACTTTGGATGTGGCTGCATTAATATTATTTTCACAAATGTATACATTCTGCTATTGATCGAGTAACATTATTTCTGGTCCAGTGGTGGGAAGCCATAGAGTCCTACCTACTACGTCACCCTGCATCTGAAGGTGACGCCCACATTGTATGCCCCGGCTGTACAGTACTCCCAGCTGTGGTTCTGGTGCAGTCCGCTAGGCTCGGTTTAGCGCTGTGCTACATCTCCGAGATGGGGAGACCGGACCACTGGAGGACACGTTGTTCTGAGCAGTGATCCATGAGAACATTAGAAAGCAATCTGTATGGCTCACGTCACCCATAGAGCTGCTAACAAATGCATCACTGTGTCAGTGTAGGCCCAGCCCTTCCTCACTCTCTCCTTTCTTTAGCCCTGTTTTTTTTTTTTACGATTGTGATAAATTAAGTGCTGGAAAAAGGTTTTTTGTTTTTTTCCTTCTCTGTCCATCTCTTTCTCTCGCTCTCACTCACTCTCCTCCCTTTCTCTCTCTCTCTCTTTCCCCCTTGGCCTTTACACACCTCCCCGTTAAGAGCACGGCTCAGATTGGGCTCTTCACACAGAGCTCCTTTGAGCAGAGCGCTCGTGCGCACCTCGTAATTCAGGCCGTCTCTCGACAGGCCTCCCCTTGACCGAGGGGCCCGCGTGACCAGTGTTACCTGGCCGCTACATTCCCAGAAGTCCCACACGCGCGCGGAGAGGACGGCCGCTGCTACTCCGAGGACCGCGCGTCGTCGTCCTCCTCGTGTTTTACACGTCGGCTTCACGGCTCACACCGCGCCCCTGAAGCATTAGCCACCGTCTAGCGCGCTCCGTCAAGCTCCTGCTGATGCAACCTGGACGCTGACAAGGAATCTGACGAAAAGAGCCCCGCTCTGAAAGCAAGCAGACAGATGTGTCAGTTACACAGATCATTTGAGAGTGAATTCCCAGCTGCTTTGCAGAACAGTGCTAAATCTGCACTGCGCTGGGTTGATGATGGAACACAAACCGTATGTGTGTGTTTGTGCTGTTTGAGGGACATCAAAAGAATCAGTTTGAAAGAAATCCTTCGCACCTTGAGCATGTGTTGCTCTAGTTTAATTTACTGAATTCAATAATCATGAACTTTTGTTGGAACACATACAAGAAACAGATTTTTCTGCTCCACCTTGTTTTCTGTGAAATAATTCCACAAGTGTGCGGTTGATGACACCATTGCCAGCTTTTTCCTCACAAGATCTTGCAAAGCGTCGTACCTTGATTTAGCAGGAAAAACACCAGGTTATGGTGCATATGCTGCCATGTTATTATATCAGTGTTTAACATGGTAGCATAGCATAGCATAACCTGGTACGTTTTTCCTGCTAAGTCAAGGTACGACGCTTTGCAAGATCTTGTGAGGAAAAAGCTGGCAATGGTGTCATCAACCGCACACTTGTGGAATTAGGTGGAGCAGAAAAAAACTGGTGCTTGAGGTTTCTTCCATGCGTTATAACAAAAGTTGTCAATGTTCGTTCTATGACTTAGCACACAAACAAATTTAGTCACATTTAGCCATTTTAAGTGCTCTTGCCTTTGTCTGGTCCTACCAGCAATAATAATTTCACTTTGGAGCACTGTCTGAGCTCCTGGATATCAAACAGTTTTGAAATTTTCCTCAATTCCTGTTCACTGTAGGGTTTCACCAATGAGGGATGTGCAACAGCCAATGAAAAATAGCTATTCAGTTTGTAATGTAACTTAATGTGCTTCTGTTTTATGTAACTGCTATGGTCCAAAATCTGCTCGATCCATTAACAAAGCCATTAACCATAAAGCTGGCTCAAGACGTGACAGAGGAAGTTTTCTATGAACATCTAAGCCTGTATTCAATCAACACTTGTCCTTAACATTGACTGGCAAGTAAATGCAAATGTGACACTTTTTCTTCACAAACTAATTTGGGAAAGTTATAGTAATTGCTGAACTTCCAAAAAAAAAAAAAAAAGATTTTTAATTGTTGATTACAGTAGCTTAGTCAATTACTTTAGGACAAATGCTGATTGAATCCCAGCCTAAACTATTCAATTAATAATGTAAAGTAATGTAAAACAATTGCAACAAACCCAGCTGTTCCATATAACACTAAATCTCCCTATGCTGGACAGAAGCAGAAGTCATTTAAGTTGCAAATAGCTTCATAGAAACCGTTGGTGACTTTTTGCTTTCTGTAGAAAGTCCATTAAAACTACACTTGGCTGAATTACATATGAAATTAGAAATAACTTAATAAGGTCAACATAAATGGAATAGAGAACACATTACAGACAATAGTTTTATTGAATTCATATTTATAATTGTCATTACCTTTCTCATAGCATTTGAATGTCAGAAATAATACTAAATAATTTCATTCAATAATCAAATTTTCAGTGTTAAAATGTAAAAAGATTTCTGACAAACCAAAGAGCTGCCATACATAAAGTGGCTATTATATAATATTAACATATCAGCTGTATGTAATTATGCCTGCAATATTTTATATTGCATACATCAAAGCGGAAAACTGGAAACATATTTTAAGTTAAAAGTAAGAAAAAAAGGGTCTGGATATTTGTTGTAAGACTAACACTTCATTTTTTTGGTTCACAGCTCATTCTTCACCATAATTCATCTGAAAGTGTGCCAATGGCTCCAGAATGTTTTGCATTTGCACCATTCTATCCAACTGAGAAACAAAACAGCAAGGGGTTTTGTTGCTCTTTAAAATCGAACATTTAACAGTGACCATTTTGTCTCGCTGGGCACTCTGTTGTTTTGCAGAAGTGCAATTTATCCATGTTTATGCATAACTTTGGTGTCCTGCCAAGCGCCTATTTATAACCACCTGGGCCAGCATCATTGAACAATGGGCAACACCGTATTGTCCAGCCATTCTGCTTTCCCTCAATTCTGCTGTGCTCCGATCATAATGTCGGTCACTTTGACTTGTAGTAAACGTGCTAGTTATCTTCAAGACTTTGACTGTGCATATTAGACTGGGACCTGGCCCCCAGAGAGGAGCGGAAGTGCACACAACCTGGCCCCTTGTACTGGCCCCTTAATTGGGTAAACTAATCTGGGATTGGATTTGATTTTTTCAAACCTGTACTGAAAATAGGCTTACATTATTAGAACTATTCATTATCTGTTACACATTACAGGTTACAGAGCTGGTAATGATTTAATAAATACCCTTCTAGTTTCAACATCCTAAATTTAGACACATCTCTACGAGTTATGTAACAGAAACCAACAGTAGATGTGCGAGTTTAAATTCTCACGCCATCATAATGTGAACGTAACGTGCGACTGAAAGTGAGGAGAGAAATCACTCTTCCCACGAAAGGGCTCACTTTGACATGCTTGTGTCGTTTTTAATTATCTCTGTATTTCTATTGCCTTCAGTGCAAGACATCTGCAGGCTGGGTCTGATCATACACTCCACAGGCTGAGAAAATGGCTGTCAATGTGTACTTTGAGTTCTTGGTTAAGAATGTTCAATTAATTGTAATTACACTATTTTTGACTCATTAGTTCAGTTGCTTTTTTTATCAGATCTTTGAAGAGTTACTGAGATGAAAGAGCCAGAGCATTCTGGGAATTGTGAGGGCTTATTTGTTCAGTGAATAGGATGGTCTTTTGGTAGGAATTGACTGCTCTTTCCTCTAAGGTAGCTTTGCACTGAGTATTTAAACTTTACTGCTGTGGAAACTCAAGGAAATTGAAATGACTATATCTTGAATTCATTGGGTAAAACATCATGGTACAGTATACTGGATGTGCAGTATGTGAGTTGAACAACCGCAAATTGTATCCATTTTGTATATTAATTTGATTCATGTATACTTTGTCTTTAGGAGGACTATAGAAAAAATGTAATTACATGTATTTAAATGTAATTATAAGTAAATTCCTCATGAATGGATTGCATTTTCCCAAACATGATTACATTTTTCTGAGTTTGTTTTTATAAGTGAATTTCATATGGGTCCTGCATTGGATTATCCAAATGATTATGATTGCTACTCAGGACTGATCCTATTACTTGATTCAGTCACTCACGGATGGAAAGCTCTGTATATTGATCAATGTGATATTAAGTATGAATGCTGCATTATGTAACCTGCTCCCATTTCAAATGTAAAACTTTTTTGTCCTTATCTTTTCATCATCGTCATCATCCTCAGCCAATGATGACCCAAGGAGTCCAGCCAGGTTAGTTTCCACTTATAACACTGTAAAATCCACTTTAGCTTTTACATGTATGGGTACATACATCGTCTGATTTGTGGGAAAAGGGTTTAGTCAGGATATGAAATAACTGGAGAGAAAAGGCCAGAAGGAGCAAGGGAGCGAGAGAGAGAGAGAGAGAGGATGGATATTACAGGCGTGAGTGTACGACTGCTGCAGTACCGTGAAAAGTTACAGGAAATGCCAACGGAGGCGTGGGAGTTGACGCTGTGAAGGTGGATTAACACTTGAGTGCGTTTTATAGAAACTGCAGCTGACCTCTTGTCATTCTGCACCGTGGAAATGCAAAACAGCTTCATCCCGCCGGCACACGTTTTAACTCTCACCTTTGCAAATTGCATTAACAGTCTTACAAAGGCTTTTGAGGAGGCCTTTTCTGGTGAACAATGGGATCCTTTAAACACAGATCACATACTTTGTCTGCTTTTAGAGACTGACTTTTTTTAGACCTGAAAAAGTAATGGTATGGTTGACATGGTGGATAGTCTATATGATTGGAATTGTGAAACAGCACTTGAATCAGGTTCATTTGTTGTACCAGGAAACTTCTTGGCCAACCTCACAGTTATCTTGGAGCAGCTGTGTTCATGGTGATCCCACATTAGGCTGTGTGGCTTAACTGGCGCGTTGAGCCGGAAATTAAACCTTTGACACCACAGTGTTGTTTCTTGGACAGGATGGTGTCATACTGACGATACAATGAAGCTGATGGCAGCACTACAAAGACCGCAAAATGTTGAATCGTAGGAGCTGACCCTGCAAATTGGTGCTATTGGCCGCTGCTGCAGGGAGTCGGTGCAATAGCGAAGCTAGTCTTTTGTGTTACTTCTTTGTGGCGAGGATAGGGACAGGGTAAGAGAAAGATGGAGAGAGAGAGAGGAGGGAGAGAGGGAGAGAGGAGGAGAAAAGTCCCCCTCCCCTGTATAAGCGTGCAGCAAATCAGATTTAGTGAACAAGAGGCACATCTGGCAGCATGCCCTGCCTGCGCTGCCAATTATGATGTGTTCTCTCATCACTTCCCCTGTTACAGCCCTACATACAAACGACACATTCATACAGAGAGCACCTCGGCTGCCCCAACTCAGCCCAAGATGCAGAGAAGTAGGCACCACAATAAAGATTTCTCTTTTTTTTTTTTTTTTAGAGGGAAACAAAATCCAAAACTTAAAATTACATTTTTAAATTTCTGTCTGGCAATGGCCATTGAACACTTGTAGGCATAAACAAAGATGCAGGATCCACTGTTCGCAAATGAAGTGCCATACAACATGTTTTTCCTTCTCTTTTTTTCTGAATGGACATTACAGCCGCCATAATCTAATCAGCCAACACAGATGTGATTGCTTTGTAGACAAGGGATATGTTTGTTCAGTTTTGTCCTGACGACTTTGCACATCCAGTTTTATTGCAACTGAATTAATGGGGATGAATGCTACTTAGATAAGTGAAGGGAAAATATTCCGGTTATTGCTTGATAAATTACCATGTTAAAAGTAGTATGATATAGAGAAGAGACCACAGGGAGCTATCTTTGTCTCCAACAAAGTCATTTGCTTTGCTGGAGAATCCAGGGAATCCACCACACAAACCTGTGCCCCAGAGATAGTACACTTAATGGGAAAACAGACAGGTCCTCTCCACTCAGACACACAGGTTCCTCATCATAATTGCATTAAAATATATTCCTTTCTCGTTATTTATATTGTACCAGTTGACTTTCTCACTCAGGTCCCCCTTGTAGTTACTTAAATGGCCATGTTGTAGCGATCAGGACGGTTCCTGGTAATCTTCCATCATTAATTAATCAAATGAATAAAATTATTGAAATTAAATGTAAAAATCAAGGAAAGGAGCATTGCATCAACAGGAATTATCCAATGTTGTCCGACTACTGTATTTCCAAAATAATTATGCGGCCTTTGGTTTTTAAAACTTCATACATCCATGAAACCTGTTCTATGTGGCCCTTCATTGCCCAAGCACATTCAGCAATTGCACTGAATTAAAGGTAATAAAGCAGGTCTTATGTTCTAACACATCCTTAAACAGCCTTTCTTTATTTCCTGATTGGTGAATTTTTGGCAGCGCCCTCCTTCTGCCTCGAGAGCTTCCACATTTGGCTGTTTTAATTGTACCAGCAGTCCGGCTCAGTGAGAAAGCCTGTTACTTATTGTTTGTGGAGGAGCCAGGATGAGAGGAATGGAAACACAAGAGCTGACAGTTTGGAGTAAGTGTAACTCATCCGGCTGCATAAAGACCCATTGTCTTCTGCCAGAGCACCCTCTGCCTCCTGCCATGCAGCTGTGATCAAATCAAGCATTCCTCTTTTTCTTGTTTTACTTTAATACCACTCATTCCAAACAATCGGTCTATGAATTCCATTTCCAATTCTTTCATACATCCTACATTTCTTAGGAACTCTTCTGCCCCTGCCTCAGTCAGTAAAGTAGCAAACCTCCTGGGGAAGCTTTAAAAGAGAGGAAGTAGTTTACAACAGACACTTTGGCCCTCTTTTAAGTCTAATTTATTTATTTATTTGGACTGGGGTGGATTGGTTGATGGTGTGTCATCTTAATGTAACCAGTCACCATAAAAATGTCATTCTTCATACAGGGTATCCTCCAAAAAGTCTACTTGGATTCGCTTGGCAAGATATTTTCTCAGAAGTTTCAAGATCACTTTTCTCAAAGTTTCAAGATCACTCTCAAACTAAAGTTAGAGTCACGTAGCTACACTTTTAAATACATCTATCCACGTTGTACTTGCCGTTGTTAACTACAAGAGATCATAAAGAATAGTGTGTGCTGCTCCAGCGGGGCTCTCAATTTTCTGAAGCTCTTGTTTTGGTCGTGGTTGAGGCGAGTTTCCCCCTCATCATTGTAAAGCGCTTTGAGTATCGAGATATATTGCTATATAGTATCGTTATATAAATGCCAGGCATTATTATTATTATTGTTTTGTTTTTTTATTTTATTGGGTGGTTGAGGCGATGGAAATCAGTTTATAAAAGTTTTAATAAAATACGAAGCAGCTAATAAAAACTGTAGGCTGAATGTTATCTTTATTAAAAGCAGGTCTCGTGAATAAGAAATTACCACTTTTAAAAGAAGTTCAAATAGCCTGTTAACCTTCTGATCGGCCCAAACGAGTAGTTTAGTATAATGAGTATTTTTTTCTAAATTAATATAGGCTTCCGAATTAATCAAAACCTTGGTTTCCATTTACAGCTAAGTATAATTAAGTAGGCTACTTTCAATCCATGGGGTGCCCCATTCACAGTCAGGGATTCTATGCCAGCAGAGGGCTCGGCGCAGGGAAATCTCAAAAAAGACTGCACCGTTTCTATTGTAATAATGAGTTTATTTTTAGTGTCCTGATTGACACTCAAGTTTAGGCTACGTTTGGACCATTTTTATAGTCTATGGTTTGGACCCGCTAATACGGTTACATCAGAATAGTCCAACAACTATGAACCTACTCGGGTAGGTGGTGGCAAACGCAATCGTGCCAATTGGATCTACCAAAGTAGCCATACAGAAAAAACAAACACTCAAAACTTATATGATTTGAATTTTGAAACAACGACCGTGCATTAAGCACAGGAATATAAGGTAAGAAAAACCAAGTTATCCAAGCTCAAAACGAATCCACTGCGTCTTTAAATCCTTCAGCTAAAACTCCTCCTGCTGTGACACGGCTGTCTGCAAAACCCTTTTAATTCGGGCTGTCACAGTGTGGTTGCAGGAAATGACAAACGGGAGGGAGGCACAGTCAAATGGCTGGTGAACATGCTGAAACGATGATCTGTACTATAAATCCAAATATTAAATTCCGTCATATGTATAACGTTTAAACTGGCGTGAAGATCCGCGCGCGCTGTAACATCTCATGGACCTCGACAGTAAAAAGCGTACCTTCCAAGTTCAAGGGAGTGAACTAAAATATTCATGTTTTTTGCAATACCTTAGTGTCGTGATCTGTCCGTGCAAGCATATTGCCACTTACTGATTTTGGAGAACCACCACCACAGTGTGTGTGTGGTGTTTTACGTGGGAGCAGTTTTAGAGCGGCGATTTCCCTTCATTTTATTGCAAAGAACAGCCTTAGCATATTTCCCTCATGAAAAATAATCTTTGGAGCGGTTCCCGGGACATGACCATGATGATGCCGAGCAAAAGTGTGGAATGGCTGCAAGAAGAACTGGAATCCGGTGGGAGCTCCCTGCTTCTGTTGGATTGCCGATCGCACGAGCTCTTCGAATCATCTCACATAGAGACGGCTATCAATTTGGCAATACCGGGGCTGATGCTTCGGAGGCTCAAAAAAGGGAATTTGCCAATCCGATCTATTATTCCGAATAATGAGGATAAGGAGAAATTCGTCAAACGGTGCAAGACGGACACAGTAGTTCTGTACGACGAGGCCACCTCGGACTGGCAGGAGAACGGTGCAGCGAGCTCAGTTCTTGGGCTCCTGCTGCAGAAGCTCCGGGATGACGGGTGTAAGGCTCATTACCTAGAGGGTAAGTGTCATGTTATTTATCATTTTGGCAACGATCACTTGTGTACACATGCTCGACTATTTAATTGAGTATATAGTTATTTTGTAAGAGCTAGTCAGCTATCCGATTTTATAAATATTGCTAGCTCGATCTGCTTTTGATCTTAGCTAGCCAACCACTCATTTCACTGCTGGCTAGCTCTCCTCCCATCGGTAAGGTAAATTAACTTGACGTTAACAGTCAAGCTAACGAGATGTTTTTGTGATAGATAACCAACGTTAATTTTTCTATCAAGCATCGATTAGCTATACGGGTAATGTTAGCGACAGTGCTTAATACAACTTATAAGTATTAATTAGACCCATAGCCTACGTTAGACTTTTAAAAAAATAGCCCGCTTGTTAACTTGTTAGAACGGAACTGGTCGTGTTTCCCGTTCCCGCTAATATTGGATTCATGGAAATTGTTCCACTGTTTAGTAATGTTAACTACACACACGTTAGCTCAAGGGAGCCAGCGTCGTGGTTCAAAGTGCTGTGCGAATTACACTAGCTAAAGTTAACTAGCAAGAGTATAACTTAGCTAAGTTAGTTCAATTCTAAGTCACAGAGATCGAGCACATTGCACAGGTAACGTTAGCTTTAAAGACGAACGCTCCGACTTATTTAACGTCGCAACTTATTTAAGTTACCAACTTAACTTACCAAGCAGAACGTACAAAGCTGGTCTCAGCCAAAGTTATAACCTTATAAAACATGTTAGGATATTGATAAATGTAATATGCAAACGATAAACTAGCCACACAATCACGGGTTTCGCAGGTTTGTTTGCTTGTATTATTCTTAATCAAGGAACTGCCCTGGCTGGCTAACTTTAGTTAGCCGTTCAATGCACCTAACGTAGTACGTTAGCTAACGCTAACGTTAGTAGCTAGAGGGATAACACTACTACCGCGCACTGACATGCACAGCTAACTGGCTAACTACTAACACAAATCGTTCATTTTCAAAATTGCAGTGAACATAGCTAAAACGTCGTCATATTGTTGTTGTAATCTCAAAATCAACTAATTTTACTGTGTCTTAACCGGGGTCTAATTTTGAGGAACATGTCTTCGGCTCTCTCGTTCGAACTTTGTGAAAGAATGTGTCGGAGACAAAGATGTTTTCAATTAAATTTCCAAAATGGCTCCGCCATGTTGTCTTCCTTCAGGAAAATGCCATGCATTTCATGAATGGACAGGAAAACGGACGCGCACCTGTTCCTAACTAAAGTAAAAACAGAACAGAAACCAAAACAATAATGTCAAATTGATAAAATACCTTATAATCATAATTGTTCGTGCACTAGTAATATTTTTTACGAGATTCCTGGTATTCGAAAAATATTGTTACAAAATGACTGCCATTCACAAAAAGTCCACCAGAAACGTCTAACGTTAGTGCAGTATTGGCTTGCGTAACGTTAAACCATTATGAAATTAAAATTATTTTCTGTGGTAAGTATCCAACTTTAAAGAACGAACTAGCTTGTTATATTGCAGTGTATTCGTGTGTGTGGGTATTTTCGATCTGGTAATATTTAAGTTGCAGGATAAGGAGGCTTATCTTATTACAAAATATTAGCTTGAACTAATTACAAATTACACAGTTGTGTGCCTACTCGCTATGTAGATGTACTTGGTTAGCAGCGTGTACGTGTGTGTGTGTGTGTGTGTGTGTGTGTGAGGGGGGGTGAATAGTAGAAACTACTCAGCAGTAACGGCACACACGTTAAAACTAAAGGAAGACTTATGGGGTTTTAAAATATTATTTCAGCATTACCTCAGTTTTCAAGGAATTTTTCTATCAAATAACGTGCACATTTTTGGAGCCACTTGTGTGCCATTCTCAATGTATCATTGTATTATTTATGTATTTTTTTTGAATGAATGAATGAACAATGCTTAATTGACGGGATATATGTATTTTTGGTTAAAGTTGATCGTGTTGTGTAAGTACTGACTTTGTGATATCACACGTTTGTTGCATTCATTGTGTTCGTTTATTACAGGAGGATTCAACAAGTTTCAAACGGAGTACCCCGAACACTGCGAGACCAACCTGGACAGTTCCTGCCCCAGCAGCTCACCCCCAGCGTCTGTTCTGGGGCTCGGTGGGCTGAGGATCAGCTCAGATTGTTCTGACGGAGAGTCGGACCGGGAACCGGGCAGCGCCACAGAGTCAGAGGGCAGCCCGTTGCCCAACAACCAGCCTGCCTTCCCTGTCCAGATCCTTCCTTATCTTTACCTTGGCTGTGCCAAAGATTCCACCAACCTTGATGTGCTGGGCAAGTACAACATTAAGTACATCCTGAACGTAACGCCCAACCTGCCCAACATGTTTGAGCATGATGGAGAATTCAAGTACAAACAGATTCCCATCTCTGATCACTGGAGCCAAAACCTCTCGCAGTTTTTCCCTGAGGCCATATCTTTCATTGGTAAGTACTGTGTCTTCTTTGAAACACACAAAAAAGCATTTTCTTAACACAGTAGCAGGAATAGTTTAGCAAACATCACAAGTGTTAAGAATGTTGTTTCTGCCTCCTCTTTTTGTTTTTTTGAGGTTTACCAATAGTTGTAATCATTCATTGCCCCCCCCCCCCCCCCCCCCCCCAACAAATTTTTATGATGAATAGATCAGCCGTCATGTTTTGTAACCACAGCAAAACACCCTCTATGGCAGGGGTGGGCAACTCCAGTCCTGGGAGGCGGTGTGTATGCAGGTTTTTTACTGCCACCAGTTACCCTGGCTCAATAAGCTAATTAGTGACATACACCAACATCGATTTACTCCTAAATTAGACCACGATAAAACGCAACAATACATGCATACAGGCACAGGAACATTCATCAGCTTCTGTTCATATCGCGGAATGTAGCTAAAATATCAGATTATGTAAATGATTGGGCTAATTACATAATTGGTAACTGGTGGAAGCAAAAACCTGCATACACACCAGCCCCCCTGGACTGGAGTTGCCCACCCCTGCTTTATGGGATCGCAGGTATTTGTACATGGAGGCCATTTGACGTTTGCTATACCCAAAATAGGTTTCTTGCTGAAAGTTTCATTCATTGAACTGTAAGGTCAGATATCCATCCCTGATAACAAGGGCCTTCTGGTTTTCATGCCAACTTCTGGCTTTAATTAATTACATTACATTACATTATAGTCATTTGGCAGACACTCTTATCCAGAGCGACGTACATAGTGCATTTTCAAACTAGGAACAAGTGCGTTAAAACGACCCTAAAAGGTAAATACGAATTCAAATACCAGACGTAGTCAGTATGTTTTTTTTTTTTTGTTTTGTTTTTTTGCGGGGGGTGGGGTGTGGGGGGGGGGGTTAGCAGACGCTCTTATCCAGAGCGACTTACAACTTTTTAGAATTTCTTTTACATATATTATCCAATTATACAGCTGGATATATACTGAAGCAATTTAGGTTGAGTACCTTGCTCAAGGGTACAACGGCAGTGTCCTACCTGGGAATCGAACCTGCAACCTTTCAGTTACAAGGCTAGTTCCTTAACCATTATACTACACATTATACTACACTGCCGCCTACACTACATTACTTAATTAGCCATAACATTTACACCATCTGACATTTTAGCTACATTTCATGATAAGCTCGTGAATGACAGCTGAAGACTGCTCTTCTGTCCCTATATGAAGCGTTTTAATGTAATCTAATCTATGAGTGAACCAGTATCGGTGTATACAGCCAATTAGCTCATTTAGCCAGGGTAATTGGTGGAAACAAAAACCTGCCTTAACACATTGGCCCTCCAGGACCGGAATTTTCCACCCCTGGCTTAAAGGATTACCAGCGAAGGGAAATTGTTATACATTTACTTCACGTCGCCTGCAGGTTATTTATCAGATTTGTCTCGGTGTACTGCTGGTCACATTAATCTGTGATCTCTTTCCTGTTGGCTATCTGATGATGACAAGGAGATTGTTCAAGAAGCACTAGAGTTTCTGTTTGTGGAGGCGAGTTTCTATGTTTTTTTTTTTTTATACTACTGATTAATTGATCTTGAATGGGTACTGCAATGGTGTTAAGCCATTCATTTTCTTTGTTTTAATGGGAGGTGCAGTGGTGCATGGCCATTATACCTGTTGCATGATAATCAATGGGGATGTGAAATGTGGGGGCAAACAATATGACATAATTGATGGATATACAAAGATGATAAAACAAAGAAAAAAATGGTCAGTGGTATAGACTCAAATTTGTATGGATCATGTAGGCCTATTCATATAGAGTGCCTGTGAACATTATTGTGACAGCACATCCTTGCATGCATTCGGGTAAATAATTATATGTTATCATTTTCTTTAAACAAAAGAAAGAAAGAAAATGGATAGCACAACCGCAGTTCACAAGAGACATAGCTGTGATTTCCATTTGACGGTCTTGTGTTTTGCTGACCAGTTAACTATGGCCATTCACAAGTTCCCTAGCAGTCAAATAAGGACAAGACATCTATTGTAAAATGTGCCAATTTTTGTGAGGTGAATTGATGGCCGGGTTTTTACAAAGATGTGCATGACCTGGCTTTCCCTTCTGCTTCACTGTGTTCTATAATTGGGTGCAGACGTCCTCATAATTTAAGTAATCTGACATTCTTTTACAGTTTTTATTTATTTTTTTCTTTAACAGAACTGTCACTACTACTTGTGTTTGTTTTTATTTTTAACATCGCCTTGGGGAAGTGTTCCTTTTGCCTTGTTGTGTTATGACTTGCGTAATCATTTTTATACTTCCTTCGAAATGAAAGTTAATAAGCATTCAGACCTCAAGCCTTAAGTCTGTTTGTCACAAGAGTTGTGAGGAGGCATTTTCAAATTGACCTTTTTTTAAAGAAATGCAGCTTGACTTTCTGTGGCTTGTGGGTTAACAGTTTCTGCTACTCTTTCTAAAATGCATCCTCCTGTACATGGCCACATCTACAGTTGAAGTCGGAAGTTTACATACACTTCGGTTGAAGTCATTAAAACTCATTTTTAACCACTCCACAGATTTCATGTTAGCAAACTATAGTGTTGGCAAGTCAGTTAGGACATCTACTTTGTGCATGGCACAAGTAAGTTTTCCAACAATTGTTTACAGACGATTATTTCACTTTTAATTCACTATATCACAATTCCAGTGGGTCAGAAGTTTACATACACTAAGTTGACTGTGCCTTTAAATTTTTTATATTTGGTCGCATATCCTTTGGCTTTGCATGCCATGACTTCCTGATGTATGTGACCCAACAACATCAAAAGAATCTTGATATCTTATTTTCTGGTACTCTTACAAGCGATACTATAACGTCTCTGCATTTGAATGGATCTCTATAGGAATTGGGGGGTGGGACTAGATTTAGCTGTAAATTATGCTGGAACAGTATGGAATACATTATTGGTAAAATGGCTGTAAGTCATCAAGGGTCTGAGGTATCAAACAAGCCTCAAACCATCACTCTGCTGCCAGATATGCAGTAGATATGGATGGATCACTTTAAGGGTTGTTTCTCCTGACAAATTTTCCTATTGAACTCTATGGAAAAATAAGGCAGGAGAAGAAACCCTTCAAGTTATCCATCCATAGTTACTGTATTTCTGGCAGCAGAGTGATGAATTAAAGCTTGTTTGATACGTCAGACCCTTGATGACTTAGAGCCATTTAGCCAACCATGTGTTTCCATACTGTTCCAGTGTAATTTACAGCTAAATCTAATCCCACCCCCCAATCCCCATAGAGATCCATTCAAATGCAGAGACGTTATAGTATCGCTTGTAAGAGCACCAGAAAATAAGATATCAGGAGTCTTTTGATGTTGTTGGGTCACATACATCAGGAAGTCATGGCATGCAAAGCCAAAGGATATGCGACCAAATATAAAAAATTTAAAGGCACAGTCAACTTAGTGTATGTAAACTTCTGACCCACTGGAATTGTGATAGTGAATTAAAAGTGAAATTATCTGTCTGTAAACAATTGTTGGAAAAATTACTTGTCATGCACAAAGTAGATGTCCTAACTGACTTGCCAACACTATAGTTTGCAAACATGAAATCTGTGGAGTGGTTAAAAATTAGTTTTAATGACTTCAACCTAAGTGTATGTAAACATCCGACTTCAACTGTATACCAAGAAGTACATTTGTTAAGAAATATGTAATTTTGAGACATTTCTTGACAATTGTGTTTTTTGGTCCTGTGTGGTAGACCAGAACTCTCAGTGGACAGAACAAACTGTTTGTAAAATGCTTTTTAAATCAACAAAATGACCTCTGGCTCAACCTAATTTAACTGGTCTCACAGAATATGCATGCATTTGTACTGCAATGAAAATACAGTTGAGCTCACATAAGTGTATATTCTGTAAAGTCATTTTCATAAAGCTCTGAAAAGACAGAGATTGAATTGGGCTAGTTTTGGGACATTGGATAGCGGGTATGTCATTGGGTATGTTACTGGTTGGTAGGCATACCTACAATGAACACAGACTTTTGCATTTTTCGGGGTACGTTTTGTATATAGCTTGCTTTGAACAGACCTTGCCTAGTTTCCCCTTGTACTTGTATATTTGTATAAAGCTCCAGTGTTTGCAGAAAATCAGTTAAAAAGAGACTTTCTTTGTGGGGCAATTATGTGCAGTTTTGAGGGGAAAAGGCAGATGGTTCCAAGCATGGGCAGACAAATGAGCAGCCTTGGCTCCTGTCAATCAACCAGAGTGACTTCTCAGGTGTGACAACAACTCTTCATTTGCACCAGAATTTTGAAAGAAAAGGAAGACCATAGATTCCTGCAATGGTAACCTTGGCAAACTTCTTCTGAAAATGAAGATGGTTTGATTTCAGAAGAGGAGAATTTTGCCATTCTGGAGATGCTAAGCACTGTAGTTGTCCCTGGCTGCAATGCCTATTTAATTTCTGTAATGTACAGCACTTCAGTGATATCTGAATCTTAAGTTATTTGCCCTCCCGTTTCTCTAGTTGTACTGTTAGCAGATTTCTGTGTGAAGTACACGGGAATGCGTGACTTCTGAGAATGTTCGCTGCAATGCTTGTGTTTACAAAGTGCCACTGTTGGGTAGGAAAAACAACAACTGAAAAGGTCAAGTGAGTAGGGGGGGAAACTATGGCTGCTGGAGCCAACCCCCAGGCACATTGGCTGTTGAATATGTAGGTGGGAGTGAGGAACTCTTAAAATGGAGAACACTGTGCTGCTTATTCAGAGTTTCTATGGCATGAAGAAACTTTCCATAAGTACATCTGTGGGACAGACCCAGGACACTGGGGCCGCAACCTCTAATCCACACCTGTATTGCTGAGCATTATATTACAATATTTTTGGAGTAGCCTGACAGGGGATTGAATCCATAAACCTCCAGTGTGAGAATGGACAACGACTGCAAGGGTGCTTATCCAGTGTGGACAAAGCAGAGGGGCCTAGTTAGGGGACTGCCCACAGATCACCATGGAGTTTCCTGCAAAAGCCATCAAGTACAGACTAGAGCTCGCATTCCCGATTGGAGAGGGTGTTTTGCCATTCATGATCTGTTCATTTGGAAAGCTTTCCTGTTTTCTGGACATTTCTGAAACTCTTACTTTTTGAGCTGTGTTAGCCCAAGCATGATTTAGATTGAATTCTTTGTTTTTGTTTACATTTGTAAATTTCTTGCAGAAGACTACTGACTCTCAGAACTTGCGCTAGTTGTTTGTTGTTTGTTTATTTGTTTTTGTGTGTGTGTGTGTGTGTGTGTGTGTGTGTGTGCATGCATGCTCTTAATTGATTTTTGTATTGGTTAATAATTGGCCACCCTAGAGTCTCCATAGGTTAGCTGTGGTATGTTTTAGCAGCCAGGCATTCTAATTGGTTGTGCACGGATCCATGGGTGGCCTGTGGCAGCTGTCATGGGCCCAGTTTATCTGTACTCCCTCTGCTCTGCTTCAATAAAGGGAATCACATTGAAACACATTCATGTACTTGGTGTTAATGGCTGGCAGGAAATGGAGGATTACCTCGCCCACTCATGCAAAATTTGCGCAATCCCCCCCCCCCCCCCCCAAAATGTTGCCACTGTCAAATCGACAGCGAAACTGCTCTGGAGATGAATTTGGAGCGGAGGAAGAACGTAGGGTAGCTAGTACTGTAAAAACATCCTGTCTGCAGCCCAGTGTTTTATTTTGCTCTCTCTCTCTGTGTTTATCCCCTCCCTGTTCTGACGCCCTCTTTTATTGTCAAATGTCTCATGGCTGTTTTCCACTGGTGTGCTGGTCAGTTAATGCTGAAACAGTGTGCAGCCTCACTGCCTACGTGAGTCCTGCAGATCCACACACACACTCTCACACATACACACACACACACACAAATGCATTTTTTTAGTTGTTGAGTTCAGAGCCTCAACAAGGAAGAAAAAAAACAAAACAAAAACCCTGAAATTAAATTGTTCCCTTTGTGGAGGTGTAATTATGGGTGTAGTTTGTCTTTGTAAAAAAACTCGTTCAAAATACAGGGTGGCATGTACCCTGCTTTATTTCTTTTTCCTGTTTTTACTTCCTCTTTAATGCCTTTAAAAATATCCCTTACGAAAGAAGATGCTTCTGAATTCTTTGAAGGACGTAAAAGCAGTTGATCTCACCCTCTCATTTCTGTATAGGTGTGACTATCGTAGGTATGTGCGTCTCAACACATTGGTGAATTGCTGTATTGAAGGTGAGAAACCGAAAGTATCGCGGGACGTTTCGGTGGTCGCACTCACCACATTAGGAAACGACGAGGTAAAAGAAACCTGCGCTCACTGTGGGAAAATAATGTGCCCCCAGGCGAACGGTAAATACGTCTGTGACCTTGTGAAATCACAAATGCGTTGGACCTGAAAAATAGTGCGCCAGTGGGACTGTCGTGCCTCTGAGCTCAAACAAAAGAAGGTCAAACGGTCCTACGCTCGGCTCTTGTGCACGTTTGGCCTCTGAAAGACCCAGTGAATCTGTGGCAGCAGGGTCATGTGTATCCCTCTGGGGGGGCATAAGACTCCTGTATGTGTGTATCCCTCTGGGGGAGGCATAAGACTCCTGTATGTGTGTATCCCTCTGGGGGAGGCATAAGACTCCTGTATGTGTGTCCCTCTGGGGGGGCATAAGACTCCTGTATGTGTGTATCCCTCTGGGGGAGGCATAAGACTCCTGTATGTGTGTATCCCTCTGGGGGAGGCATAAGACTCCTGTATGTGTGTCCCTCTGGGGGGGCATAAGACTCCTGTACGTGTGTGTCCCTCTGGGGGAGGCATAAGACTCCTGTATGTGTGTCCCTCTGGGGGGGCATAAGACTCCTGTATGTGTGTATCCCTCTAGGGTGGTATAAGACTCCTGTATGTGTGTATCCCTCTAGGGTGGTATAAGACTCCTGTATGTGTGTATCCCTCTAGGGTGGTATAAGACTCCTGTATGTGTGTATCCCTCTAGGGTGGTATAAGACTCCTGTATGTGTGTATCCCTCTGGGGGGGCATAAGACTCCTGTATGTGTGTATCCCTCTGGGGGGGCATAAGATTCCTGTATGTGTGTATCCCTCTGGGGGGGCATAAGACTCCTGTATGTGTGTATCCCTCTGGGGGGGCATAAGATTCCTGTATGTGTGTATCCCTCTGGGGGGGCATAAGACTCCTGTATGTGTGTGTCCCTCTGGGGGGGCATAAGACTCCTGTATGTGTGTATCCCTCTGGGGGGCATAAGACTCCTGTATGTGTGTCTCTCTGGGGGGCATAAGACTCCTGTATGTGTGTGTCCCTCTGGGGGGGCATAAGACTCCTGTATGTGTGTATCCCTCTGGGGGGGCATAAGACTTCTGTATGTGTGTATCCCTCTGGGGGGGCATAAGACTCCTGTATGTGTGTATCCCTCTGGGGGGGCATAAGACTCCTGTATGTGTGTCCCTCTGGGGGGGCATAAGACTCCTGTATGTGTGTCCCTCTGGGGGAGGCATAAGACTCCTGTATGTGTGCCCCCACGTTGTTTTCTCTCCGCCCTCCTCGTCTCGTACTCTCAAGAAAACCTGCCATTGATGGTGAACACCCTCGCCCACTGTTGTGTTTTCAAAGTGATAAACAACGGTCATAGATTTTCTATGGTGTAATATGCCTGAGGCGAGCTGATGTGGCGTATGATGGGGTTAAAAGAAAAGGGGGGGGGGGTACAGCGCTCGTATCGATCCACAGCACTCAAGACTTTGCGTTTAGGAGGAGTGAGACTTGTTTTCCATCTATTACACACGCGGTGTTGCATTCGTAATTCATAATGCCCAAGCGGCGTTCCTCTTAAAACCTTATCTGGCTTTATGCAGACCTGGATCAGATGACAGTATGATGTACTTAAGCCTAACCCTCTCGACACCGGGAAGATGACTGAAAATGTTTAAAAAGAAACTTCTCTTGCGTAGCTGATGATCCTTCCAGAAGATTCTGTTGTGTTAACGTATTTGGTGTTTCTGATGAAGAAAGTCAATAAATAGTTAATTGCATGCAAAAAAAATCTTTTTTTTTTTTTTTACTTCTATTTTTCTTTTCCAGCTGTGAGGTGGGCAGTGGTTAAGCGTTTTGTACTGTTGGTCGGAGTGCACTGACCCCACCCTTGGAGCGCCGTGACTAGGTGAACAGAAGAGACTCGGGCCTTTCAGTACAATAACGTCGGACCTTTATTTCGGAACACTTAGACGAGAAAAATCAATCTAACCCCCCCTCCCAAGCTGATGAACTCTCTGAGGCAGCTGACCTCAATCTTTAAAGATGCAGCTGGAGTCTGAATGTGTTGCTGTCGTACATTAGAGGCAGGGGGAAAAAAGAAAAGGAGAAGTGGAGGGAAGCACTTAGCCTTGGGTAGCGCTAATGGCGCGATCGCACACAATGGCATACCATAAAACCAGCTACGCCGTTTCTGAATAATGCATAGCGTCTACTCCTCGCTCGGACAGTAGTCGGAAAGGAATGTACGTGTGTAGTAATGATTCTTTCTTTTTTTTTCCTCCATTTTTCTCAATGTAGTTCAGGATTTTCTTTTTTTTAAAATGCGGAAATACCCTTTTAGTGTAATTTTGATAAAATGCCTATAGACCAGGGAATAACATGCGAAAACAGTATTCCTTCTTCTGTGTAAAGAATCATATTGGTTGTTTTGTGATGTGCTGTGTTGAACTGCAGAAACACTGAATGAGGTACTTCACCTGGAGTGCCTCACAAATCTGAAACCATATAAATGGGCTCAGCACAATAGCCCATTAGGTAACAGATTAAACATCTGCAAGGATGTAAATTACATTCACACAGCAGAGCAGTAGTGCGTTTCAGGTTTTACAAGAACCATACCATTGTACTGAGTGGAACCCCTTTATTGGTGGCTTCCATCCCATGTACACTATTGCATCTAGGAAGACGTGTCCGAATCAGCACCATTCCATACTATTAGGTAGGCTTGTTGAGTAGACAGGGCGAAAAAAGTTAAGTAGGCAAAATGTATGTAAATAATATAGTATACTTTAAACCCCCCGTATGATACACTTACTTCCGGGGTATCGCTGAGTACATTCGGGAGCATGCTTCAAGAAGTACACAAACATTTGGGTCGCATACATGAAGTGAAGTTTCGTTTAAAAAATATATATATATGAGGCGCAGCTTTGCTGACGTTTTCCTTCAAATACAACAAAACCAACGCGTGACATGGCTGCGCAAGGGTGTGGCGCAGGGTTGCCAGATCTGGCACGACTTTCCCGCCAAATGGCGACTCAAAACTAGCCCAAAATATATTTGTAACCGAAACCAACGTATTTTAAATAGAAATCATCATATTATTACTTTTTAAAATAAGTGTGTGCTTTGCGACTTCATTTTTTTCCTGTGACTACACTTTGAAAGTAGCCCAATTTGGCTGTAAAACCGCGGACATGGCAACACTGGTGGGACGACACTTACGACACTTCCCCAGTACGGTTGGAAAATAGTATGGTTGATATTTTTTGCGGACTGCACATCGCATGCTATACAGTGCACTGGCAGAAGGGTGCTGTTTAATGTGCGCTGTATAGCACACAATGTGCAGGAGACAGGGCGCAGTAGATAGGATAGGGCTCTGATTCGGACACAGTCCTGGAATGATGGCTATGCACTTGAGTGTACTTCTTCCCAACGTCAGGATAAAACATGGATGTACACATTTCAAATACAATAAGATCTTGGTACCTCTCATTCACTTCAATGAGAGAAGTTTGGGGACTTGCTCTAGTTTGGGTTATATGTATTTATTTAATAATTGTTATTATTTTTATTACTTATTTACCCATTTTCTTATTCAACTTGTCTTTCGGTTCAGTTATTAACTACTCTCACCTACTATTCCACACCAGAGTTGTTAATGGCTGTGAGCTTTGGTTAACGGAGCACAGCAACAAGACTAAATGCTGGCCTGCTTTGCCCCAGACTGATGTTGTCTCTCTCTCTACCCCTCTCCCCCTTCCCCAGACGAGGCTCGTTCCAAGAAGTGTGGGATCCTGGTGCACTGCCTGGCAGGAATCAGCCGCTCTGTGACTGTGACTGTGGCCTACCTGATGCAGAAGCTCAACCTGTCCCTCAACGACGCCTACGACTTCGTCAAGCGAAAGAAGTCCAACATTTCGCCCAACTTCAACTTCATGGGCCAGCTCCTGGACTTTGAGAGGACTCTAGGGCTGAACAGCCCCTGCGACAACCGCTCGCCCAACGACCAGCTCTTCTTCACCACACCAACCAATCACAACGTTTTCCAGCTGGACACGCTGGAGTCCACATGAAGATGAGTCGGGTTTGTAAGGGGGCGGGCCCGGGCCGCCCTCTTTGAATGTTTTATCTCTACATCTCCTGAAGCATTTCAATCCTGTCGTCCAGGGTGAGTGCGTAGCAGGGAACACCAGGGACAAGGCTCCTGGGAGAAGGCTGCTTGGACAGGTTTCACTTGGCGGGCTGACTATGGGTACCCCGTCGCTACTTCAGCGATTGAGAAGTGGCTTCTCTTGCCTTTGGAACAGACTGTTCTTTTTTTGTCGTTTTTTTTTTTGTTTTGTTTTTTTTTGTTTTTTTTGAAACAGCAAGTAATAGACTGGAAAATGCAACAAAGAGCTTCATACAAAGAGAGGAAGAAGGAGCTGCAGCGCTTAACTTATTGTTGTCTGTTTAGGCCACGCCCTCGACCTCCTGACCAGAAAGGTGCCAATATAGTGTCCGCCAGGGACTTTATTTCTGAAGGTGGTCTTGCTCTACTGAATGTAGAGTGTGATTTTGAAACAAAGAAAGAAACACAAAAGCGCAAGTGTACACACATACGTGTGTGTGTGTATATATACATATATATGTGTGTATGTATATATATATGTATATTTACATGTGTATGTTTACATATAATTATATGTATGTACACACAAGAACCTACACTCTTTTTTCCAAAACAGAAAAAGTACTATAATGGCTGAATGGATTCTTAGATTGTAACTAAAGAAAACCAACCAACAACAGTAATAACAACAACAACAACAAAAAAAACTTTCTGATTGTTTTTGTAAAAAAGATAAGAATTTTTTCCCCTTTTTTTTTTTTTTTTCTTTTTTCTATGTTTGTAATGACCTAATGCGGTTTGCACAGTGGTGAAGCCTTTCACATCTTGGCACTTAAAACTGGTACTCCACACAGATAAAGAGACATTCAGAAGTCCTGGCGGGATGGCCAGTCCAATGCCGCGATGGGCCCCTGCAGCTGGAGTCGGGGAATGAGCGGGACTGGCCGGAGAGGAACGCATGCACTTAAAAGCTCATTGTTCCTTAACTGTGTACAAAAGATGGAACTTTTTCCTCCTCATAGCTGCAAGCCCCGCTTCCTTAAAAGAAAGTGTTTTATAGTGGGTCTCCTATCCACACCCACAGGCCCTGGAGATATGATGATTCACATTATTATAGGATATATGATAAGTTGTTATCATTATTAGTATTGTTTCTGTATTTGAGCAGGCTATGCTCTCTTATAGAAATGGGAAGCGGTTGTGGGTGGGGTTGGGGAGGGAGGTGGGCGATTGTTGTAAATTTATTCTCCAGTTGGAAACGAAATGATGAAAATAGTTTCTTTAACTACTGTTGCTGAAGCCTGTTGTTCCAAGTGTGGGAGCGGGCGGGGCCGGGCGGGGCAGCACAGTGTGTAGAGAGGGGGTTTCTGGGAAGAGGAAAAGCTTGGAAACGGGGAAGGGCGGGGAGGGGTTGCTTTAAGCTGGCCTTATATAACCTTTTTAAGCATTTCTAATGCTGACTGTTCAATACTATATTTGTATTTCACTTAAGAAATAAATCATTGTTTTAAAAAGAGTTTGTTTAAAAAGCAAAACACAGTAATAAGACACTCACAAATGTCTTTGTAACGGGTCTCATGAGGTTGTTTTTCTTATTCTCTGCAATACAACAGACACCTTTTGCAGTATTTTTTAAATAAAGACCTCTACTTTTGTATGAAAATTCCAAGGAATATAGCTCAACTGCTTTGGAACTGAGGTACTTTTTAACCTGGGGTATGGAAAGTACAGGGCTATCATCACCTATTTAAGAACTGGGTAAACATGAAACAAAACGATATATATATATATATATATATAAAGCTATGTAATATGTAGGGCAACACAAACAGCATGTTTTCTTTTCTGTCATGCCATTATTTGATTAAATGAAAAGTTCCTTATGGAACTTGATAACTTTACTAACATCTTTACTATATGGTATTCCTGTGGCCTTGAATATATATGTGTAGATATATATTTGAGCTAATATGCAATCTTCATCTTCGAGTGAAGTAACGGTATTCGGGATGACGATTTAATGTTTGAAATGACCCCCCCCCCCCCCCCCCCCCCCTCCATCTGAAGTTGAAACCCAGTTCCAGCGAGTAACAGTGAGACTTGAGTTTGAACACTTGCACCCCAGGATAGACATTTGTTTCAGTGCAGAGCTTTTTTTTTATTTAAAAGAAAGTCATTGATTTCCAGCTGCTTCTAGTGGAGGAATGTTTGTGTCTTTGTAACAATGAAAAGAGAAACTTCAATGTTTTTATTCTCTGTTTGTATATTGCCAGAGCACAGGAACAGTTGTTTTCTGTGACGTTTCTAGTAGCTACATCATGGTAAGAGAGAATGAGCTGGAGTAGAGGTGAATTAGCCGATGTGAGAGAGAGAAAGAGCGAAAGAAAATGAATGACAAAAATGTATTTCTTACCTCACTGAGGAATTTTTCAGGGATTTTTTGACAATGCATCTGCATCTTGTTACAGCTTCAAATACATGTCAAATAGCTGTTTTATATGTGCTGTATACATTTTTTAAAGATGCAATCTATATATGTGTATAAAACTGGGCTTGGTAACAGGGCAGTTCTACTTTCTGATTTATGAAGGATATAAAATTGACCCTATGTATTGTATAGTATATGGAAACCAACACAAGACATGTTTATACTACAAATAAATATTGAATTATTTTTTCTTTAAAAATGTGTACTATGTGTGTTGTGTTAAACGAGAGGAGGGAAATTCTACAATGATCAGGTTCCCGGTTTTCATTGAACTTCGTAAAATAATTTCTAAAATATATTATTCTCTTGCTTTAGGGGGTGGATTTATTCTCATGTCTGTAGAGTGGTTCTGAGGCTCCCAACAGCCAATCAAGAGATCACTGTGGTCATCCCCAGTACTTAGCCCAAACACTTAATGGGTGGTTTAGAGGGGCAGTACAATAACATCCTTGGGCTGAGCTCAAGCCTTGCTCTTCTAGAACCCTTGTTCTTACTGGTTCAGTGTGAGCCCAGCCTTTCTTCTCATTGGTCCAAGAGGTGATCCAAGATTTCTCTGCCCAGCCTGTGTCTCGGCATGTGGAGGAGTGATCATATTGAAACCTCAGCGGAGAGTGGGGGGGGTGGGGTGGGGGTTGCTGACCTTGTTTCAACCCCCAGCCGCCTCCCCACCGCTCATTCCTCCTCGTGAGTCTGCCAGGAGGAAGAGGAGGTGGGTGACTCCAGGCCCAGATGGGCCTGACAGAGGGTGACCGCAGTGTGTAATCCTGTTCAGAAACTCGGCTCGCAGTGCAGAGCTGGAAACGCTCCAGGTGGAAAGATAGTGCTGCATGAGTAATGTCAGCGGCGACGCAGTGCTTGCATCCTTAACTTAAAAAACCGTGACAACCCTGGGTTCATTCCAATCGCTTATTTTTACTCCTCGCGTCCTTTCCTCACTCCTTAGCTCCGCCCAACGGAGGACACAAGGAAAGGATGCAAGGATCAGATAGAGCAGTGGTTCCCAAACTCTGTCCTCGGGGACCACTGTGTATGCTGGTTTTCGTTCCAACCACAATTGCAATCCCAAAATCCTAACAAGCTGTTCATTTTTCTTAATTAGGTGCTTTTCATGTTTAGAGGGATTATTTACCCGCTTAAGCCACATCATGTCAGAAATAGCTATGCATGCCATGAAGAATAAAAATTCCCATGTTCCTACTGTGCTTATTGGGCTTATAGTGTTTTGCAAATAGGTAACATTTTTTTTAAACTGATCAAATTAAAGACGGGTGAATCAACTGGCTCCTAATTAGGTAGTTGAAAATGTGAGTTTTTAAGTTCCCTCAAGTTTTTCTTAAATGTATTAACACTGCAAGTTTGGCTCGTTATCATTTTCTTTGTCTTTTTTTCATTATTTATCAAATGGTTAGTTTTAGCGGCGAGCCTATTGATTCACCTCAGTCTTTAATTTAATAAAATTTTATTAATTTGGTCAGTTAAAAAAAATTTTTTTTTTTTTGCCCCTTTTTGTAATTATTTGCAATATAGCACAATGAGAATATTGTACTTTTATTATTCATGACATGCATGGCTATTGCTAACATAATGTGGCTTAAGAGGGTAAATAATCCTTCTAAATATGACAAACACCTAATTAAGAACAATTGACATCTTGTTAAAATTCCGGGATTGCAATTGTGGTTGGAACGAAAACCAGCATACACAGTGGTCCCCGAGGACCGAGTTTGGGAACCACTGAGGTAGAGGATGGAGGAAACGAGGCAACATGTATTAGGAAAATGGAACGTCCTTGCTCAATCAAGCGTCATTGTCATATTATGCTCACGTGCTTAACTATAATGCCTTTTATCTTATTTTTTCATGAATAAACGGTTCTTTTGTTAGTTATGAAGAGTGAGTGTCGTATGAATTAGCGCTTTAATGAACGGAAATGAACGGTAAAATTGCATTTGTGTAGGGGTGTGCCTGCGACATGACAGATGTGAAGAGTGGTGGATAATTTATACACGTCACGCGTTCCGAGAAAAGGCTTCCACAAGGGCTACACTTGTGTTTCCTCACTGAAGCGCCCTCCGAGAGCCTCCTCGCTCCTCCGAGGAGCAAGTAGTGGTTTGGAATGTCCTTAAAGATGGCAAACCTCGATCGATTTCCGGGTAAGGCGAGGACCGAGGAGAAGAGGACGGATAAAATAAGCGACCCCGTGTCTTGGCATGACTGATGAGCAGCACCTGATTGAAGGGCATGTTCACTGTGTCTTGTTCCTGGGTAAACCAACAATACAGGTTTACTCGTGATTACTTGTTTTGCCCCGTGTAGCGTTTCCTGCGCAAGCACGAGCCATGTTATTGCGAGTATAGAACCATGATACCCCAGTAGTATCGGTGAATATTCTCTGAAGGGAAGACTTGCTCCATTGTGTCAGAATAACCAAACACTAAATGAATTGGACTAAAAACCAGGTGAGGACTTTTGGGGACAGAACTTTCACACCTGTGTCCGGAGCAATGGAATAGGTAAAAGGTATACAGCTTTGCTGCCTGTGATGCGAAATAAAATGCAAACTGTGCTTCCAGGCTGTTTGGTCGAGTGATTTGTAATGCAACACTGGCTGAGCTGTGCGATAAACCATAATGAGGTTATTAAGAGCGAAAGTGAAAAGGTACTCTGGGTGCTTGCTCACCAGGCAGGATATCCGTCTTGTCAGATAAATGCTCGGGAGCGGTTTGTCGGCTGTCCCACCTGCGCGCCTCTTTACTCCCTGATAATTGAATTCATTCGGCTGTGTGCCGCTCGCTTGTCGGACGCTTCTGAGGTTATGCCCGTTTTAGAATGTCAGTTTAAACCCGCCGCCTCTGTATGCTCGTGTTTTCAACATGCCGCCGCCCCCAAATCTCACCAGTGCGTTTTTTCACAAACCTGGACACGTGGGCCAAATAGGTGAAGCGCTGGCCTTATGTTCAGTCTGCATGTTAGAGTGAGTGCCTCATTAATTCTATGTGAATTCCCAGGGAGGTTGCAGCGACAGATGGTGACCAGTACGTCACCATGGCACTGCCCTTCTGCCCCAGACTGGCCAGGCAGGCCGCTTGTTACTTCTTCATTACACAGTGGTCATATTGTACATGCTTTCCATTCATTACTCATGCCATGTTACCATTTATGCAGGGAGTTATCTGTGGGGAAAAATCTCACAAACTATTGGAGAGATGTTTAAATTCACAAGAAATGTAGGCTATATGTATAAGCCACAAAAAACTAATAATATATGCAAAAATGTTAGTCTTTTCAGTGTATTTTCATAGGCAATGTTCGCGTTCTGTTTGGAAACAGTTTGTACAACACGGGTTAACCGTGCCTGTGTGGTTGCTCTCATTACATCATCTTCCCCTGAAAGAGCCTCTCTTCTCTCTCTGCTTCCCCCCTTCCCTCTGGTGTATTGATTATTCAGCCCGTTGATCAGTTGGCGGAAAGATTTTAGGGTGAAAACGGTTGGACTGAATCGACTAGATATTAATTTATTTCAGTAGCAGCAATGCTAATTGTTGATGGTTTGAGAATGTTGCTCCCAGAGTGTCATGTCAGATAGTGGTTGGCCAGTTCAGGCAAAAATCTCGATAGTGTTTCACATTCATGACCTGGGATAGCTTTCATGGGATGGTTTCACACTCAGGGGCCACTTTATTAGGTACGCCTACTCGTTAACGCAAATAGCCCGCTCCCCCAAACAATGACTCGTGGCTGCAATTCAACATACAAACCATGCAAACACTGTGTTCAAGGAAAGGAATACTGGCACAATATACTGTCATTTGTGAAATAATTGTGAATATGCACTATTGACATTCATCTGTTAAAACTGTACGGCCTCTGGAAACGCAGCATTTCTGTACAAGTTGGCAATCCCTTTAAGTTAGTAGAAGTGTAGATTAACACAAATGTACCTGCGTGATTTTATGCATCTGTTCACTAAGGCACTGCAAGGCTAGGCTGCAGTACGCTCACTGTAGCGCCGCTCACTACGCAGCCTGTTCCGTGATTGTCAGCATACTCCTGTGTGTCCCACAATAGCCCCTGTGTCTTTGCCATCGAGATGGCTTTCATTTCTACTAATGGAGGAATGGATAATTGACTGAACACATTTCAGTCATCTTTTTAAATTTCTTCCATCGTCTCAGCAGTTTGATATGCGTGCTCTCCGCTCTGCTACTATGGACGTGGTTTCCTGCGTCTCTGCGGTTGGTTTCAGATGCATGGGGACATGTGACAGCGCTACATCTGATTGCTCAATCCACTAATGTTCAACTTCCCTTCTACACCGGTACAGTCATATCTGTAACGGGTAGGCAAAACCGAGTAATGTGTGTTCAATCTCAAATCTAAATTATCTTTGATGGGTTTTTAGGCCTCTCCCAAATGACATTTTGTGGGTTGATTGAACTTTTGTTTCGGCGATTGATGCAGGCAATCTGATATAGAGTATATGAGATAAAAGTCATTATTATTTTCCATCTGAATGTTTAAAAGGGGGCTAGTGGCATAGACAGTATATATACTACTTTAATTGTCTTTTAAATGATGTGTGCTCCTTAAAGTGTGCTCCTTGTTTTCAGGTTGAGTAATAAGAACTAACATTTCCTGACAGTTTATTTTCACTCAAACGAGTTATACATATATTCATTTGCTTTAGTGCAGTGTAAATAATCACAAGGTTACAGACAGATTTTAATAAATAAATAAATAAATTAATTTCCTGAATGTTCTGAATTAGAAATGCTAATTACAAATGCTTTGGTTTTGCCTCTAGATTTCACAGGATTTTGAATGCCTTACAATTGCTCTGGTGAATGGAATCTTACCATCATTTATTGAGATGTGTGATGAACATTTACATGTTTTCCCTGAATTGCAGTACCTCTGCCAGAAACATTTGGAGAGGTGTCTACAACCCTGTTCTTGAGCTGCAAGATTTGCTGGTTTGTTTGTGCCTTCAATCAGCAACCAGGCTGAGGTGAGAAAGAAATCACGCAAGAAATCGGGTGAGTTAACTGTGTAATCAACTGCTCTGATCTATCAATTAAATTCTGAGTTAAGGCTGTTGCAGAGTGTTTAAAACAGGGAGCAGACACGTACGTGGACGGATAGTCCGCCAGACTGTCCACAGACTTTTGCCTTTCATAGTCAAGCTATGAAAAAAAAAAAAATCCCCCTTTGTAGACTACATACCCCATCATTTTTGCGCACAAATTGCAAACAACAATGGCGTCCTTCATGGAAGAAGATGACGGTATGCCGAAGGTACATGTGTAGGTGAAACAACAGGTCTGTGTGGACACAAAAAAACGACTGCTGCGCGGACTGCCTCGGTGGACGTCCACTCAAGGTCCGTTTTGGGTCTGCTATGATGTAATTTAGGTACGTGCGGACCCTGCAGACGTCTGTACGCATACTTTATTTTGGCGACTATGAATTGGCCTTAACAATGAAAACCAGCTCACCCTATAGTACACCAGAACTAGGGATGCATACCACTGCATTAGAGCCATAGGGGTGCTCAGATTTCATCCTCAAGGCCAGTAGTAAGGCTGGATTTATTTTCTACATGATAATTAGTTGATTGATTAATATCACTGTTTGGTTCCACTCATCTGGGTCTAAAACAGTTCCTGATAAGAGGGGAAGAATGAAACCAACAGATTACTGGTCTCCACTGATCTGAGTATCCCTGCATTACACAGTCAAGATCTTGTTTTCCTATCTCACAGGATTCGGCAGATGATCTTCACAGCCATAACCTGCTGGATGTCATCCAAGTGTCATCATTCTAGCCAGAGGGAGGCGAGGGGCTTGGCCAGGTGAATGCCACACGACTCACGACAAGGCAAGTGGCAGGTAGGTGTGAGGAATGACTTGCAGGTGAAAGGAAAGTAGGGGTAACCAGGTGTTCCTGCCAGTAGGAACTCATGGAGAAGCGTGGGCCCCTCTCTGCTGGTGAAATGGCCGCCCCTTGACTGTCTCCCAGCCTGGGCTTTCAGGGGAGCGGAGCGATTGGGAGCTTTTCGCTCACGCAAAGCCGGCCAAGCAATGGGAACACAGCTGACGATGCAGATGTGTGTGGGCGTATGTTTGACCTGCTTGGAGGATCTGTGGGAGATATTTGTGTTCATGTCTACAGAGGACTGCAGCACAGATAGGCAAAACGGCAGAAACTGGCTGCTTTCCACCGTATTGTTGTTTTCCACGGACGAGGCTCATCGATAACCCTGAACCTGCCGGCTCGGTTATTTATCTGGAAGAATTTGTGTCAGATAAGACGTTTCAAAAGGCATGTGAGAGAGGGGGCTCTTTCCTAATTCGGGGGAATGATACGCGAGCATTGTCTCAGAGACGGTCTCATCTGCGCTTTGCTCTGTGGCAACAAACATGGGGCAGATGGATTGTACCGCGTTGCCGTTCTATTATAGGTGCACTTTCGGCATGCCCGACACAGATGGTGTGCGAAACCACTGACTCAGCATTTTTAATTTAATTAACTCTGACACATTTTAATCGGCAAAAGATTTATGTAAAGAGTGCCTATGGTTTCTATTGCCTGTTCTGGTTTCTCAGGAGCCCCCCCCCCCCCCACCCACCCACCCACTGGATGTGGTTGATGAGTAAGTTTTTTTGGAAAGCGGTTGTTTGTGCCGAGCAGGAGAGGGTTGATTTGGCCTGTTGCTCTGAAGAGCTGACAGTCTGTCACTTGGAAGCTGTTCACTTTTTAAAAAAAATCAATAAACATGGTCAGATGTTGGTGGGGGTTTTTTTCTTCATCTACCACTTCTTTATTTTTTTAACATGGGGCCTTGTAAAGAAGACCAGTGGTCTTGTTGCTGTAGCAATTTACAGGTCACTGACTCAGGGGAAGTACAGATTAGCTGCTTCATGCACAAAGCCTCAGTTAGGATTGCAATGGCATAATTCAATGTATAGCTTTCTAACAGACCTATTTTACCTTTGAACATACAGTAATGAAAAATTCACTATTGGGTGAGCAGCCTATTTATGTACTAATACTTACTTGGTTGAAGTTTGATTCATTGTGGGGCGGCTGCATCTGCTATTTTACATGTAGGCCTAATCATGTATCCAGGAAAACTAGTGTGAAATGGGATTTTGAAAATGGCAATATCCCTAAATATGTGATCTCCTAAAGCTGCCCATTATTGCAGATTTTGTTATTTCAATGTTTGTAAAATGGCTTATCCTGTTGTTAATCTTTCTGTAAATTAAAAATCACTGATTATTTCCATGGAAAAAGGTGTCAATAATATGGGCAGCAGAATTTAGATACTAATCTCAAAATTTAACTCCAGATTAAGGACTAATGGAAAGTGTTCAATATGATTATGATAAAAGCCTCTAAGCATGGCTGTATCCATATAGCTGCCCTTGTTTAGGCTGTGAGTGAATAGAATGTATTGGATTATATCAATTATTTCCTGTACATTTTGTTAAGTAGCCAATTAAGTCTAAGATATTCTTTCCTATGACCTTGTCCTCTGATAGCTTGTGTGTTTGTATGTGTATGCATTTGTTTGTGAATGTGTGTACATACGGTATGGATACACACCTGAGCATTTGTTAGACTGCAATACCTGTATCTACATTGCATCAGGAGAGCGAGGGAGGCAGGGAAAGAAAGAGAGGGAGAGGGGGAGAGTGGGGGGTTGGCAGGGAAAACTTCTGAAAGTCTGTAGTTCCAACGGATTGGGTGGCTACAAATATCTCCGGCAGGGTCTTCGCCATTGTAAGTGGCACGCTCGTGAGCTCAGCTCTGCCATCAGGATTCTGGCTGGCGGCAGCAGCAGGTCTGCCTGGTGGGGGGGTGGGGGAGCGGGTGCCCATGTGTTAATTGGCCGATTTGGAAAACAATTTTCCGAGGTCTGACCAACAACAGAGGTCTGACTCTCCCAGCCTCTTGCTTGAGAACCTTGGAACATCAAGGATTATCTCAGTGAGATCATTTCTGCTGTGCTTCTAATGCATTGCAACCAGACCACAGTGTTACCAGGTACGCCGTCACAAAATTACAACAGAAATGGAGGCCACGTTTCATCCGAAACAAAGGTGAAAATCCATTTAATATATTTCAGTTGGATTTCACACATTTTTAAAAATGTGTTTGCATGTAAGGCTGTTTTCCGGGTGACATCCATGTAATTTTACTTTTTTTGTGTCATGTTATATATCCCTTTATCAGATTTTTACATTGTTTCAACGTGCATCCCTTCCATTTTTAACTGAAGCCTCGCACTTGATGAGGACAGATGAACTTTTCCAAAAGGAAGACCAGGGGATTTGAGTATGTCTCAAGTGCTGTGTGGGTTCTTTTTTTTTCTTCAGAGAAAATTTCAAAACTACCGTCTCCACTACAAGTCTAAACTCGTTTAACCGCGAAACGCTGAGTTTCACAATGAGTAAAATCCATCTTAACTGACCAGTAATGTGACTGAAGACTGACTGCCATTCTCTGCTCCGCCATGTTTATTTGGCATGAATGCAGCTCATTCTCCTTATAGAAACCAGTGGAAAAGCCTGTCCAGAATCTGGCGTATTCACATGTGAAGATGGCATGTCTTTGCTATCAGCTCGCCGTTTGCCTGTTTCGCGGGCTCCCATTTGTCTTTATGGGGGGAAAAAATAGAGTGTGGAAAAAGGACGAGCTAGAGAGGATGTTTTAAAAGCATTTATGTTACATTAGAACAGGGTAATGGAAAGGCTTTGGCTAGAGTCTTCTGTTTCTGAAAATAACTCCGAATGAAATTTTTTTCTTTTGACCAAAGTGAAGTAGTAATGAAATATAACTTCAGTATGTTTCACTGGGTTGGTTTGCCTTTAATGGAAGGGGATAAATATAGTCATTGAACACACATCTTTTGATTTAAACATCTTTTGGGGGGGGGAAATCATTATAATATTGGCTTAAAACTAGAAGGCCCATAGCATCTTCATGGAATAAGCTCTCTCTCTCTCTCTGGTTCTCTGTGTATTAACATCTTATTTGGATATTAAGCAACAGAGTATCACCATCCTAAGCACAAAGCCAACAAAAAAAGTACATGTCCAATGTTCTGTGATGTGAAATGGCCAAATCAAAACCATGACCTCACTTTTGGAGCAAAAGAAATGGTCTGGTTCCTGGTTGTTTATCATTGCTGGTCTATGGAATTAAGTTACTTTGGTGACTGAATGGATTTGAAGCCCTAACAAAGGAAACAATAAACCAGTTTTAATTTAGTAATGCCAACAAGTGAACCGTGAACATTATTGGGAAATAATAGATTATTGGGAAGGATGACTCACGAAGAAAGGTCAGACTAACTATATAACATGTAGAGTGTGGGTTCTATAACCACAGAGGCATAGGCAGTGCTGAGAGTAGTAACTGGCTGTATTTATCTGTGCCAACTACAACAGTATACAGAGGAAATAGCATTTTGCTTTGAATGGGAGGTAATAGGATTCTCTCAAACCTTTTGAAAAGTGAACTATTTTTCTCAGACTAAACAAATTTTAAAAATGATGGATTATATAATAATAATATAATATACACTACTGTGCAAACATCTTCGGCACATGTGAAAATATTCTGTAAAGCGAAGATGCTTTCAAGAATAATGAAATGAAAAGTTTCTAAATATCAAACAATTGACTATAAAAAGCAGTAAACAGTAAAAACTAAATCAAATCAATATTTGGTGTGACCACCCTTTGCCTTTAAAACTGCATCAGTTCTCTTAGGTACACTGACGTGCAGTTTTATAAGAAAATCAGCTGGTAGGTTGTTCCAAGCATCTTGGAGAACTTGCCACAGTTCTTCTGCAGACTTTGGCTGTCTCGCTTGCTTCTGTCTGTCCAGGTTATCCCAGACAGCCTCGATGGTGTTGAGATCGGGGGTCTGTGGAGGCCATACCATCTGTTACAGAACTCCTTGTTCATCTTTTTGCTGAAGATAGATAGTTCAATTAAAGTTTTGGAAAATGAATGTTTTGAAATCTTTTGTCTGTGTTTTTCTACTGACATACTAATGCAGAAGACAAAAAATAAACATCTAAGAAAAAAATATATAAAAATTCTAGGGTGCCTAAGACTTTTGCACAGTACTGTATTATAATTCATATAAAGAAAATATTCTGATAAAAATGCATATGTGCAAAAACATTTAAAAAAAATAAAAATTCTGGACTATAATCTGACTACAGCTCATGGACTCCATTGCCCATTGACTTGCATTATAACATGTGTATCTTATAATTTACTTCACTATCTTTGCTATAACATTATTAGGCAGAGGAAGTGCTACTGACAGCTATAAAATGGATATTCCAGATTGTGAAATCGGCAACTGTAACCAAGAACTTTGAGCCGCCACTATGCCCCCTGCATCCACACAAGGAGCACTGACGCTGCACTTCGGTAATGCCATTGCCTGTGAGCTAAACTATTTTACACATTGCAGCCCTGCATGGTACTGCAGGGTGATCTGAGAGGACGGATCTCTGACTGAAAACAACTGGTACCCTGTGGCAGTTAATGCATCACTCCATAAAACAAAGGGGCCCAGGTCAGCGTAAACCTGCCCTACCCCTAGCAGGAGGACGTCATTATTGACCCGCTGCTGATGACTCTGTCATAGCTGGCTAATGACGTAGTCCAGGGTTAAACATGGTTTCCAGGCAATAGGGCCCAGCCTGTGTACATGGAAAATGCCTTTACTGACTGGACCACTCAACAGCCCCTCCATGCACTGTTAGTGGGTTAAATAGTTATCTAATCTGCCTCCCTTTTGAGGAATAAATTACAGCTGAGCAAGCTTTGAGCAACACTCCTCTCACAGCTAGACCCCCCCCCCCCCCCCCCCCCTGCTGAAGTTGTGAAAATCACACTTCTGAAGGAGCAGGAAATATGTGCTGTGTAGTCTCATGGTGGTTCTTGGTAGCTCAGCTCATGTTCTGTAGAAAACCGGTTGAGGCAAATTGGTGAATTCCTCTCTCCAGAGGAAGACATTGCCCATGTTTTAAACTCAATCAATGTCAGAGGAGCAACAACTAACCAAAAGTAAGCCGGGTTCAAAGCAGATAAATTTTTGACGGTGGTCCCGGCAAATATGCGACCTGTCGAGTGACGAATAAATAAATAAACAGCAATTCAAAGCATTTAACCTCCTATTCATCTAATGGTAGTTTTCTGCACAAAAGTACAAACAACGACATGCCTAAAATCTGCACAAAGTCCAAGATAACGTGTGGGCTAACTGTTAAAGCTGATAGAGAGATTTAAATGAGTATACCTCGCTTAATATTTTGAGTAGAAAGGTAATATTGTCATTGGCAGAAAGCTGAGACTATCTCATTTATGATACTCAAAATGACCCTGACCTGTCCACTTTTTTATTTATTTTTAATTTTTAAATCAAATATATGGTCACCCTATATGTAGCAGGGTTGATTGTGATTCACTAGATATAACACATGGGATGGTCATCTTGTCATTTAGACTCTGATAAATACACAACTTCCCTTTGTCTACGTCCTGAGTAAGGTGTTCTGGGATAGGAACGCACCAAGTGGACCTTTACTAAAAGGGGTTAATATATTGTGAACTTTCTCTGAAGAGGTTATAATTTTGTGAACTTCATGGTTAAAACCACTGTAATTGCTCATCATTCATCCATAACAACATTATTATATATTTTCTTTTGTTAATGTAAAGTGATGTAAGACATTTGGTATGTAATTAATTTTTAAGTATAATGGTAACGCGTTCGCTTGCGAGTGAGAGGAGCGGGGTTCAAATCTCACCTTGGACTTCTGAGTAAAAGTAAGCTTCTCTCTTTCTATACGGTTACATATACAGTAGGCTACAAAAGAAACTAGATGACTACTCTGATGATAACAACTATAGTAACATAATTTGTATTATAGTACAACAATAAACGACTTGTAGGCACCGCATTGGAGTCATGTTTCAATTTTAGAAGGCAGTGGCCCTTGTGACGACATTCTCAACTGAACGTTCTAATCACATATTTGTGATGGTACACTTTTGGGCCAGTTCTTGAATGATCACACATGTGTGATGGTATGTGTGAAAGGGTTAACAGCAGGGGTCGCCATGCCTAAATTTCGAGTAATTATGGTAAAAAGGCGGCAACAAAATAATTGTAATAACCACCGATCAGACCTAAACCACCGACATAAGATGACGTATGTAGGCTGTTTGCGGGTGTCATAAGCGACTGTTGGAATTGATTTGTTCTGTCTGGACACTGCAGTTCAGTAAACATTGTATTTTGGAGAGGAGTGGAGACAAGCAAACTCTGAGTAGATCAGAGGATATTGTTTTTGAGCAAATATTGTGAGCATTGTGAGAATGCTGTCAATCTGTGCATTCTCTGTACAGAAAATGTGAACAGGTCATTAAAACCTGAACTCTCCATATAGGCTAACAAAAAGATTAATACATTTAAATTTTATGAACTAAACTAATGTGATATCTAGACAAAAAAATGTGATGTCCATTTTTATCACAATATATAAACCGGAGCGAACTGGAGCTTGCGGAGTGGTAATGTCCTAATAGTGCTCATCACTCTAATTAAATTACGTCCGCTTCCCCTCCTCGCTCGCTCCCGCTCACATACTGTCACACACACACCTTTGAGAATCAGATGCACTCCACCACCCCGGTATGCAGGCCAACCTGCATTCTCCAGAACAATATCCGCCGTGCCTTGTTAAATGTTCTTCACTGGCTGCATACAGGTGTCCGGGCTGAGCTAGGCCAGCCTAGTTTTATTTTTATAAATAAGGTTATTCATTTTAAAACTGGCCAGTAAAATGAAGAGGATTTCTGTACAGATGACCTGAGGTTTTCCCTACTTATAGGAAAGATGCAAGGTAATTGGCAGTTTAAGTAGCCCTAGTCCTAGGTACTCGAGAGGTTGTGACATTGGCAATCATAGATTGGTTCTATAGGTCAGTGGTTGAGTTAGCTTGAAACACTGCCTCCACTTGTAGTCCAGCTACACGTGATCACAATTTGTCAGACTTTTTAAACTTTGATTTATTAGGAACAACCTGCCCAGGCTTGTAATGCTGTAGGGTTTATGAGCCTGACAAGTGAGATTATATTGTAAGGAACACTAATAAATGCATAGTAACAATGGAGTACAATTGGTTACTCCAGCTCACCTGACATGCATATTGATAGGGGCGTATACCTACTAAAAACTGTTAAATGGGTCATATTTAAATTGTACTTGTATGATTATATATGGCTGTATAGTGTTCAAAAATATAAAATGTAAAAAAGCAAAAACATTTAAGCCCTATTTGTTTTTTAAGACATTTAGCGTGCGCAAAATCTTTTACCACACACAAAACTAATAACACAACCAATGATTGGTGCAAAACAAATACCATGACCAATCATTGGTCAAGTTATTGGTTTTGTGTGTGCTAAAAGGTTTTGCACACCCTAAAAGTCTTAGTAAATCAGGCCCAAAGTGTACGGTTCATCCCTTTTACTGGGGAGTCCTTGGTCTTTAGCTCACCTGGCTAATCATACCTCTTGTGTGGTTTAGCCATCTTGCCATGGTTTGAGACTTGCAACAGGCCTACCTCCATTAAATGCTATACAATGGGGCTATCGCTGTTCAATAGCACTCATTTTGGGTTGAAATTAGTTCTTTTTTTGAATATTTTTATTTCTAACAAAATAAAAAGACTAAAAATGAAATGGTTAGGCAATAGCTGTGTAGCTGAAATGATGAACAACATGAATCTCCATTATGTTTTTATCCATAAATGAATAATGTTCACTGATACATTAATGGCAGGAAAGCGTGATCTTGGGATAACATACAGACAGCAGCTAAAATAAGCTTGTATAAGCATAGAGTATGTTATATGTATCTGAATTCTGTGTTTTTACATGAGGCCAGAAGGTGCAGAAGTTAAATGTTTTTAAGGGCTGAGTTTATTTCACTTGTTTAAGCTTATTTCTGTAGCAAACCCTGAATGGTGCCAAACCCTCGGTGCTGTATAGGTATGGGGCATGCAGCGGACGGATGGCATACCTGTGTTATAATTAAATCAATGGTTGGTATGGATGTCGTGCATAAATGGCTCGTACACATTTTTTATGGTTTGGTGTAAAGGCTCAATCTTTTCCGCCAAACTCTTCCATCAGGGATGTGTCTTATCAAGTTGAACCCTGGACCAAAAGTAGACAAATCAGATCAGTGAAATGGCAAAGTCGAACACAAATCGGAGCTTGGATGACTTCTAGTAAACAGAGTAAATGCACAGAACCATGGAGTGACATAATATGCATGAAAGGATATTTTGATGGTGGTTACTGCTGATTTCCAACAATGTTTTCGTCAGCAATAATAATTTGCTGTGCTGAACTGCCTGACAGATGAGCAATGTTTAGACTGTCACATATCTTGCCCATCCCCCAACCCCCCTCCCCACCGCCACTGCCCGCTGCTCCCACCGCCATCGCTGTCCGGTTTCCCACCATCCTTGCTGCCACATTTGGACTGTCATCTAGCTGCTGCTAATTCTATTACAATGAACATGATTTGACCATGTTGGTCATTAAGACCTGGACCCTGAGCTGACCAGAGCGGGATGGGTTCCCCCCTTGAGTCTGGTTTCTTCCTATTTACCACCAGGGAACTTTCCCTTGCCGCTGTCGCCTTTGGCTTGCTCTTGTGGGGGTGTAGGCTAGGTATTTCTGTGAAGCGTATTGTGACAACTGGTTGATTTGGGCGGCAGTGTAGTATAATGGTTAAGGAACAGGACTTGTAACCGAAAGGTTGCAGGTTCGATTCCCAGGTAGGACACTGCCGTTGTACCCTTGAGCAAGGTACTTAACCTGAATTGCTTCAGTATATATCTAGCTGTATAAATGGATAAATGTAATAAGAAGTTGTGTAAGTCGCTCTGGATAAGAGCTTCTGCTAAATGCTAATGTAATGTAATGTAATTTGATTCGCCCAGTTCAGAATTATTGCCCAATTATTTTTTCTCAAATCTCATCCTTTTTTGTCTGACTGTCCACACTCCATTTCACAAGTGGGCAGTGTAACACACCACACGTGTCCAAAATTGAAGAGACATGCACAGGGAGAGGAAGCATGATGCCGAAAAAAATCACTGACCACACATCCACACAGAGGCCACATCCAGAGATTGTGAACTGAATCGGAATCGATAGCTACGTACGAATGTGGTTAACTGACATTTCAAAAGATTTCATTTCCATTTGTTTTGTTTTTTGCAGTTTATACAATGGGTGGGAAAAAAACCCATTGTGTGTGTCTATTCTAATCAGATCTATGTCACATGATAATGACAGTCTAAACGCAGTTTTAATGTCCTCTGTATCTGGCAGCACAACAAAGACTAGAGCTTGATTTCATTTCAAATATCAACATAATCTATATTTGTCAAAGGTATTCTCAACCAGCACCTGCCTCTTTGAGGGAGAGGCAGGTGCAGCCAGAGGATGCCTTTGACAAATATAGATTATAGAACACATGGAACATGGCTCTCCCCTGCACTGTGAAAAGCCAGTCAGAAAAGACACAGCAGTGCTGTGTTATATAACCCTCGTCCTGAGGTGACTCCCTGACATACATACCAGGTAATTACACTGAACGGATGTTAGGAAATGTGCTCGCACCTGTATTTTCTTTTACATGTTTTTTGGCCATGGGCCCAAGCGACTTATCCATTGCTCCCAATTACGTAAAAAACCCACACAGTATTTGTCTGGTAACGCCTCTGCCAACACAATGACGTGGATAAAGCAGGTCTCCCCAGCTTGGTAGAGCTTGGCAGGCTGCATACCTTCAAGGCAGAGGAAGATTTGCTGCATTATGAGAAGGCTGAATTCCTTCTCCCTGAGGTGATGTGGCTTTGTTTGCCAGATAGGCCTGGCAATTTCCACCCAGTTATGGTGAAAAGATAGATGTGGGAAACGGACACGATCACAAGGAAGCTAGCCAGTGCTGAGGCACTGCACCTCCTCCTCCTCCTGGTCCCTGGCTCTCACACAAGGATCTATCTGTGGCTGTTAGCTGCTGAACAGATCTGGGGGGAAAGTCTTGTCTCTCGGCCAGTTCACCCCGACAGGAAGTGTAATGATTACACCTTCCTACAGCAACACTTTGTGTAATTGACAGATATCAAGTAGCGCTTCCTTTCTGGAAGTACCTCAGCCACTACAGTGTGAAATCTAAGATGGTGGCAGAGTCAGATGGCTTCTTAACTCCAAGGTGTGACATGCCTGAAGTTTGGCACCAACTTTATGTGTTGATAGTTAACCTTGGTTCTGGTAAGATCAAAAGCAGGATAAAAGCATTCTCACAGTAAATCAGTTGAAAAATGCTATGCAGTATATCAGTACTCTGGATTGTGGTTTTCTTTATCCAAAACGGGTATAAGACACCGGACCGGAACAAAATAAATTAAAAATGTATTATTTAATTTAAATTTTTTTAAACCAAATAGGTACAATACACTAGAACTAAGAACAAATATAATCACATGTAATTTTTTCAGAAAACTATTTAATGTGTATTAAGTAAAGGACCAGTCCAAATTAACAATTTTTGGGCATGTCCCAAATTAGAGGGAATCCAGGTACAAAAAATCTGAGAGAGTATCAGAGACTGATAGTCAGTTATGGGAGAGTTCTGTTTCATGAACACTATTATGGGCAGGTCTACAATGAGCTGTCAATAACTGGCTTGTCTAAACCAGTCACAATATTTTTGTTTCCACAGCAAAATGCAATTATTGGTAGGTGTCAGTGAGCTAGTTCCTCCTTCCCTATGTTTTCAGGAAACCATGGCTGGTGGTGGAGTTTGGGCTGTGGGCATGGTGTAGGAAGAGATTGGGGGTGTGCACAGACAGCTTAAACACTGGTGTGCAAAAAGCTGTGAGGCTGTAAAAAGCACAGTAAGCCTAGTACTTACCCTTGAGCTGTGGAATGGATGTAGGATGAAAACTGGCAGTCAGTGGAAGAGGGTGAACCACTGAGGTGGCAGGAGTAGGAGTGGATGGAAAAGCCTGGCCAGGCAGAAGAAACCCTGGACTATTTAGAGTGGCTGAGCATCAGTGGGTAGTGGAGCCGGGCCAGGGGCTGGGAGAGCACCTGGTCCTAGAGTAGGCGGTCAGTAGCTGGTGGATTCTTTTGGAGGTGGGATATGGAGAACATAGGAACACACGAGGCCCGCAGCCTAGTGCAGTGGTTCCCAACCTTGGCCCCTGGGGGACCCCTGTGTATGCTGTTTTTCGTTCCTCCAACCACAGTTGCAATCCCAGAATGCTACGTGGCAAATTCTTCTTAATTAATTCATGTTTAGAGGGGTTATTTACCCACTTAAGCCACATTATGTCAGAAATAGCTATGCATGCCATGAAGAATAAAAATCTGATCTGATCAAACTGATCAAATTAAAGACTGGGCTGGTGAATCATACCCTCTTTGTATGTAGGTTTTTGTTACAGACAATTTATGGATCATTTAATGCAGGGGTGCCAAATCTTATCCGAAACGGGCCGATGTGGGTGCTGGTGTTCATTACCTGACACCTGATTCAACTGATTAACAAATCCTGGTCTTCAATTAAGACCTTGATAAGTAGAATCAGGGTGTCTTAGTGCTGGGCTAAAACAAATACCTGCACTCACATCGGCCCTTTTTGGAGAAGATCGGGCAGCCCTGATGTCAGCTCTTCATTTTCAAGGGCTTAGTTTCAGTGTCTATGTATCCATGCTTTCAGCAATTATGATCAGTTATAATTTCTCCTGTCAGTTTATTTAAACAAGTAAAAAATCTAACCCTTTTTTTAAAGACATCATTTGTCATACAGCACATTATCAAAAAAGAAAGCAGCTTTTTATAATGATAAATATATTTTGGGTCTGTAATCATGGTTGGACCGAAAACCAGCATACACAATGCATCCCCAAGACTGAGTTAGAGAACCACTAATCTAGAAAATCCAGCACTGGACTTGAACCCAGAGGTCTCTGCATCCGCACACATCTTGGCAGTCTACACTGACTTGGCAGGACAGTCTTTGCAGTAGTTTTGTAGGGAGCAGGCGAGACATTTGACTGGCAAGACCTGAGCCAGGACACGGCAAGTCCTTCAGTTGACACGTTGCATCATATTTACCAATATCTTGCCTGCCTTGAAGAAAAGAAGGGAGATTTTAATTTGTCATTTGTTGTAGTTTCAGATGGATAGATGTGTAATGATAGAATAAATTGAATCCTCATTAAGAGATTACGGAGCACTAATCAAAGCTCTCCAAGTGTAAAGTAAGGTTGGTGTTCATCATGGTGCTCATTGCTCAACAGCAACTCCTCTCGCCGACTGAGCACCTGCAGGCTGCCTGCACCAAACTGTGTATGAAGTGTACACCTCCAGCACAGCACTGCTTAAGAACAGGTGATGGAAGATGCTACAGTGATACAATGGGTGTGTAAAGACCATTAGGCCTGTCCAGTGACCAAAGCACACCCTGCATGTGTTAGAGAAGACAAGAAGCGAGAAAAGGGGGGTGTTCTCTCTAGGTAAAGCTCAAAAAGGGGGGGGTCGGTCAACATAGTTTGGTTTGATAAAATAAACAAATAAAAATAATTTGTGCGTTGCAGAATCAGCATAGCTCATCGTTGACCTTTGTCATACTGTGCTGGCCTTTGTACTTTCCATGGATAACAATCATTGACAAATTTGCTTGTCTGTCACACTTTGACCTGTTTTAGGAAGTGCTTACTGCCACATGTCAATACAAATGGGTAACACAAGGTATGCTAGGTCACCGCCCACTCACTGCGTTACAACAGGGCACACTTTGCCTGTCTCTGAGTTGCGGTTAAACATTTTGGACTCAAACAGTGTCCTAAGATGACTGCTGTTCTGCAAGTCAGACAAACTGCGTGTGGAAGAAAAAACAAAGAATAAATGAGCAGTAAGATTCCCATGGCGGCGGCTGCAGTACAATGTAGCGTGGGCTGTGTGCATTTTCCCAGGATTTCGTGTTATCTGTTGGCACCTCAAAAACAAAATCTTTTTTTACACAATGGCTTCTGCTGCTGGTTTTTTCTTTTAAAAAGTGGGGCTTTGTGACGTGAACATACTTCCCAACCCAGAAAAAGTAACTCAAGTCTTCATGTCCTTTTTAGGTGTTGAAAGCGGAACTATATCTGGCTTAAGCTATGGACTGATTAATGCAGTCATGACTGCCACTTGATGATTTAACCAGCACTGCTTTGTAACGGAGGCCCCGCACAAAACCCGGGAATGATTCATCTTTCTCAAAGGTGCTATTTCCTTTCTCTTTCGCCCACGATGCTGTACAAATGAACGAGGACATGTAATGATACAGAATGCATTCCTAATTTCATATCTTCCCCAGCCTGTCCCGCAGCTGAGAAAGCAGGGGGTCTCCTCCCATTAAAGTCTGAGACTGAAGCAGACTTCATTCAGCACCTGTGATCTCAAGTCATCCGTCTTCCGATGACAATCATTGGACTACCTGCTGGGGTCAGCAAAAACTAAACTGCGACTAGGGTTTAAGTCAATATTGCAAAACCGTTAATACATCAGCGGGTTTAGTTGAATTGGACCGGACGTGAAGTGTTAAAGTGTTACAGCCTGGTTTTTCCGTGCCTCCAAACATAGTGAATGGAGAAGGCGCTTTAGTTCCAAAGGGGGACTGGAGGTTCCTTCTGAGGGTCCTGAGAAAGTGTGTCACTGTCCTACAGCGGCATTCAGGCTTCAGCCCTTCTGCGGTGTCGTATGTTCATGATTTACACTTTATTTTCTTGCTCCAGTGTAAAAATTGCGTGAAAGCAAGGTACTTTTTTTAAAATTCGGGATCTCATTCTGGCCAGAGCTGGACCCCTTGTGCTTCACCTATCACTTGTTTTTTTTGGTGAAATGTTTTTACCATGAACAAGTGTGTAGGGAGTAAAACGACATAGCTTTATTTCAGTTCTAATTACTGTATGTCCGATATTGTCTGCGGCACTCCCAAAATGCGTGCGATGTCGTTCCTACTATGCCATGACGACACAAAATGGTCTGAGGACATTTTCGTTTGATTCACCTCTCGCTTACGACATTGCGGTTAGGCTTGAGACCGAAAGGTGGCCTCTTCTGCTGTCCTCGTTGTTTCTCCCACTGGCAGCCATTTAATGGGCAGATAACTGTTCCCAGAGGGGGGGGGGGGATCTGTGTACCGAGCCAGCTGGTGGACAGATAAGCGTCTGCACATCCGGAGACTGGTTAAAGAGTAACCGGTTATTACAAAAGTACAGTGCACTCTAGACTAAACTTTAACGATGGGACTGCGTGGAAACTGAGCAATTCGCCATGCTTATTAAGGGCCTCCCAGGTGCTCGTTAAGCATGTGCTTAACCCTGGCAGGGCCTTATGGCCTGATAAAGGAGGGGGAGCCGTGCCTCTGCGCTGTTCTAGTACACGTACACACAGTTGTAGGCAGCACATCGGCGGATATCGCTGTCGTTTCTCAGGCTTTTATGGCTAGGCCGTAAACCTTTACTAGTGCCCTACTGATTGCTTATATAATTGCTGTCCCTGTGTAAATATCACATCAGGAAGCCTTTTTTTCTTTGGCTCATTGAAAACCACATCCTACCTAAAATGAAGATTTTTCTAAAAATATTAACCTGCCCAGGCCATGTTTCAGGTAATTAAAGTTAACACTTTTTTCAAATGCTGTTTAAGATGTTACCATCCTCTCTTGAGATGAAATTTCTGGCATCTTGCTCTTATCATTATGTGCATAAATTAATTGATGAAGCCATCTGAAAAATGCCCTGCAGGTCTAATTTTTTTTACTAGTTTGACAAATTTGCTATTAGATTTTCCATAATCCTAAAGGACAATTTTATAAAGGATTATATCGTACATAATTATGGTGAACATATGAAATTGCCTGTGCTCAATTTCTTGCCATCTGAGTCATCTTTCAGAGAAATAGCTAAGTAATTTTTTTTAAACCATTGATGTAATCAAACTGTGACTGCTCCAGTCCTTTTTAGGTCAGCCAGTCTTAACAAAAAAACGCACCATTCATGTGCTACCGTTATATTCAGTTTGAATACACACCAAAAACCTCACTGTAACCATACTCAGTTAAAAATGTGATATTATTTCACGCCTTATTTTCTCACTTTTGTTTCACACTTTACATACCAGCTAAGAAAATATTAATAAAGATATTCACTTAAAAAAACATCAATAGGGCTTCTGGATCGCTCTTTTGGTTAAGGCACCATACTATTGTGCATGGATGAGCCTCATGGCCTCGGATCGAATCCGGACCATGCCAGTGCCGACTCTGGCCGGTAGCTCCATAGGACACTTTGTGTCGATTGTATCGTCCAGGGTAGGGGAGGGTTCATTCGGACAGGGACCCCAGCTGGCCGATAAGTGCGCACGTAAGGCTGCGTGTCATTTGAGGCCGTGTATGGAAAGGTCTTCATATGGGGTGGGAATTGGATATAGGCTATACAGCCTCGGGTTGGGCGGAAAGTAATAATAAAAAAATCATTAGTAAGGCATATCACACATTGTTGACCTCATTCTAAAATCCTTCCTCTAAAGGAGAGCTGATACACGTGCTTTATACATAGTTGCTGTATACATAGTTGATTCATGAGTGATTAGATTAATTGCCTGGGAAACACAAGCAAGGATGCATGCTTTTATATTAGGAAACTACACTGCCTGGCCAAATTGGTCAGGTCTAGGCTCAGCAACGTTATGCAGCAATAAAATGAAGTCAGCTGAGTACCTGAATGTACTGAATGACCAGGTTATTCCATAAATGGGCATATTCCAGGACGATAATGCCAAGATTCATCGGGCTCAAATTGTGAAAGAGTGGTTCAGGGAGCATGAGGAATCATTTTCACACATGAATTGGCCACCAATCCTGACCGTAACCCCATTGAAAGTCTTTGGGATGTGCTGGAGAAGACTTTACGGAGTGGTTTGACTCTCCTGTCGTCAATACAAGATCTCAGCCAAAAATGATTGCAACCCTGGACGTGAATAAATGTTGTGACGTTGCATAAGGTGGTGGAAACAATGCCACGACGAATGCTTGCTTGCACGAGTGTGCAACTTTTGTTTTGCCCAGGCAGTGTATGTAGTTATTTAGGGTAAGTGGATTTTGATTGAAAACCTGTTACCAGAATAATTTTTCATTGTGCTGTAGTTTGTAATTGGTAGATGAAGATTTGTTTCATTCAATGTCTAGCATCCAATGTGGTAATGCAATAACAGCCATTTTGGTTCAGATGGATCTTTAGTTGGGGGAGAAACAATGATTTTATGAGCACACAGACAAGGTGGGCTGGCTTGATATAAACAGTGGATTCACATTAGGCCTGGACACTGGGGTGAACATCCATGGAGTGTACCATTAACAGTCATTTCTAGATTTAAAAAAAAATTACAAATAGGATCTGATATTTTTCAGTTTAGGACATTATGTAATCTCCACAATGCTTCAGCTAAATCTGGAAATTGCAGTGTAAAGAAAAGGGACCAGGCTAGGACAATATCCTGCAGTTATTCCACTAAATTGGATGGGACAAAAGCAAAGTATTATCTGATACTGGTCAGGTGGAAAATAAAATTCTTATATTATTTGATATCGGGGTGATTTGGATGAAGTAGTTCAGGATGATGCTGGATTCGATGCCAACGTGTAAAATTGTCATGACTGTATAGTTCCAGCGCTGTGCTTTAATCCCGGTTTATGAAGTTATTTTCATGAAGAGCGTTGCAGTACATTCAGCCTGTCGCTTAGAGCCAGAGAACCAAACGGCGAGGGGTCAGGGGAAGGGAGCACGCACAGGACGAGGGCATGGCAACCCACAGCACAGAATCAGCTGGAGAAAACGCACTCCAAATGCATATAATTCAAGGGCCGCAACATCTCATTAAAAAAAGTACCTCTGTGTTTTTTCTCCGCCCTGAAGCATTATTTTCTCACGTGCAAAGTACTGGAACAGGAAGTTCTCTTGATCCTCATTGTCAAATGAGTGTTAATCCGATGCAAGATGTTTTTCTGCAAGGTCACTGGCTGGTCGTGACGGTATCGTCCCTGAACAGCAATGAGGCAGGACTGCTTCTTTGGCTGGAAACCGGTTATTATCTTAGATGTTCTGTCTGAACCATACTCCCAATTAACACAATGGAGGCGTGAGACCGAGCGTAAACAAATCCCCCTTGTGCTGTGGTTCTCACTGTTTCTTGTAAAAATGGATTTTGTTGGCTTTCCAAAAAATAAGCAGTTTTACCCTTTAGCTTCCCTGTTTGAAACTAGGAAGTAAAATTAAGGAATAATAATTAGTTGTATTTGTAATGATAATATGTTAATTGATTAACTTATGAATATATTTAGTTTTATATTTAACAAGTTTTATATAAGCTAAAATAATTAAGTAAGACTTTATCTATTGAGCTCCGTTCATACGTGGCTTTTAAATCAACAAAAGGAATAATACATCAACAAGAAGGGCAATGAGGCAAATTATGATTACATTTATAATTTTAGCACTTGTGGTTGCTGGACTAACTGTAGGAAGAGTCTTAGTAATGGAACATTATGAATACGCTCAGAATAATGTTTCATAGATAATGTACCCATTCAGACAGCTGCTGCAGTGTTAGGTGAAGCAACATGATGGAAACCATCCTGTTCGAGAATGAGAAGGTTAGCCTTGCCAGCACCGCTTCGTGGGTGGATGTAGATCCAGACCAGTCCAGTCCATTCCAGTTTGTGCATGCTGTAGTATTTGTCCATTTAACTGCACTGCAAATTCAGAGTAATAATAACAATAATAATAATAAAAAAATAATAATAGTAATTAATTTTGTCTGGAGTTCCCCTTTAAATCCCTGAGTTGGTTTCACACAACCTTGGTCATACCATCAAAATGGTGAGAGATGTCTTGTGTGGCTAAGATCCCCATGGCAAAGAATACTTCAGGATTGATGGTTAGATGCACAGTATCAAACTGATACAAACTGCAGCATTTTGTCATAACTCATCACTGATATACTGTAATAACATGTAACAACAGTATTTCTCTAGTTATGTGCTATTTCCAAGTGGCACACTAATATGGCTCTACTTGGGAAGAATATGAGATTGTGGACTTCTCTGGGAACTTGCCAGGATGCTAGCACGCTGTAACCATGGATAGCTAAATATGGTCATAATAAGGACAGTTCACAGACTTTTTTTGTTTTCTAGTTCACTGGATTAGTAAAACCTGCTGTGTTTTCTGTTTTTTTTTATTCATATTTTTTTCATATACCTGCTGTTTTTGCCATTTTAGCTGTAATGGGTTTCAATGTAACCAATGGGTGGCATAAAATTAATTGTGGCTGACTTCAGTTTGTAAAGAAATGAATGTAGTAGGAAAGTCAGATAAACATGCAGATTTAGATATGATGTCAGGGCAGGAAGACACTGTCACAAATGTGTTATCACTGCCATTTTCCACAGGGACCTTTTAGGAGAAACTGGAAATTGTCCACAAAGGCAGACCAATGCCAAGTTTCCCTGAACTTTGCCTGAAAAGGAAGAGGTCTGCTCAACATTTCCTGTAGCTCACAGGAAGTACATACACAGTTTGAAGAAAAAGTAATACTCAAACACTATTTTCTGGCCAAAGTCCTGGTCTCCTATAAAAAAAGAGTAGTCTCAGAGTAGTAGTGCTGATCTGTTGTTTCTAGCTCATGACAGATAATGTTATGATATATACAGGCGAAACTGATACTAGATTGGCACTCCTATGATAAATGTTTTTACCTTTTCAGTTTTATTTATATTTGTGTTTTTGTACTGCATATATATGTCCATTTAGATTAAATAACTTATGATTCCCTTCTCATTCCCTTCTTTGATGAGATTAATATTGTGTCAGAGAGGGAAACAGAATGGCAAGCATTGTGATCTTGTTTTTGTCGTGTGTTTTTGCACACCATGGAGGTTTTTATTGTGATAAAAAATAATTCTTTATGCCTTCTTACATCATTTTGAGACCTTATTACATCATACAGAAATACAGTGCATCCGGAAAGTATTCACAGCGCTTCACTTTTTCCACATTTTTTTCTGTTACAGCCTTATTCCAAAATTGATTAAATTCATTTTTTCCCTCAAAATTCTACACACAACACCCCATAATGACAATGTGAAAAAAGTTTTTTTGAGATTTTTGCAAATTTATTAAAAATAAAAAACTTAAATTTCTCATTTACATAAGTATTCATACCCTTTGCTTTAACGTATTTTTAAAGTATCATATTTCATATTTAAAGTAATTTCATATTTAAAGTATCATATTTCATATTTACGTTAAAGCAAAGGGTATGAATACTTATGTAAATGATAAATTTTAGTTTTTTATTTTTAATAAATTTGCAAAAATCTCAAAAAAACTTTTTTCACATTGTCATTATGAGGTGTTGTGTGTAGAATTTTGAGGGAAAAAATGAATTTAATCAATTTTGGAATAAGGCTGTAACAGAACAAAATGTGGAAAAAGTGAAGCGCTGTGAATACTTTCCGGATGCACTGTATGAACTACAAACCTTTGCTGAGATAACATTTATCAAATATGAAAACAAACAAAACAAGGACTAAAACAAAACAGCTGGAGCTTCATATACAGATTCAGCATGTACACAAAAGCAAGGCCCACCAACAAATACTCAGATTCACCCCTAAAGTGAATTATTTCACCATCTTAAACATGAATGACAATAATTCGCAGCATGATTAACAATTTATCAAAGTTGGTCTTGAGCGACAGAAAGCTGCCACATAGGTTCTGCAGCAATGTCCCTAATCCCTAATCTTATCTCTCCCACTCCAGTGATTCGTATTGTATATCCCGAAAACTACACCCATAGGTCCCCCTCCCCAGTACCCCCAATATCAGTCTTACCACCCTCTCAGGGATGGACTGTTTTCCCCTAAAGTTTACATGATACGCAGTTTGATTAATTGTCTAATGGAGTAACTCAATAATAATAATAAGATGGTGTGCTGCACCCTCTATTTCCTGAGTTATAAACTACATTGTATATAGATTTCACTGCCATTACAGTTACCATCTAGGCCTCAAGCATGGAGGATTTTTGACATCAATTTGCACTCTGGAGAAAAAAAAGCAGTGTTTGTATTTTCACTTCCGACAAAACCATTCTCTGTTCTATCTGATGGGTTTCTGATACCACTGCTGTTGCATAATCTTGCTAATAATCAGGCTAATAATCTTGCGATTCTATCAGCTTGACCAGGTTGACACTGATATGGCATAAATCCATAAACGACTTTTTCTGATGAATCATGGTCTCATTTAGGTAGGGCTTCAATAGGAGGGGGCCATTCAAGCCAACTCTGACACTGACCAATAAAATGACCCAAGATTAGAACCAATCAGCTTGCTGAAAACTAAGCTCACAAACTGTAATTTCCCTTTCCATATGCTCTGGAGCTGTATTATCTCTGCAATAATCTCTATCTCAGCAATAATTACTCTTGAGCAGCCACTTCTTGGAAATCACCTCCTAACATGCTAATATCCCAGAGCACTGAGAAGATTCCATTTGGGAGTGACGTTACACGTGTGAATCGTCCAGTTAAATGAAATCAGAAGAGCGTCGAGTCACTTCATTGCTTTTGCTTTCATTTCTGTTCCCTGCCACAATAACTCAAATCAGAATCAGGTGGGGAATTATTTCCTCGAATGAATATGTTTATGTCTCTTTCAAAGCTCCTCAACGTGAACAGCAGACAGGGAGGTCTCACAATGAGAAAAGAGCAAAGCTGGGTATTTGATCCTCTCTCCTCCTGTGAACAATATGTGCTGCATGTCTGATGTCAGCAGGGCAGGGGACTCTTCAGACCAGACCCCAGACACCAGCTAATGTGTTCGTAGCATGACGCTTCCTCACCAATTGGAACACGCTATTTACGTACAGTACATAAATATTCTGTCTTTCTGTGCATGTATCTCCGCCTTTCTCTCTTTCTGTTCGATTTTTCTCACCCCCTGCTTTCGCTCTTGCTCTCTAAATGTATTCAGAATTCGCTTGAAAAGCATGAAAATCTCTGAGATATTTATTTTTCTAAAAGGCGCAGCCCATTCAACCTAAAGCATGGCGGTATGTTCTGTTTATCATTATTTTTTTGTTAGCTAGGTTCATACCTGATACCAGTCACTGGGTTCTTTGAGTGTTATGTTGGCCCTTTGCACCTTGCTGCATGTTGTTTTGGGATATTAGAGACTATTGAACTTTCACTCACCATGGACAGTCATGCTACGACCACTGTAACTAAGATTGAGAGAACTTTGCAAACTGGTTAATGGGTTTTGTTAAGCTTCTCTGGTGATAGTTCAAATGAATTGGTCACATCTGCTGATATTGTAGATTTGGCATCTTATTATATGTAATACATCTATTTCTTTCTTTGCAACACTCATTGGACATGGCATTATGAAACCTGATCTTTTAAGTAAAAGTGTTCTAGGTATATGCATATTGTGTGATCAAACACATTTCCCTACATATGAACTTTTAAAAGTACATTATATGCATTTCAGTGCTTCAGGATGTCTTGTGAGGATGGAGGAAGATATTCTGTCTGTTTTAATCACTGCCTAGCTCTTATTTACACGTCAGCTGATCTCTCTAATTGGCTCACGATAGCCTAAATTGACCTCCTAAATGGCAGTGGAAACTCGAGTCCTATGATCTCATATCTATTCCTCAAGGGGTGAGTTATCGCCCATTAGTGTGATTACATTAGCCAGACACTACATCCCTCCTCCCCTCAGACAGACTCTATGCCCCAGGTATACTGTCTGAAGAACTGAAACTACAATTTCTTCATATAGTTCTCACCCTTTCATAGGAAAATTGTTAGGAGGGCATGAATCATTTAAAAAAAGATACGAAAATACCACTGGAAGACTGAGAGCAAAATATACAATGCCATTGATATGTGGAAGCCAAGTGATATGTGGATTTATGGTTGATTTCATACAGTTGAACCTTATTTATTTAAAGAGTGATTACGTAAATTAAGAACTTTATAGATTTAACACAGAAATTAGTTAAAATTGCACTATTTATTCCATTGACACGACGGGCCTTGATTCAGTTCTGCCGCAATGCACTTTGTGAAGCAAAATTAAGGTTACTTTTCTCGTTGCATGTTATGCATTAAATGACCCTTCATACTGAAATATGCATTAGAAATGAGGGGGGAAACATAGTATTTCCTTTTTATTTGTTTTTAGCTTCCACAGATTTTAGGTTTCTTCTTCTTTTACTTTCATTTTCCTGTATATTCCAGGTTTGCACAAATTGATCACAAATTGTAGCCTAATTCTTCTTTCGTATCCTACGTCAAACTGTGCTTGCCCACTTCTTTACACAAAGAAGTGTACGTGTCCAGGTCTTATCTGGCGCAGGTCGCTGTCAGCAGTGGGCATCTTATGAGGTGGTCCATGGTCTGCGGCTCTGTTTTGCAGTCACACATTGTTGAGCTGATGGAATACCCCCATTTGTGAAGGTTCGTCTTACATCTTCCCACTGCGACACAAAGACGGTTTAGGGCTTTCCAGTCCACTCAGTCTGTTGTCTTTGGGGCCTGGAGGGAGATGTTCTGCAGGTGAAATCTTCATCTCTACCGGGAGTGGGCTTTCTGCAAGTCTTGCCTTCCAGATGTTGATGCATTCTTCTGCTGGTGAGGTGTTCAGTGGTTCTACGCTTGTCAGGAAGCTTTTACTAGATTTCAGGCGACTTGGTGGGGATGTGTGGCCATGGAGAGAGTGTCTTTCATCAGTGGTCTGTTTTTGCCTTTCAAGTCTGCTTGCCACTGTTCTCCGCACTTCTGGGGGGGCAATGCCAGAGAGTAGGTAGAGACTGCCAGTATCTGTAGGTCTCAGGCAGCCGGTTATACACCTACAGCTGGTGTTGAGAGCAGGATCTAGCTTCTTGGCATGTGCAGACCTTCCCCATACTGGACAGGCATATTCAGCGGTTGAGTAGCAGAGAGCGAATGCTGTTGAGCGTAGGGTGTTTGGACACGCTCCCCATCTCATGCTGGCGAGCTTGCTGAGGACATTGTTGCGTGTGCTCACTTTTGCCTTGGTCTTTTCAATATGGGTCTTGTATGTTAAACTCCTGTCCAGAGTTACCCCTTACGTAGACTGGGTTTGCTGTGTGTTGTCTATGGTCTATGCCCTGGTCTATGCCAGACCATGCTATCTTGAGCTTGTGGTTTGCGTCCCTGTTCTTCAGGTGAAAAGCAGAGACTTGTGTTTTTGAGTGTGTTCTTGTGTGTTCGCACGTAGCATGTAGCACGTAGCATGTAGCACGTATCATGTAGCATGTAGCACGTAGCATGTAGCACGTAGCATGTTGTCTTCATAGTAGGTGGTTAGGTTTGAAAGGGAATCAGTCAAAACTTTCTCCACTTCATTGAAATCAGTGCTTTGAGTGGTAATGCAAAGGTCGTCTGCGTAAATGAAGGGACGAGTGGGGCCGTCTCTTGGCTGATCGTTTGTGTAGATGCCAGAACACTCCCTTGTGGAAGGCCATTTTTCTGACTCCTCCATCTGCTTCGTTTGCCTCTTATTTTCTACAAAGAAGCGTCGATTTTGGAGCATGGCCTCCATGGGGATATGTAGCCTAATGGTGATATCACAAGGAACTGACTTGTTATCGGCATAGTTCGGCCATTTTACTTTTCTATTTTCTACTGAAATGAGCAAGCACACAGTATTCTTATTTTTTTTTTTTTTTTTTTTATTTGTTTCTGATTTTTCCCCATTTTCTCCCAATTTAGTAGCCAATTGAACCCCTATTCTAATTCAATTTCCCCCGTGTAGCAACCGCTAGAGAATCACCGCTACACAACCCCGTCAGCCGGCGGTAGGACGGGAGGGGCGCCACGTCCTCTTCAGGGCGCAACTCCTCCTAGCTCCTGACCGTGATTCCAGCCCGCCCAGGGCCGCTATGCGCGCAGCGATTCTCTCCGAGCCCCTCCCCCCACCCGGAAGCAGCCGCCAATTGCTGCTCCCACAGGGCGCCGGCCATGCTCGGATCCATTTTAACCGATCCTCGGAGCACAACCGCTCCGACTGAAAGTCGGCGCTTTTTACCGCTGTACTACCGCGACGGCCAGCACACAGTATTCTGATTAATTCGTATTGGTGTGTTGTTGGTGTTGCTGTTGATGGTACCAGTATATTTGTTTCTTATATTAATGCGTTGGCCATAAAACAGATCAGAGTGGTATTTCTTGTCTTGTTTTGGTCATCACCAGGGGAAGGAAGCAGAGGTCAGGTCGCCGCTTGCCTCAGCAGATGCGGCTGGAGCTTTTCCAACCACTGGACAGCAGTGAAGACGCTTGTCCGTGTTCTTCTGGGGAACCCCTCCCCACTCTTCCCAGCACAGCTGCTGAGGTTACGCGCTCATTTGTGCCGCAAAACCTTTAACGTATTCAGCGCAGTTTATCAGCCTTGCAGCTGTTTGCAAACCACCGTGACAGACCTGTTCAGGAGAAAAAAAACAACAAATCCCACCTGCCCTTTTTTCAGGGTAGGTGGGGGGTGGGGGGTATAATACACCCTGAGGACTGCATGGTGCATAAATTACTTCAGTGTTTTAACAAAAAAAAAAATATATAATAATAATAATTCCCAGAGAATTACCCATGAGTCAAAGTGTGATCTATGATTGCCATTAGAAGTACAGAGTGAGGTGGGGTCTCTCAGAGTGGACAGAAGCTTCTTTGCAGCAGATGCTGAGCTTTCACTGTGTGAAAAGTATTGAATTCCAAATGAATCTCATCTTCACTGGGGAGAGATTTTTCCCCCCATGCTGTCATGCCTTGCCTCCTGCCTGGCGAATGTTCTATTCCCAAGGCTGCATTCAGTAATCCCGTTCTTACAGTTCAACCGTCCACACGTGCCAGAACCTAACGACCCAGGGATGAAATTTCTTTCAGTGTTTTTCCATGAGACCCCCCACACACACACACACACACACACACACACACACACACTCCAAGTAGTATAAAACACAAAGACGGAAATGGTACAACTTTAATCCCGGCTTTTGCAACTCGACCAGTAATAAGACGTGTTTGTGCATGTGGTATACATTTAACATTAATTAAAATCAAAGAAAAAAAGACAGAATTCTCTCAGCAGTAGGCTATTCTCCATGCTTCTGGGCTGTTCCAAATTTTTGGGAGGCTTGAGGAATTAACAACTCGTAGTTTTCTGACCAAACTGTGCACCCTCGCTTTCCTAAAGCCATGTGCCCAGCTGTTAAACATGTTACTGATCTTGTATTGTTGTGCTCCTCGTTTCATTTCCTGTTGTGCTGGATTATAACTCAATGCCATGATTCATATCTGAAGCCATTAGCAGCGCAGCCCCATCTGTGTAATGGATGTGGTGGGGCTGGTAATACGGGATTAGCATTAATTCTCCCACACAGCTGGGGACGGGAGAACCAAGCGTGCTCCAAGATGGAGGCGGTATAGTGGGTGGAGAGGTGATGTGTGTGCGTGTGTGTGTGTGTGTGTGTGTGTGTGTGTGTGTGTGTGTGTCGGGGGGGGGTTATGTATGGCATGTTTTGTGATATTCTTCTTTCCAATTCTTTAATTTGAAAGCAAACGCACAATAGCCAGCCCCTTCAGGACCAGAGAGCAAGAAGATTTTATTTGGTGGTAAACATGGAAGCATAATTGAAAATAGATGAATGCTCTCAGGCACTGTGTCCTTAGATAAAGCCCATTGAAGAGGGACAGCTAATTTTACAGGAATCAAGAATTAAAGAACCTCTCTTCCTGTTCTTGCTCCTTCCCCACTCCCACTTTTACTCTTGATACCACTGGTCACCTTTTCTTTTTACTGTACTGGTATTTAGCAGACACTCTCATCCAGATGCATACACAAATTCAAAAATGCATCAATTCCCTAGTGAGGAAAAGTATAGTCCAAGAGAGACGACAAGTGCAAGAAGTGTAGACTGGATGGATAGCTTGTGAACTACCCTGTTAAACATTGAACTAATCATACAAGCAAGAACAAAACTACCCTCGTGAACATTAGACTATATTATACAAACACGAGCAAAGAACTGCAGGCTCTGAAAACAGAAGGTAGTTGCAATATCTCCACTATCTCGAATATCTTCTGACTGTTGTGGGAAGTTCATTCTGTCTCTGAGTGGCCAGAACAGACCACAAACATCTCCAATAAGTACAGGCATAGAGAGGGGGGCCAGATGACCAGAGGTTATGGAATAGAGGGCTCTGGCTTTTCATAATTACTCTTTCCTCTCCTGTCCTCAGCTCTCCTCTCCTCCCGTCTCTTCTCTCCATCTGATAATGAAGCCTCCTTTGAGCCGTCACTCCCCTGCCTCTCAGATGTGAGATCAGGCTTGTTTTAGAGGGAATGGCGGTGAGTGGCACACAGAGAAGAGCCGCTGCTGTAGCTGGAGAAGGATCAGTCTACAGAGACCACGCGGGGACCGTGCCCA
>CM056380.1:94981232-95023732 GCA_029718625.1 Synaphobranchus kaupii
CACAGGGCGCCGGCCATGCTCGGATCCATTTTACCGATCCTCGGAGCACAACCGCTCCGACTGAAAGTCGACGCTTTTTTACCGCTGTACTACCGCGACGGCCAGCACACAGTATTCTGATTAATTCGTATTGGTGTGTTGTTGGTGTTGCTGTTGATGGTACCAGTATATTTGTTTCTTTATATTAATGCGTTGGCCATAAAACGATCAGAGTGGTATTTCTTGTCTTGTTTTGGTCATCACCCAGGGGAAGGAAGCAGAGGTCAGGTCGCCGCTTGCCTCAGCAGATGCGGCTGGAGCTTTTCCAACCACTGGACAGCAGTGAAGACGCATGTCCGTGTTCTTCTGGGGAACCCCTCCCCACTCTTCCCAGCACAGCTGCTGAGGTTACACGCTCATTTGTTCCGCAAAACCTTTAACGTATTCAGCGCAGTTTATCAGCCTTGCAGCTGTTTGCAAACCACCGTGACAGACCTGTTCAGGAGAAAAAAAACAACAAATCCCACCTGCCCTTTTTCAGGGTAGGTGGGGGGTGGGGGTATAATACACTCTGAGGACTGCATGGTGCATAAATTACTTCAGTGTTTAAAAATATATATATATAATAATAATAATTCCCAGAGAATTACACATGAGTCAAAGTGTGATCTATGATTGCCATTAGAAGTACAGAGTGAGGTGGGGTCTCTCAGAGTGGACAGAAGCTTCTCTGCAGCAGATGCTGAGCTTTCACTGCGTGAAAAGTATTGAATTCCTAATGAATCTCATCTTCACTGGGGAGAGATTTTTCCCCCCATGCTGTCATGCCTTGCCTCCTGCCTGGCGAATGTTCTATTCCCAAGGCTGCATTCAGTAATCCCGTTTCTTACAGTTCAACCGTCACACCGTGCCAGAACCTAACGACCCAGGGATGAAATTTCTTTCAGTGTTTTTCCATGAGACCCCCCCACACACACACACACACACACACACTCCAAGTAGTATAAAACACAAAGACGGAAATGGTACAACTTTAATCCCGGGCTTTTGCAACTCGACCAGTAATAAGACGTGTTTGTGCTGTGGGTATACATTTAACATGAATTAAAATCAAGAAAAAAAACAGAATTCTCTCAGCAGTAGGCTATTCTCCATGCCTCTGGGCTGTTCCAAATTTTTGGGGGGCTTGAGGAATTAACAACTCATAGTTTTCTGACCAAACTGTGCACCCTCGCTTTCCTAAAGCCATGTGCCCAGCTGTAAACACGTTACTGATCTTGTATTGTTGTGCTCCTCGTTTCATTTCTGTTGTGCTGGATTATAACTCAATGCCATGATTCATATCTGAAGCCATTAGCAGCGCAGCCCCATCTGTGTAATGGATGTGGTGGGGCTGGTAATGCGGGATTAGCATTATTCTCCCCACACGCTGGGGACGGGAGAACCAAGCGTGCTCCAAGATGGAGGCGGTATAGTGGGTGGAGAGGTGGTGTGTGTGCGTGTGTGTGTGTGTGTGTGTGTGTGTGTGTGGGGGGGGGGGGGTTATGTATGGCATGTTTTGTGATATTCTTCTTTCCAATTCTTTAATTTGAAAGCAAACGCACAATAGCCAGCCCCTTCAGGGACCAGAGAGCAAGAAGATTTATTTGGTGGTAAACATTGAAGCATAATTGAAAATAGATGAATGCTCTCAGGCACTGTGTCCTTAGATAAAGCCCATTGAGAGGGACAGCTAATTTTACAGGAATCAAGAACTAAAGAACCTCTCTTCCTGTTCTTGCTCTTTCCCACTCCCACTTTTACTCTTGATATACTCTCATCCAGATGCATACACAAATTCAAAAATGCATCATTCCCTAGTGGGGAAAACTATAGTCCCAAGAGAGACGACAAGAAGTGCAAGAAGTGTAGACTGGATGGATAGCTTTGAACTACCCTGTTAAACATTGAACTAATCATACAAGCAAGAACAAAACTACCCTCGTGAACATTAGACTATATTATACAAACACGAGCAAAGAACTGCAGGCTCTGAAAACAGAAGGTAGTTGCAATATCTCTACTATCTCTAATATCTTCTGACTGTTGTGGGAAGTTCATTCTGTCTCTGAGTGGCCAGAACAGGACCACAAACATCTCCAATAAGTACAGGCATAGAGAGGGGGGCCAGATGGACCAGAGGTTATGGAATAGAGGGCTCTGGCTTTTTCATAATTACTCTTTCCTCTCCTGTCCTCAGCTCTCCTCTCCTCCCGTCTCTTCTCTCCGTCTGATAATGAAGCCTCCTTTGAGCCGTCACTCCCTGCCTCTCAGATGTGAGATCAGGCTTGTTTTAGAGGGAATGGCGGCGAGTGGCACACAGAGAAGAGCCGCTGCTGTAGCTGGAGAAGGATCAGTCTACAGAGACCACGCGGGGACCGTGCCCACATTATTAGTGAGTGTTAATGCGGAAAGCTGCCCTAAAGCCATAGGCACTTAGGGATACCTGCTGCATTCTACATGTTTACTTGTTCTTTTTAAAAAGAGATCTCATTGAAACGTGACACTGTAAGTATAACCAGGATGTGTTTTCGTTATATATATCACAAATACGAAAATGAAACTCTGCAACACTGTGCATCTTGCCAAGCTGGCAACTTTATTTATCATGGTTGAGTTACATTTCAGACATGTCTGTTCTTTCATTTTCTTATTTGCGTTTGCGTTTCTGGCAGCTGCGTTCTCGGTATACGCAAACAGTTCTTCCTCATATGCTTCTGTGGGCATACATTAAAACGTGTACGTAGATTCATTCAACAGATGACAAAAAAACAAAAAAACAACATGCAGGCCTGTTACCACGGGAGATTTCACATATGGATTCTTAAACCATAATTTCTTAAAATTTATATTGCTTTATACTTTCTACTTTGTACATTCCGGAAAGCTTTTTAGACACATACAATATGTGTAGGCTAATTGATGTGCTCAAATGGCTCCAGGACTAGCTCTTATACACAACTCCTAACTCTTATCTTAAGAATCAGTTGTGACTTTCCAGACAGTATAAATGGACTAATACTGACTTGTACTCTCTCTGTTTCTACCTTAATCTCTCTCTCTCTCTCTCTCTCTCTCTCTCTCTCTCTCTCTCTCTCTCTCTCTCTCTCTCTCTCTCTCTCTCTCTCCTCTCTCTCTCTCTCCTCTCTCTCTCTCTCTCTTCTCTCTCTTCTCTCTCTCTCTCTCTCTCTCTCTCCTCCTCTCTCTCTCTCTCTCTCTCTCTCTCTCCCTCTCTCTCTCTCTCCTCTCTCTCTCTCTCTCTCTCTCTCTCTCTCTCTCCTCTCTCTCTCTCTCTCTCTCTCTCTCTCTCTCTCTCATATACACACGCTCTGACTCCTGGGTTAAAGAAGTTCCTGATTTATGAATGTGAATCTCTGGCTCATTCACACTCTGGACAGGGTGTTGAATTATTGATAAGCCTCAGAGGCTGCAGGGTTAACACGTCCCCACCCCCAGTCGCGCCTCTATATGACTCATGACACATACACACACACACATATGATCTCTACCACTGTCTTTGTATCTCTCACCCACACCCATACAGTACATACAGGGACACACATATGCTATTAATCTCACACACATACGCATGGGGACACGTCCACGCTCTCACACACACACAATACACGCCGGCATAGACACTCTCATGCACGGACACACTCATATACTGTATATATGTGTTCATTGGTGAAGTAATATTGTTTATAAATTCAAATGCTCAAAATGACTTTACAATTAATGGTTATTGTGTATGTTTATGTGGAGCTCTTCTATGTATCTCTTTATATGGACCTATTATTTTTGGGCAGGGTCTATCGGATCAAAAAAGAGCAATCAATCTTTGTTCAGTCTATTAGATTTCAATTAGGAAGGGGACAAAATGGGAGTTTTCTTTTATTTGATTTCTGGCTCACATTTAATCAGATTGTTCACAGAGAAATGATACTTTCCAACTACAGAGGAAATAAGGAAAATGAATCACCTTTTAGACAGTGATCTGGCTTGATCCTTCATTGCTGATTCTCTACTGAAGCGATTCACCTGGGCGTGTGTGATTTGTGTTTAAACTTCAACAGTCTTCACGCTTTAGATGATTGATGATGTTGCCGCTGATGATGGTGATAGATTGATGCTATTTTTGCCTCATCATCTGTAATTTAATTTAATTTTTTAGTGAAGATATTATTTGTAAATTGAATTTTTATTTTGGCATAATTTAAATATTTAAGTTTTTACACAATATTTATTTTGATAGGCTGATTTAAGATTTGCTCTTTATCTGCTATAAATAGCATGCATTAAATTAAAGCGACTCATGCATTAAATCTACTAGAAAAGAGGACCTATTTATTTTAACTAGATTTGTAAATCTAGTAGATTTAGCCTAAATCTGGTGTAGAAAGCTTATAAAAATGTTGAACTTTAGAAATGGGTAGTAAAAAGCGCAGTAAACACTGTCTAATTGCCAAAGTTCAAATGTACTTGTTTGTACTGGAGGTATGTTAATGTAAACATTGCCATATATTCTCACTTGATTGCAGCTGTTACTTTTAAGTGTGATAAATAGCAACGGAAATGGCAGCAAAGCCTTCTGCAGTTTGTCACACGATACAATTTCCAGTTTTAAAACTTTCATAGAGTTCCATTTAACCTGATCGAGTCTATCTGATCCACACTGGATTCATACTATAAACTCTATTAGAGTTCAGTTGACACTATGCATTAGTTTGCTATAGGCTTTAATAGAAATGTTCTTTCAGTTGCTTTTTGTGATTGGATTGTTTGCATTGTTTTCTTGCAAACCACTGCACACCACTTAACAATACAAAATAATAATAATAATAATAATAATAATAATAATAATAATAATAATAATAACATTATTATTAACATTATTATTATTAACTTTTTTTTCTTGTTAGGAAGTTCACATCCAGTCGTAATGCTTGTGGGTCTCCTGCCATGGCTCCTGCCTCCATAAATCGGTACATCTGTAATACCTGCCAGCGCCAGTAAAATGGTCAATGCTAATTCATCAGAGTTTATATGAATCCAGTAGTGTTCACATGTACTCTGAGTCAATTATAATCAGAATTAAATTTTACTGTGCTGCAACAGGCCAAAACGCAGAACGAACGTTTTACACCTGGATCCGGACTCTCCTCCTTCTCCCCTCACTCCTTCTCACCCCCCACATTCCTTCCTCCTGCTTCTCGGCCACGGTGTTGGTTTTTCTTGGAGAAAAATGGCAGCGTCATCAAAAATCAAGATGTCAACAAGTAATTTCCTCCCGGCGTCACTTTGGGCCTCTCAGGTTGCAGTCAGCCATACATCGAGGGCAGCGGGGTCCTGTCCAGCCTCTCTTAATGACCCAAAAATGCTCTCATGGCCAGTGGTGTTCAGCACTGTGCCCTTTACCGGATACCTATCGATCTAGCCATTGCGGTGGTTCTACTGATGCACACTTGGTTGTCTGCTAACCAAGGCTTTGCGCCTGCTCATTGCAGTCCCTATGGGTCCCCTTTGCCTGTGTGGGGGATGTATTGTGCACCATCCAGTTATGAAAGAGAGTTCCCTTCCGTTCCTTAATGGGCCTCTCCTCTTGGTCCCCCAATGGTCGAATAATCTGGAATAATAAGGACGGTCGACTCACTGTCTGTCCTCTGCCACAGACAGAAAGCACATCTGTTTACGCTGCATCATGGTTCATCAAACCCTGAACTCTGAGCATTTGTTATGGGTTTTCTACATCCCCAACCCCTACACCCCCCCTATATCTCACACTATATAACCAAACAAATTGGCTACTTAACGAGCTTCACTCTCAGTCTCCCTCTTTTACCCACTGTGGCACTTAACATTATTACATTACAATCATTTGGCAGACGCTTTTATCCAAAGCGACGTACAATAAGTGCATATTGAAGGTCATTGACGCGACTACAAAGCAAATCCGACAAAGCACAACTTTCTCACAGCGTAGGAGCTATCCCTAGTAATGAACATGAGTAGTACACACAGTCAGCTATACATTCTGAACTAAAAATAACCAAAAACACAAGTTAAATAGAAAACAAGCAAAAAAAAAACAGGAAGCGAGTACTATAGAATGGCCCTATATAGGTATTTTAGTCAAGGTGGAGTCTGAAAAAGTGCGTTTTCAGACCACAACGAAAAAAAGGCTTTGGTGTTTCAGCTGAGCGCGAGCAGAGTGGGGAGTTTGTTCCACCACTAGGGAGCTAGGGTGGAAAAGCTCCGCAGTCGGGACGAGCGGGAGCCGTTAACACGGAAGGGGGGGAAGTGCAAGTCGCCCTGCAGCAGCAGAGCGAAGTGGTCGAGCAGGAGCGTAGTGCTGGATTAAGTCCTGTAGGTAGGAGGGGCCTGACCTTTTGGCTGCAGTGTATAGGCCAGGGTCAGAACTTTGAACCTGATCCTGGCCGCAACTGGCAGCCAGTGGAGTGACCTCAGCAGGGGGGTGACGTGCGAGAACTTCGGGAGGTTGAACACAAGCCAAGCAGCCGCGTTCTGGACCAGTTGTAGGGGCAGAATGGCGCAGGCTGGTAGGCTTGCGAGAAGGGAGTTGCAGTTGTCCAGACGTGAGGTGACCATGGTCTGGACAAGAAGCTGGGCGGAGTAGGTGGTCAGGTACGGCCAAATTCTCCTGATGTTGTACAGGAGGAACCTGCAGGACCGTGCCGTTGCCCTGATGTGTTCTTTGAAGTCCAGCTGGTCGTCCGGACCACCACCAGAGCAGGAGGCGGTCACCATGGTTCCGTCGACAGTGATGGACAGGTCTAGGAGCAGGGAGGTCTTGTATGGCATGAAGAGCAGCTCAGTCTTGTCGAGGTTGAGCTTCAGGTGATGGCTAGACATCCACTCAGAGATGTCAGCCAGGCAAGCAGATATCCTTTCCTTTACCTGTGGGGTAGAGGGAGGGAAAGAGAGGAAGAGTTGAGTGTCATCAGCATAACTATGGTAAGAGAAGCCATGTGAATTAATAACCAAACCAAGAGACTTAGTGTAAATGGAAAATAGCAGAGGACCCAGTACAGATCCCTGCGGGACTCCTGTTAAAAGTGGATGAGGTGCAGAGACAAAGCCCTTCCAGGAGACTTGGTAGGATCTATCTGTGAGATAGGATGTAAACCAAGAGAGGGCAGTTCCAGAGATGCCCATCTCAGCCAGTGTGGAGATCAGGAGTTTGTGGTTGACCGTGTCGAACGCTGCAGACAAGTCAAGGAGAATCAGGACAGAGCAGAGGGAGGAGGCTCTGGCAGTGGCGAGTGCCTCGGTCACAGCCAGGAGCGCAGTTTCAGTGGAATGCCAGTTCTGAAGCCGGACTGATGAGGGTCGAGCAGGTTGTTTCTGGTGGAGAAAAACTGACAGTTGGTTAAGGGCAGCTCTTTCAAGAGCTTTGGACAGAAAGGGCAGGAGAGACACAGGACGATAGTTTCTAACATCAGAGGGGGTCTAAGCTAGGTTTTTTTAAGGAGTGGGGTAACACGAGCAGTTTTGAAAACAGCAGGAACATAGCCACAGGTTAAGGAGGTGTTGATAATGAGGAAAGATATGGAAGGTGTCGTATGTTTAAATAATGGCAACTACTCTCAGGTGTGATGTGGATGACTTGGCATTATCTGCGCTCTTTGCTTAAACATTTGTGTGCGCACTTTTTTAGTCACCCTGGATAAGAGTCTGCTAAATCCCAAAATTTAAATGTCAATGCAAGTGCCTCCAGTGTCGGGGGTATCAGCACAGGTAGTGCCAGAGAATTGTGGGTAACAGCACTTGGGTGAAGGCATTATTTTTTGTTGCTCAGTCTTCACCTCATAAGCCCATTCCTAGAGTGTGCCCCTGCTCTGATGTGCAAGAGGAAACTAGCAGCTGTGGCTCAATGCCACGGCTCCAGCATTGCTTCCATCTGCATCCTTTCATCAGTTCGGATCAGTTTTATTCAGTCAGTCAGATCCATTCTATTTCTGTTATTCTAACACCTTCTGGAATGCAGTTTTTGATGCACAGATTAACAGATTCTTCTCTTGTATTTCAGCATTCTATTTATACTTTGAGATACACTTTTATGGAAGATATACCTGCTGAAGTGTCTGCTTGCGATGACGGGTGCTTCCGCACTGCCGCGCGCGTGTGTGTGTGTGTAAGAGAAAGAGAGAGGGGGGAGAGATAGTATTTATAGAAGAGTGCTGGTTCTCCTGGCTTTTTTTGACAGGGTCAGACTGAGCCTGCCATCCACAGTCATGCTGTTCTTATTAGTAAGAAAAGATTTTACAGGATGTTTCAGGTAAGTCAAAACAAGTCCACGTATTCATGTTAAAATAGTTCCCTTGTGCTGATATAGTATGCCGCAAAACTTCCCATTGTCTGAGAGTTAAGTTAGAGTTCTTCAGTTGGTTGAGAAGGAGATTTGGAATAAAATCTGTAGATCTATCCCGCCAAAAGCATTGCACTATAAATGCTAGCATGTCCCTCAACAACTCTTGAACTACTCTTTTAAACTGGTCCGCCTAACTACACCTCCTAATAAACGGGGCATTTTCGAGTAGTCCTTTTGACTCTTTCAGACAGATTCCCAAGGTTGAACGGCCACCGCACAGGGGCTGCGGCTAAGGACAGACGGGACCTTGGCCCTGGTTTCACAAGGGATCTATGGTAACAAAGTCTCCGGCTATCAGACAGATCGTATTAATGCCCTGGCTTCCTGACTACGCGGGTGGAGAGGAGTCGAGTTGCCTCGCTGAACCTGAAATAGCCACCACATTAAAATTCAACATGTCAACAAGCCATTTCCTGTCTGCGAAACCCCAGATCCGGAGTTACGGAATTCTTGGCGAGGTCAGACCCTTCTGAGGGCAGCTGTCTCCTCACCCTGAAGATCACCCCGTCGACTGAACATGATCGAGTGTACACAGCAAAATTCCTACCATTATATCAACCCCAACAGTGTTAAATAAACTCTAAAAGTATTTATATGAGTCCAGTAGGGGAAATATGTACTCTTTGTAGAGTTAAAAGTACGCCAACAGAGTTGATGTTACTCTAAACATTTTACTGTGCAACTTTGCAATTACCTTTGCAACTCAAGAAACATGGGTAAAGAAACCAAGACTGTGACTTACCAAATGGCTTAATCAACTGACATTTTACCCAAAAGACCAGCATAATTTCCTTTCTTGTTTATTTACATTCCACCACATCCAAGCATTATCTTACAATACTCTACTTCCCTGCATTACTGTGGGCCAGGAAGAGTGCAAGTTAAAGATTGGTGTATCTCTGGAGACATGACTACAGCAGGCATAGACTTCTGCAACTTACTTGCAAAAAACCGGACCACAACCTTTGTGTGTGAGTACAGTGTATGTATTTACATTTTTTAAATATTAATTTTAAAGTGCTATTGTTTTGAAAGCATACGCCTTGCTTTTGTATTGTGACGCGTTACCAGTCTTGTGTCGGAAAACCTTGGAAGTACCCGTGTTTTCCCGGTGAGGGTTGATCTGGCCCAGTTATAGTTACTGAACTGCCTCAGGACTCCTTCATGCACTGACTGTCAATCATGACAGGTAACAGATCTCTGTGTGGAGCATAAACCAATCAGAGGTTTGGCAGTTGAGGCAGTTCAGGAAATAAGTTAAATAAAATCCCAACAGAAAATAATGAGCTTTTTTTTAAATTCATGAATTGAATTTCAATTCATTTCATGAACTGACTGAATTGAAATGGAATTGAACCAGAATAACATCTGGGTTTAATTCCATTGAACAGATGAATAAATAATGTTTAGAACAGGCCATTCATCATTCAAACCCATCCAGGCTTGTCCTTTACTTATACAATGACTACACTGTATCCAGCAATGTGTCAAAGACTGGGCTTTGTGTGTGTGCCTGTGTGCCTATGTGCGTGTGTGCCTGTGTGCGTGTGTGCACGTGTGCGTGTGTGCGTGTGCGTGTGCGTGTGCGCGTGCGTGCGCGTGTGTTAAAAAACACACATTTTTTAGGTTGAGTTCTCTCAGTAGAACAACACAGAGAGTTGTCATATATCCATATTTATACATAAATATATACATGTATACAGACATCAATCTATAAATAATACAAAGGAACCTTTTTGCACAATTGGAAACCTGGGCAGAACGGCTCGTTCTGAGGAACAGCACATCACAGCCTGGGATGAGTAGAAAATTGCACTGCCTCGTTATGGTGGTTTAATTATATCCTCTTCCTGCCCCCCTTTCTCTCCTGTGACAGCGACTTTGTCTGTCTCCCTTAAAGCTTTGGCAGCACCTTTCCTGTGTCCCCTGCTGTGGGGGAGTGCTCTCAGTCATTCATAGGCTCACGTGGGCCATGTGCTGTGACATAACTCGCCGCTCACGTGTGTTTCCACGGAGAGCGCGCGGCTCTGACAATGTTTATTTGTTGACTATTGTTGTCTTCGTAGCATATCGGTGATGCTACCTGTCCCATGGTAGAGGTGCCGGGAACACGCTATAATGTGTTTAGTTACATATATTCTAATTTGTTTCCTTGCTTTTGTTGCCTGGGCTCAAAAAAATGGAAGGAATTTGAGGAAATGCAAATAAAGTGAATCTCTGTTATAGAGATGCTCTCTTTACTGTTCCTCATAAATAAGGTACAGATGCCAGGTTGAGCTGGGTGTGTTTGAAACAAACAAACCAACTGGCTCAAGAACAATGAACATTTCTGTTATGACTAAGCTGCTCTATTTGCATCAGCCACAAATATTCTTATGGCTGGGCCCTGAACTGTACTTCCCCATCCATCCATTCTGTTGCAGTGATAACATTTGAGTTGATTCCGCCTCACGACGGGTCACGCAAAGTTTTACGTCCTTTCATGGATTCATTTTGATTATTTTGTCTTCCTTCATATATACGTATACCTGGGTTTTCAATGTTGTTCCACGAGATACTGGTTCATTTCACAAGTTTCACAATGGTAACACGGTTTACAATGACTCCAATGTGATTGCCGGGGGAGTGCTGGATCTTCTTCTGAGATGTAGAGAGCTTGAGAAACAAAGTCAGAAAATTGAGCCAGTGATCTAGGGCATGGATCAATACCCACTCTAAAGCATTAGACAGCCATTATTGTACCAGCAGCCTCCACGGCAGTGGGAGCTTAGTGGGGAGTTAAACTAATTGTCAGTACTCCACTCTACACAGTAGATACCCAGCAGCCATTGGGTGGCCTGTCCTTTATGATTCAGTTACGATTTATTGCATTGTCCTTATTATAGAGCTGGGGAAGGGGGACAATAATTTGATCCGATACGAATCCAAACCCAACCAACCCATTTCCCTTCAATCTCTTTTAATATAACTTTATTAGCCCATGTTCCCTTCCCTCCATGCGCCATTGGTAAGTACCCTTCGTACAGTTTAATACTAAATAATCCCGTTAAAGGTATTGGAACTCCTGGTCCAAATTTGCTTACTGCACGTAATAGGTTTGATTATTATGGTTGCCTTTTTGCCAAATGGCTTTGATTTCAGAATCAAAGCCATTGAATCTTTGTGCCGTTTTGTGACATTCAAGATTGATGTTTACTGCCTTGTGCAAGCCATGGGAAAATACCTTCAGGAATGAATTTACAATAAAATGACACAATTGTAGTAAGTAAAATCAGCAATATGGCCACATGGGTTGTTTGATCTGAGTTTATTGTGGTGCCAGAAGACCCTTGTGTGCGTGCGTGGTGCGTGCGTGCGTGCGTGCGTGCGTGCGTGCGTGCGTGCGTGCGTGCGTGCGTGCGTGCGTGCGTGCGTGCGTGCGTGCGTGCGTGCGTGCGTGCGTGCGGTGCGTGCGTGCGTGCGTGCGTGCGTGCGTGCGTGCGTGCGTGCAGCTCCACTCATAGCTCGTTAGGCCCTTCTTCAGGTGCTGATAGAAATTTGAGAGGCTTGCTGAGCTCCTGTGCACTTACTGTCTTCCGTTCATGGGAGAGAAGTATCCCATTTCTGCTCGACGGTTTAAAATGTCTTTTAGAAAGCAGCTTTATTGAAGGAGAGAAACAGGAAGTCTGTTTCCTCACTAATTGCTTCCCCACAGTGCTCCCAAACATTCTCTATAATCAAGCCTGCACACAACAGCTGCTACCAACAAGGAGCTAGTGCTCCTGAATAATTGGCTTCCTTATGGGGTGGACTTATCCATTTTCATATCAAAGTAAGCCCAGGTCCGACATTTTTTCCCAGTGTCAGGGAGAGAGTTGCGTCTATCCTTCAACCATATCTTCAACCATATCTTCATGCATTTCAACACTGAGTGAATTCTTGCTAATTCTCTCCATCAGATCAAATAATTTTAGTTTCTCCCCCTTCAAGATTTTTGAGCACCAATTCTGTTTTCATGGCAAGGCCATTAATTTCAAGCTACTGTGATACAATGTGATACAGCAGTGTATTTTTTTTTAAAAGGTACACATTTAGAATTTTACTAATTTAAATTTCCCCTTATATTTTTTACAATATCTTGATTATGTAATATATTTTATGTAATATATTTAGCTTCCCCACAAATGGAAACATATTATTATTCCCCACAAAACTGTTTTTTCTGTAATCCTGTACCATGCTATTCATAACTCACACACAGACGGACCCTTGTGCCAGGCATGTTTTGTACATCTGTCATAACGCTTGTTAGTTTACCAGCAATCTTGATGTGAAGTCTCACACATATTTGCTAATGTGTTCAGAAATATGCTCCCCACAATGAATACTGAAAAGTAGGAGAGAGTAATCTTTTTCAGCAGAACAATTCCTGGACATTACAGAATGGGATTAAAAGGATGAGATTATCCACGTTAATGTACATTGTTTTTTTTTTTGCAGTTTGCCTAAATTAGAATTTTCTTATCCAATCTGAGTCTTGTGCAAGCTGTTGCCTGTGTAACCGACACTTCACTGTCTTAATGTCTTTGACATTACGTAACATTATGACCACAAGCTGTGTTTTGAAATAATCAAAATATGAACACTGTACAGTTTTGTATGAGACAGCCATACAGCCCACACTCTCAGAAATATAGGTACAGTGGAGGTACATTTTTCTTCTTTAAGGAACAAATTTCCCGAATGTACCCTGAAAGTACGATAATGTTTTATTTTGGTGCTAATAAGTACCTTTTCAAACAAAAAAGGTACAAACTAATTGTGTATTGCTGGCTAGAGGTACGATGTTACGTACCTATAGGGTACCACCCCAGTGACAAGCATTTGTACCTTTTTAGGTACTTTTTGTACCTTTTTTTCTGAGAGCACAGTCAAGAAATACTGACAAGGAAGACCACATCATACTACTTGACAGAGCTGAATGAACCATCTGACTGAATATTGCTTGGAGAAAGAAATAGCTGTAGTATGTAGTATGTAGTTGCCAAACAGCAATGTAAGGCTTGCCCCATTGCAGTCAGTTTCAATTTGGAAGAATGTACAGATCCTTTCCAAAAAATTAGAATATCATGGAAAAGTTTTTTTTTTCCATAATTCCATTCAAAAAGTGAAACTTTCATAGATTATAGATTCATTACACACAAAGTGAAATATTTGTAGCCTTTATTTGTTCCATTTTTCATAATTTTGGCTTACAGTTCCAGAAAACCCCCAAAACAGTATTTCAAGAAATTAGAATAGTGTGTCGAAAATCAGCATTTACTTCAGTTATTTCAGAGAATGAGTGGAGTGGCTTGACTCGAGGAATCCGACAGTTGTAGCCCATGTCCCGGATACGTCTGTACGTGGTGGTTTTTGAAGCACTGACTCCAGCCTCAGTCCACTCCCTCCAAATTTTGGAATCGTCTTTGCTTGACAATCCGCTGAAGCCTACGGTCATCTCTTTTGCTTGTGCACCTTCTCCTGCCACATTTTTCCCTTCCACTAAACTTTCTATTGATATGCTTGGACACTGCACTCTGTGAACAGCCAGCCTCCTTAGCGATGACCTTTTGTGGCTTACCCATCTTCTGGAGGGTGTCAATGACGGTCTTCTGGCCAATTGTCAAGTCTGCAGTCTTCCCCATACTGAACCAAACTGAGATAAACTTTGCAGGTGTTTTGAGTAAATTAGATGATAGTGTGACACTCAGTCTAAAACATTAGTTCTCTGAAATAACTGAAGTAAATGCTGATTTTCGACACACTATTCTAATTTTTTGAAATACTGTTTTGGGGGTTTTCTGGAGCTGTAAGCCAAAATTATGAAAAATGAAACAAATAAAGGCTAAAAATATTTCACTTTGTGTGTAATGAATCTATAATCTATGAAAGTTTCACTTTTTGAATGGAATTATGGAAAAAAAAAAACTTTTCCATGATATTCAAATTTTTTGGAAAGGATCTGTATATGGATCCTCTAAAATTCATGAAGTTAGTTACCACGTCTTTTTGCCAGGTCGGTAATCCACGACTGACCAGAGGCGTCGCCTCGCTGTTGAGCGATGAGGCAGCAATGCAGCCGGGCCCAGGCGTTTCCATGATGGAGGTCGCATCACCGCACCACAACGGGTCATCAAAGCAGAAAAGCTACTTTCTTCATTTTGTAGCCTACTTCTGTTGTAATTAGCAATACTCACCAGCTTCGTAGCGCTAATATAAATATGTGAGGCTGTATAACACACATCAATTTGCCATAAAATAATGAAGCTAAAGCACAGTTGATGTGTAAACAATGAGCCATGAATCTTCTTAGTGCTGTACTCTGGTGACACATACATACATACATACATACATACATACATGTGTTCTTGTGTTTGCATGGAATTTTACAGAAAATTTTACCTCCAAACAAAAGATTATTTTGGAGAGATATTTTCTTGTGTGTATGTGCGCATCGGTGCATGCATGTGTGAGTGTGTGCAAGCGCATGTGCGTGTGTGTGCGTGCGTGCGTGCGTGCATGCGTGCGCTGGTGCTTGGTTCCCCGCCCTGCGTAGGGTAGGCCTCAGTTCACAGCCCAACTCCCACCCTAGGCTCCCCCAGCAGTCTGTCCGTCTCACTGATTTACCTGCCCTCTGGAGCCGCATCACAGGTTGCACGGGAGGAACTGCGCGTGACTGCACCCAGAGGGCCGCGCAGCACCTCCAGACGGAGAGCCGCGTTTATCAACGTGCCTCACGGACACAGATGGTAAAATAAATAATTAAGCCCTGCCGGAACTGGAAAGGGCTCGCCCGCTAATCTACTCGTGTGTCAGTAGGGCTTCTGTCCCAGGTCTGAGAATGCCGTTTGTCATTGCGTGTCTTGTGTTTCTGTAGCCCAGACCTCGGCGGCCAGCTCTGTGAATGCTGGGCCTATCCATTTTCAAGGGCGTAGAACACACGTCTCACGATATTATTGTATTTAACTCCCATAGTGTGAAAATAAGGGGCCATTCTTTAAATGTAAATGTTTTGCTCAATGAAAAGGGATTTGACAAGCTCAATAAGTGCACTGTAGTGGCGTATGGTTCTAGGTACTCCATAATGATTATTGGAAATACCCATGATGCCTTGCAGTCCTGTATATTTTGGATAATCATCTACTTACAGGACTCCCATTGGCATAATGGCTTTGAATTATTAAAATGAAAGCTGTACTCAGAAATTGATGCGAGTGTTAAATTTCTGATGCAATGAAAGGCCATGCTCATTTTACAGCCTCTATCTGCTGGAAATGACATGCAAAATAAAGAAGAAACAGGCAGAATCTCCGTGGTTTTAAGTACGATGATCCATTTGTGTGTGAAGTGGCTCCAGTGAGTATTATTCAGAGATGGAGTGTTGTTGCTGAAATGGAGTGAATTTTTCAGCTCTGACAGGAAGCAGGCTTGCTTCACCTTAATGAGATCCATTCCTGATCTGTGCGGAAAAAAGGGGGGGGGGGGGGGGGGTACCGTGAGTCACACATCTCTGAGGTGGTGCATGCCCCGTCACTGTGGCTATGACCCTGTCAGACCTCTGGTAGCTATAACGACACTACGACACTGCAATCGATACCCCGGCACAGTTGAATTAGTCATTGATCGTAAAAGCTGTCATTAAAGAGGTGATAGATTTACAAACGTCTTTATTTGCTACAAATGAACATTCCCATTTAACAGCTCTTAGTAATAAAAAAAAGAATAAAATCAGCTTATTAATTTTGCATTTCAGGATATTAACACTACTAGTTACACATTTCCGATGAGGTTTAAAATGGCCTACGTGATAAACTGCCCACACTGTCAGAAAGGATATTTAAATGGGAAAAGATAATAGTCTAGCGCAGCACATGTACAAGTTAAATAGGGCAGAAACGCAAAGCAAACGTGAGCCACATCTGACTCGCATTCCTCTTGAATCCAGTTGTCCTCTACCACTTAAGTGATAAAGAGTTAAGAAAAATCTAAATGTAAAGTTGAGACCATTAAGTGAAATACTGTATAGTCACCACTGAGGAAGAAAAATAGATGAGCAGAACACTCTACTAATAGTTCAAGTAAAGTGTTACCAAAAATTTGTAACCTCTCACAAACCACGCCTCGCATGACACAGCTGTCGTGCCAATTTAAATGTTTGTGTGTACATTTTGGTGTAAGATTGTGGACCCACCATTTGCACACAGGACACATTCATGCTATGGGTATGATGATTCCGATTCTGACTCATACCGAGCAATACGAGATCGCTGAACCTGTCAACGATTGGTGTAGACGGTTGACTGAATTTACACTTTGGATGACTTTGACACTGATTCAACTTAGAAGATGATGCAGGAACATCACTGGTGACCTTGGTCAAAAGCAATGAGGAACAAAAGGGGAGTGGGGTGTGTGTCAGTCAGGTAATCCAGCTCCTGTTGACAGAGTCTCCTTTTTCCTATTCATGTATTGGGCCAGAGCTTGGGGACTGACAAGGGCCAATAGAATAAGAGACCAGGGCAAACTCAATCAATGAAAATCAATGAACACGGAGAACGATGCAAACATGTTTCCTTTGGCATTATGTTTGAAACTAAGTCTGAGTCACAGGCCTGTGGAAATAAAAAGCAATTCATTCCTATTTATTATTTTTTTATTCCGATGACTAATTCTGAATCACACTGTCCTCACCTTGAGATGCATGGTTACTTAAAGAATCTGAAAGCAAAGAATTACTCACATCTGATCTCCATTTATTTACTGTAGTTGTCATGCATGTGATGTAAGGTAGATTACACATTGCCTGTTGGTAATTCGGGTTATATTATCAATGGTATGTTTTAATAAAATATATCCTGTATCCTGTACATTTCACACCCTATAGCACCATGCCTAGTCAATGTGAAATGTGCCCCCTCATACTCCATGGCCAATCATGCCTACATTGACCAATTTTAAAAGGCCCATTGAAGTGTGGGGGCAATCTTATGGGACAATCCTTGACCTTTCTAATCAAAGTTATAAAATTGGAAGACACAACATTTAATACCTCCCAATAACACATTCCAGTGGCATTTGGCATCTTAGAATTTTGCATCAGGGTGAATACTTTGTGTTGAAACTGGCCAAGACACAGCAACACGCCTTGCCCTAGGTCACCCTCTCTCTCCCAGATATGATATCAGTTTAGCCCATTGTATTGTTTGATAATGCTACCATATCCTGCAGTAAACTGTATTGTCCTCATTTAAAATGCAAAGCTTTGTCTAGAGATACAGCGTGGTTTGGAGATCCAGTCACCCACGCACGGTACCAGGGTGTGGTCATGTCAGTTTTAATGAGCTCTAAGCAGACATACTCTCATTAAGCTACAGTTCTACTGTATAATTTACTGTAGGTTTTAAAAAATCTTTTTTTTAACAATTTTATAACTGGCTTATCTCGAAGCAGATTGTTTCACATTTCATTTTGTAGTGAAATGAAATCAGAGTTTGGGTTCTGCAATATATACATGATTAAATTGTTTTATATGTCTGAAACTCATCTATAAATGTTTCTTATTTTCAGCAGCCTACCAGACTTTTTGAAAGCTGTACAACCACTACTTCTGTCCTTGGTTGAAATGTCTTGTGGGTGGTTCTATATGGTACCAACTATACCATCACTGTAGATAAGATTAAAATAGTGCAAAGACACTTGTTCATTTTCCATTATTATTTCTGGAGATTGATTGCAAAGTTTTAGCTTTTTCACACACCCATGTCTGAGTGTGCCCAGGGGACGTAGGAGGAGAAATTAAAGCTAAAAATTATTTTTGTTGCTGACGATGTGCAATTACCATTGATGGCATCACACTATCGTGCAGGACTGCTAGTGCAGCGTGAGGAGATGAAATTAATTATCAGTTTCAAGATGAGTCTGTGCTAAATGCAGAAACGTGAAAACCGCACCTCTGGGAACATGCAGGCAACTGCTGTTGGGAGAACTCATCTCAAACTTTCCTGAAAAGGACAGGAAAAAACACAAAGGTCACTGCTTCAGGACATGAGCCCTGAGAAGGAGCCTATCATCCATTTGCTTCAGTTTTATTGTTGGGTCTGTTTTCCGTTTTCATACGATATATATGCACCAAATGTGAGTAGCTGTGTTAAGGTGAAACAGATATAGTGATAAACTGGAAATAATGTTAAGAATGTCAAGACAAAATTTGCCCTGCGCACCGTATAAAGATATCTCTGTGAGTATGCCATTATATAAATAGTAACATAATATAATGTAGGTTAATTAATATATAGTTCTTACAGGTTAGTCTTTGGCACCATGAAAAAATGTGATGTGAGGTAGCATTAATTTCATAGATCAGATGGTAGGATGTACTGTATGTACACTTTATTGTGGTGAATGTTACTTAGGGGTAACTATAGGGCACTATGTTTCAAGCTCATGATTTCTGTGTTCTTGTCACCGAATATGTGTGTGAGTAAATAAATAAACAAATAAATAAATACTTTCCTGAAGGAAAATTGTTCAGTTTTAAAAGATTTAAAAGCCTGATTCTGCGAGGGGACTATAGTACAAAGGTTAGCAAACTATACTTCCCACTCAGGGTTTGCAGGTTTTATTCCCAGGTGGGGACTACGGCATACCTGCTTTACTCTGGAGGAAGGTAACTAACCTAAATTGCCTCAGTAAATATCCAATGTAATGTAGTGAATCGTTTTCTTAATAAACTCAGTAGTTGCAGCATATGCTGCTTACAAGTTGAAGGATAGGTTTGCCATTTTCAACCCGGACCTTATTAAAAGGTCCATAATTTATAATCGTGCATAGCACTACCTCACTGATAGAACTTTTATCGAGAAATGTACCTTTTAACCCGTAGCTTCTCGTGGGTTTCAGTGGGGTCAAGTAGTTAGGCCTTCAAAAACCACAATAAAGAATTTAGAAAACGGAAACTCACGGTAAACACACATCTCTTTGTTTATGTTTGTTTTCTTTGTTTATTCACAACATGTTTTGAATAACAGTAATATTATGTTTTATGTGGAAATACATCTTGCAATTTCCGCAATACATCCCCATTTGTAAACTTCCGCACTAGATTTCCGGAGAGCCGAAAGTTGTAGCCTGGCAGCAGCCCCATTGACGACAAACTCAGCATTGTTGTCAGCTAGCGTTTCTGTTATTCCCGCCGTGGATGTAGCCAAGAGAATGGATTTGTGGAAGTGCAGAATTAATTCAATAAAACCTGACAGAAAGAATGGTTTGCAAGCCATTTTTCGATAGAACATAAAACAGAGTGTACAGCGTGTACTGTGAGTGTACTGTGAGTTTCCTGTTTTCTAAAAGGAGATTTATCGTGGTTTTTAGAAGGCCTCACTACTTGCCCCATTGAAACCATAGACCGCAGAATAATATGGAAGAAGTGATGTCACCCATTCATGTCCTATGGCTCGTGCTCATTGGCACACGAAGCCCAAAACCGGCATAAACAGGGTGCTGCCATTGCATTTTTGCAACCATTTTGCAACCAACGTAAGCGCATTGGAGTGAATGGTGGAGATCAGGACTGTGTCCGGAATCAGAGCCCTATCTACTGCGCCCTGTCTCCTGTGTACAGTGCACTTGGCAGAAGTGTGCTGTTTAATGTGCACTGTTTAGCAATCCGCGAAAAATATCCGCCGTACTATTTTCCAACTGCACTGTGGAAGTGTCGTAAGCAGGTCAAAAGACGTCCCACCAGTGTTGCCATGTCCGCGACTTTACAGCTAAATTGGGATACTTTCAACGTGCAGTCACAGGTAAAAATGAAAAGTCGCAAAGCACGCACTTATTTTAAAAAATAAAAATATGATTTCTATTTTAAATATGTTGGTTTCAGTTAAAAATATATTTTGGGCTTGTTTTCAATCGCCATTTGGCTGGAAAGTCTTGCAAGATCTGGCAAACCTGTGCCCCACATTTGCGCTGCCATGTCACGTGTTGTTTTTGTTGTATTTGAAAGAAAACGTCAGCGAAGCTGCGCCTCATTTTTTTTTAAACGAAGCTTCACGTCATATTTATGTGACCAAAATGTTTGTGTACTTATTCAAAAGTATGTTCCCGTATGTACTCCGCAAAACCCCGAAAGTAAGTGTGTCATCCGGGTGTTTCAATTATACTGCAATTTGAAATTTTTTCGCCTACTCAACGAATTTCTCATCCTATCTACTCACCAAGGCTACTCAATAGTGTAGAAGAGTGCTGATTCGGACACGGCCCATGACTACAGGAAAATCCGCCCTGACTGCCTTACACATGCCCACATCTGGGAGAACTTCTGGGAGAACTACCCGTATCGACAGACTATCAGCTGCCCTTAGTGAAAGCACCCTCCCGGTACTAACGTTACCGAGCTGAAACGCTAATATTTATTCAGCCTCTCGGCCTTGTAATGAAAGGGTACGGGGTTGCGGCGGGTAAAATTCAAGAGTTGGAATCAGAATAAGCTAAAGAAGCCGATGCCCCAGCTCACCGGATTTACTATAATTTAAAAAAAAATTTTGAGGTGAGAAATGTTATGTCAAAAACTTAAACTGCATTTTCATATTTTATCAGTATTTATTTGGTTAAAAGGTAAATTTCTCGATGATAAAGCTCTAAGGCCACTTTAATTCATTAAAATTTTTACACATCGTTCCAGTTTGTGCAATTGGATATTACACTGAAGCCATTTTTGGAATGCTGTGCTCATGAGTCCAGTAGTAGTAATATTCCATAATGTGACATGAAGGCTGCATTCTTCTGGCTTCAAGTCTGTCTCATCCAACCACTATACAGTACAGTCACACTGATAATGGCTTTTTTCAATGAGCCATTGAGATAACGGCATGAAAAATTCATGTAAAATCTGGGTCTTTGCAACTGACCTACTGACATGCGTACATGGATGGGGCTGTATAAGCTTTTAAGACTGAGGCAAATCACTGAATTATTTAGTATTGGGAAGGTCCATGTGATCATTGTGATGGTTGAGTTGTGGTCTAGTAAATGGTATACAAAAAAGGAAACATGAGATTACAACAGTTCATTATTTAAGATGTACGGTGCCCTCCAGAATTAATGGCACCCTCAATTAATATGAAATGCAGGATAAAATGCACTTTGTTATCAAATGTTTTCTATGCTCAGCCATATGAGAATATTATATAATTTTGTTGTGATACTGGTCAGAGAAAAAAATTCAACACAAAATTATCTTTATTCTGAACATCATGTGGGTCACAATTTTTGGCACCCTGCAAAGCCTTTGTGCTTTGTGCTCCCTCTCTTTGCCAAGATAACAACACTGAGTCTTCCCCTATAACGTTCGATGAGGTGGACGATCATAGCGAGGGATCTGAGATCATTCCTCCATTCGGAATCTCCCCAGATCCAGTCCCAATATTTGCTTGTGCGCCCTCCTCTCCCCCTCACCCCCACTGGTTGTAATGGGGTTTAAATCAGGGAACTGGAAATGGCCATTGCACAAGCTTGATTCTGTGGTCAATTAACCATGTATGTGGATTTGGAGGAATGCTTTGAATGATTGTCCTGTTGTAAGATCCAACCCTGACCCAGTTTTAGCCTCCTGGCAGAGGCAGCCAGATTTTGGTCTAAAATCTTGAGGGAGTCCATGACGCCATGTATCCTAACAAGGTGCATGGTAGTTGGAAGCAAACAGCCCTACATCATATATCCACCAACATTGTGGATGGGGTTTATGTTCTTTTCTGCATTTCTCCATCTGTCTTTTTATGCCAAACCCACATCTGGTGTTTGTGGCCATAAAAGTCTATTTTTGTCTCATCTGACCGTAGAACCCGGTTGCAATCAAAGTTTCAGTGACGTTTAGCAAACTCCAGGTGCTTACGTTTGTAGTTTGATGACAGTAGAGACTTTCTTTTGGCGAGCCTTCCAACTAGGTTGTTGCATCTATTTGTAGTTTTAAAGACTTGGTGACCCCAAGATGCAACTAACTTTTCTCCAACTGTGATCCTTGGAGAACCATCCTCCTCACTGTTCATAAGGGCAAAATACACATGCAGGTTAATTACAGCTCCAGTTGTTTTAAACTTCTTAATTATTACAGAGAGATGTGTATTTTCAGGTATTTACCTATTTTTAATAGCTGTTGCCTGATTTATGAAGGTCAACAACCTTTTGTCTCATTTAATTTGCGTGTCCTCTGACAACCCCAATGTTGATGGATGACTAAGGGAGTTTGGTATCTGTGTCACCTCATATTTATATCCTAGTGAAACAGGAAGTCATAAAAGTACTAAAAACTAAGGTGAACTTCAAAAAAAGTTAAATATAAATAACAATTACGAGATTGCACTCTCACACTAACAATCGCACTGTTCTTCCAGAGCTGCCACATTCTCAAATCAGGCATGAGGGGGTAGTATTTTTTGATGTCATCTTATTTCAAATGCCCTGAACAGAGAAGTTCTGATGAGAGTACTGTATGGATTTGTAAATATAAAACTTAGGCCTAGTTGATCAGATGGGTGAAACACCCCATCTGCGTTGTGTTGGTGTTCTCAGTGTGTTCTTTATGCAACCTTGCCCCCCCTCACCGAACACCGTGTACAGTTGCACTTAAGTGCAGAGAGAGCCACAACCAGGTGCAAATTAAAACGGGAAGCTGCCATGAATCTTAGCTGCCGTTTCATCAGCAGTCCCAGAAGTGCTTTGCAAGTGAAAACTACAGTGTGATGCTGTTGTTTAACAGTGGTAGAAGCCTTCTTGACAGAACAAACATACAGTGACACTTGTCATTGCAGAATTAAAGAAAGTCTTAAAGGCATATGGCTTCCATTCTCTGCAGGGCATTCTTGCTTTACCATTGACTGCCATGATTCTTGTTGGCAGTGTATGCAGACAGGGGAAAGCAAAGGTGTACCCATTAAGGAATATAGCCAATTGCAATAGATATTCACACAATCTGAAAATAATTGATCAAGATTTAAAAGTTGTGGCAGCTCAGTGGAATGAAAATGAGGCATTGTGGGATTAAATGCCAAAATGTCACGGGAGGTCTGCACGGAATGTATTGACCTTTTAAAAAGCAAGGAATATAGCTCTCCTCCGAACTGGAAAGATACTGTCTGCAAAAAAATACAATAAATAAGGAATTCAGCAGAAGGACAACAATGTTCCACACGTGATAAGATTAACTTTCAGATCAAATTGTAAACGGTTTTTTAAATTATTTCCAAGAGGCTCGCTCGGCTCACCCAGCAGTGAGCAGGCTGACGCAGTCACGTTTGTTTTGAAAGGACACCGTGACTGTCGAAGGAAGAGGGCAGAATTTGGCTGGCAGATCACTTGGTCATATTCACGGCAGAGCCACATGGATGTCTGAGGACATGTCTGAGAGGTGCCTGGTGCCATCTGTCACGGCAAGAAGCCCCAGTTTCTCCAGCCAAAATTCTCCATCCTGAGACACGACCGCGACCCTGTGTCTACAGTATTGGGTTTAATCATTCAGTAACGTGTCCGTGTTACTTTTGTTACCAAATGTTGCAGCAGGCTGCCGTGTTTTTGAAGAAATACATAATACACTCCAAACAGGGAGGAGTAGACTTATATCAGTGTCACTCAAAAAAAATACAAAATAACTAAATAAATTCTCAGGAACAGCAAAAAGCTACTGTTATATTCTGTTTGCTAGCCTTATGATTTAGTCAGGTGGGGGGGTTTGAACAAACTTTCTCAGTTGTTGAGTTATGAAACACTTACAGTATATATTTTTACATTTTGGTGTTAAAATCTGAAATTACAAGTTGTGGAGGTCAAATATTTTTTAATGAAACAATTTTCATAGTGGAGTCTTCTCCTGTTGGGACTTCATGCAAAGCACTTGATTCAGCAGGCTCCTGATTGGCTCCATTGATACAGGCACTTCCCGCAGGGGCACACCAGACTCTTTAATCACATGACCAAGCCAGCGAGACATAATTAGTGGGACATAATTAGCCTCTTCCTACTAGGGGAAAGGGTGGCTTTGAGTTTGCCTGGGTTCGTTGGGTTACTGCTCCATTAACTCCTCCCAGCATTGTGCCAGACAACCCAAAGCCTACCCATTGTAATCTGTCTGACATACAGTACACTTCTCTGCTGATTGACTGGATGGCTTGTGAGGTGTAAAATAGTCATTGATTCCCTGGCAGGAGAACACACTTCAACTTCAGCTGCAGTACTCATTGAACAGGTGCAAATGGCATAGTGCTGACTTGAGAGGCGCAATTTGCAGTTTCTAAAGTGGCGAAACCCCCCCAAAAAAAATTACAAATAAATTTAAATACATTTTAAATACATTAAAAACAGGATTGGTACTGTGTTTGGAGCTTAGCCACTTGGTCATAACTAGGCCCGCACGGAATCTACATGCACAGAGAATCCGACGAAATTCCGCGGAATTCGTAAACGTTGTACAAATCATTCCGAGTTTGTGCGAGAGTTGTGTATCATTGTGTAACATGTGGCAGATGACAAACAATTAGGAAATCAGATTTAGGCTACTACTGAGGAGCTAAGGAGGCGTCATTATTTCTACAATTATTACGACAAGGGACATGGCAAATAAATTCCCCAATGTCATTTATGAGGATCTTGGGGAGTGTTATTTTGTGAAGTTTGTCAGCACTCAGTGGATCCGTCAGGTGAGCAACGCTGCTGGAGCTTCTCACGTCACTTTGACCAGAGATTAAGCTGCTACATTTTATAATCTCTCTCTATGGGCTTTCCTTTGACACAAAAACAGGAAGGAGTGGTTTAGGTAAGCTTCAAGTAGCTTGCTAACATACGTAGGCTACTGAATTCATTCAGAAATTGTCAAGAAGTTTGCTGTTGATCAACACTTGACAGATTCGCAATCACCCTCACAGCGATCATCTCCCTGGGATCGCTATTTCTGTCACTTTAGTTAGGTAGCTACTTAGCTAATATCAATGTTCTACAAGAAAGTAAGCCTGGCGACTGGCAATGTTGGGAATAACATTGCAAATCTACCAGTAGGCTAGTGCTTGTGGGGCTCGATCCGGCGGAGGTAGCCTCAGCCTCTTCTACTGGTACTGGTAGATTGCACACATGCACAGGCTTGTGTTCACGAATCGGCCCAGGTGACTGAGATAATCCTACTTCCCGTGACATCACACACCTTAGTTCTGACTGTGCAGTCTCAAAAGTACAGTCAATGAAGACATTCCGTCATTCCATGAGATGTCTCTATATGTCTTAAAGCAACTATAGGCGATTTTGCACAGTAATTTCCTGTAATGTTTTCCATGTTCTGAACCAGTGTTACAGCGCACTTCAGCTATGTATAACTGGCTCCAGTGAAACACACTGATTGTTTTGTTAGTAGTGCTGTGCTAAAGGATATGAGTTACCGTCTGAAGCAGAGTGACTTCCATGGCCTGAGGGTGATGAAGGTGAAGATTTGCTGTTATTTGCTGTTCTGTCTGAGACCAGCTGAGTTAATTATGGAGTGTTAGTCATGGATCTTTGGACAGGTTTTTTCAACAGGTCAAAACATTATCCCCAGCTACCCACTCCAGACACCCATGACCCGCCTGTCTGTGACCCCGTTCCTATACATGACTTTAACAACACTGGTTTGTGTCATTTGTGTCGCTCTGCAATATGAAGGAGGGAGGACGGAAGTCTTTTTGTCTGGAGACTTCCAAAAAAAGTTTAAATTTTCATTTTTGCTTTCTAAAGGAAACAAGACACCACTGAATATGCAATATTGTTAATACTGATATTGTTACGCAATATTACACCAAGTTACTCTGATTTCCACTTCTATAAGTAGCTCTGAACAGGAGCAATTTTCTTCCAAGTGATTGTAATGCAATGTAATGTAATATTTTTAATGGTGTGGAATCTTTAAGCTCTGCTTTTTGCTTGCTTTGTAAAATGGCGTTCATGAAAATTTGACAGCAGAACTTTCTGCCAGCTGACCAAAGTGCAGGCAAAGTGCTGAGATCACAAAGGAGAGGCCTCACGCCTCCTCGTGCTGTCCTTCCTTCATTAACATGTTCCGGAATGTCCTGTTGTTGTGTACAATACGCATTATTGTTATCTGCAGTGCTGGCGGCCTCCCATCTCCAGAGAACTGGAGAGGGGGTGAAATCACTGAGTGCTATTTTTGGCAGCGTAGGGAACAGTATATATCTGAGGCGCAGAAATATTTTTACCTCAGTTTAACCTTTTTTTTTATTTTATTTTTTTTACCTCAGTTACTGAACCAATAGGAGAAGGGGGTTTGAAGAAAGCCTTTTGTTTCCATTTCTCTGGGTGATGGAGATAGGCTTGGATTCCGTTCCAGACTCCGGGAGGGCTGCTCGGTTTTGAGGCGCGGCTGTCTCGGTGACACGCTGGGACTCTTCCCCGTTATCACTGCCGCCGGCGCCGCTGCTACACAGCCGCCCTCTCACACTCGCGCTCTCTGCAGCATCACGTTCACAGGTACAAACCCACAGCTACCAGAAGGAATTTCACGTGAGGCAGGGGAGGAAAGAAAAAAGTGCTATGCGTTGCCATGGCAGCATTCCATCGCATCCCTCAGAATTCAATCAGTGTTCTGCAAGGGGAAGCCTAACTGGAACGCTAATGATCACATGGATCAGAGAGCCGAATCTTTTTTTTTTTTTTACGTCTGCACATGAGTGCAACATCTCCTCACGTGCCTGTCTGTTCCCTAGGCCCTACAAAAATAGTTTTTTTTTCCCCCTTGCAATGTGCACGCAGTTCAAGAGTGAGCGGGGATCTCTCCTTACTCTAAAGAGCTTGCATCTCAGGGACTTCAATCCATATCGCAGTCGCAACTGCTGCAATTGTTTGTGTCGTTTTGATCTTCTTTCAGTTCTCTGGAGATGCCAATGATGACAGCGTGTCACTGTTCTCTCACGTGCGGCTGACTGTGACAGTTTTTCAGCAGGTTGAGGGGACAGGCTGACTGTTTCCAGTATAACAAGCCCTCTAGAAAGAACAGTTTCTTCCTGTCGCACTCTCAAAATCGTTGTGTCACACTGTCATAAATAGAGAAATGAAAAATCCCCAATTTGTTTATGTCAGACATTTCTCATATTCTGAGGTTTCCTCATACTCAGCCTGAAATGAAAGTATTTTCCCACATTATATAAGCCAATAACTACAAAGATTCTTACTAATGCTTCATATAAAATCAAAAGGATAATTTACAAACTCATCAGATCTAATTAAACAGAAACATCATTTCATACTGTATATTAAGTATCTCACATTTTAGCCTGGGAAAACACTCTTATTTTTCATAAAAAAGGTGGCCATGGCACCTGAGAATTTTTTCTTGCTCTCGAACACAATGACATTTAATATATGGAACTGACAAACGTCAATACATAACTTTACTGTTACATTTACAAGCATGTTATATAATGGAGATGGGTGTGAAGGGTCACATCCGCTTGCTTAATCCAACCGTGTTTAATTAGTCTTCCTTTTTACCCATAATGATTTTAAAAGGCCATGACTGCGAGTGATTTGCATCGTTCCAAAGACGTTCTAAACTTGGTGCTGTCAGCGAAGATGGACGTAACGCATTGCGTTACATGTGCTCAGTCTGTACCTCAATCAGCCAGGCCCCTCTTGTTTGAAGCCTTCAGCATGAGACCCCTAACACTGGCCCTGTCATGTGACACCAGGCCAGAGAACATCTTGGCAGGGAGGAGACGGTGCCGAGGGTTCCTCCCCATGGAAGGCCGTGGGAGCCAAGCTGTGAGACCCCTTGCGCCGATGATGTCACTGCGGCCGAAGCATTCTTTCGGGCTGGAGAGAATGCATCTGGATCACATGCCTGGGATTCCTCGAGCGAATCCTGACCCCCTGCAGCTCCTCACAGGAACTCTGTGACCAATTATAACGGATGTGTCACATACCATGGCATAGGCGGGCCTGGTGGTCTTGGCTGGGAGCTGGGTGATGGTGAGGAAGGGGACATAATTATGCTGGATAATTCATTGATTAAAATTGCAATTTTGGGAACTGACCCTCCTCAACTGAAGCTTTTTAAAATTTATTTCTTAAGAGAAAATACACACACGCACACGCACATACATTCAATGAATCCAGGAGGAAGCTTGTTATTCCAGTACATGTTATAGCATGTTAGCACCTATAGCTTGTAGGCATGTTCCCTATTCCAAGTAAAGAGTACTATACCATAGTAGTTATTAATGAGTTGAACTGAAGGCTTGAGTTAAGGACAACCCATGAATGAAGAAACAATATATTTCATACCTGGCACATGGTGATTGAGCCAAAAAACTGCACGTGTAATTTTCTCAATGAAAATGAGAATTACCCACTCAATTTTCATTCATGGTGCATGCTGTGAGTGTGATGTGTACATCAAAGTTTGATGTGATGCTTAGCTTGGCATAAATGCAGTTGCTATTGTTTAGCAATGTCGTCAAGCAGATACTGGCAAGTTTTCCTGCTACTATGTTATTTATAATTCCATAAGCCTATGATTTATATGCCATTACAACTGTTGCATAATAAGGGAAGGGACAAAGTGTTCACTTTTAAAGTCAACAGCTCGCCCAATCTGGCGTTCAGTCAGTGGCAAGGGACACTCTATTCATATCTGCATTAAAACAGGATTTGGGTATTACTGATTGCAGAGGTTGAAGAGTGTTGGTCATTTTAAGTAACACAGCATGAGACCGATTATAAATAAACTGTGCAATCATCATATTACTGTGAACTCTCAAGTTATCAGCGTATTTCTGCCACAGCAGAGCATGGAGCCATCTATTCTTCAAACGTTCTGCACTCTGATGACCACTTCTGGGCACCACACTACAAAAAAAGGGAAACTAACTTGGTTTCTAGGATGATTTGTCAAAGTTATGATGAAAGACTTGAGATAATTAATCTCTTCCAGCTTAGTAAAAGGAGATCTGATGTTTTTGAATTTGTAAAAGGGATTCACAAAGTATACTACGGTAGATTTTCCAGGGGAGTTCTGTCAGTACAACATGGGCGCAAATAAGCGAAAGGTCAATTCTGTTCAAATATCAGGAAGTATTTCTTCTGCACAGAGAGTTGCCAATGCGTGGAATAGCTTGCCATGTCATGTAGCGGAGGAAGAGGCCCTTGGGGGTTTCAGGTCCAGGCTTGATGTAGCGTTAGTTTGTAGGTAAATGGTGAGTGTAGATAGGCTGAATGGTGCTAGCTGAGATTTTACATCATGTGGAGTCTGTGGTGTATTTACACATGTGGCGGCATCATCAGCTGAAACGCATGAATCCTTGTTGTTTCAGTAATGGCAGTTCTGCTCACCACTCAGGCAGACACCGGTGAAGTCCTCGACGAAAAAAAATGACGGAAAACAATTTATTTTCAGCAAGAGTTTTACGGGTATGTCTCAACGTGCTACGCACAGGCATGGTTGAATCATGTTTCCATTTCTTTATTCGTAAAGATGATGAATTCATCAACAGATTATTTAGGTCGAGATGCCACGCTGATAGAGACACTCAGCAGTCGTCTGCACACAGTCTGTCCATGGGTCAGTGTGTGAGACAGACTGCTCACGCTCAACCAGTTATGTGCGAGAGGCATGACTCAAGCCAGGCATGATTTTGACACATCGGCGGACCAACGCATTTTTATCGCAGATTTTAAAATGGAACTTCACAGTAAAATTAGACATCCCCAAATCAATTCGCATTAGAACGCCCACATCGATTTGCCACAGCGATTGCATTGTTGTCATTTCTTTTGTGCGTCATTTTGAAATGCATGTTATTGTGATGGAGACTTGCAGCCCGCTTCTCTCATGATAGAAGCTGAACTATCGATCTGCAGGACAGGGCCAAGGTCGACAGAAGGCATGGGGATTGTATATTATAGCGTGCTATCAGTTGAGTTTAACCCTACTCTATGGGGATGAGACACAGACTCATTGCTGTTTTTTCCATGGTAGCCCCACCACCTATCAGACTGAAGCAGTACTCAGAAGCTGTTCAGGAATAACTCCTCCGTTTCTCTTACTGATTATTTGTCTCCATAAAACATACACTGAAGATTTAAATGGCTCTTATTGCATTTTTTCCCCTATAAAACTCTAAATGTATTTTCTTTCCATCCAGTTTACTTTGTTAATAAAAAGATTAAATACTGCCAATTGGGCAAATATTCTTTAAACCAATCATGGGATTGTACTTATACTGTAAAACGCATATCCCCCCTCCACAAAAAAAAATCTGTTAAACAGTCCGCAAAGCACTGTATCCACACACAAACTGTGGAGATTTATATTTTCCACATAGTTCTTTTTTTTTTTTTCGATGCTACTTTGGTGTCGATTACAGTAATAGTTTTGTTACCTGTTGTTATAGAAAATTTTAAAAAAAATGAGGATAGTAGCATGCGAGTGTGAGGCAGATAGATCCATTCTCTGTGCCTCCCTCTGAGTCACAGTTCTGACCAGTAGTGTGAGATTACCCTGCAGGAAATACTGTAGGGGGGAACTGTACACCTTGTGACGTTAATACAGATGAGGGTGTCAGGTTCTGGGTTCTCCTTGACCTATCAATAAACCATGCTGATTGGTCAATTCAGTTCATTCAATTGCATTACATTTTACTTGTTTGGTCTAGTCCTGTCCAGTCTAGTCCTGTCCAGTCCTCCAGCATTGGAAACTTCTCCCAGCCTCCGGGCGCATGCACAAACAGGTGGCTGGTGGGAAATACTGCGAGGTGTCATTCCACAAATCTCTCTAGTTTACCATTTACAAGCCACATTCGTATGTCTCCCTGTGTTCCAACTTCTGCCCTGCACTGGGAGAGGTAGGAAGAGAGAGAGAGATGATAACACAACACAGCACAACACAACACAACACAATACAGCACAACGCAATACAGCACAACACAACACAATACAGCACAACACAACACAATACAACACAGCACAACACAACACAACACAACACAATACAGCACAACACAACACAATACAACACAGCACAACACAACACAATACAGCACAACACAACACAATACAACACAGCACAATACAACACAACACAACACAATGCAGCACAGCACAATACAACACAATACATTAGTCAAATTTTATTGGGGCTACTTTATTTTAGCATCAGTTGAAATATAGAATTTAGTGGCAGGCTATGTTTTTATTTTACAGAATGAGTCTCATATTTGTACAAACACATTACAAGGATGAAATCTACCAATCGAAAACATGCCTTTTGTTGAGACACACATTATGTGAAATAAAATGTGATGCCACTTACTAAACTGTTTTCACCGTGTATGAGTAAACCAAAGGACACAAGTTCAACCAGTTCATCAGCAATGTCTTCTGATCCAAAAGTGGAATTTATTTATACTTTCATTGTTAAAAATAATATAACACTTGGGTGGCCACTTACTCAATGTGTGAAGACGAGGATTATTCACGTCTCAAGCGCACAGGCCAGTAACTGGAGCAGAATGGTTTACTGGACTCTCGGCGAGTTGTCATTTCTCACACAAAAGGAAGAATTTATTTCGATTCTTCATTAGTTCTCTGTTACCATTCACCGAAAAGTAAAAGGAACAAGGTTAACTCCACTGGGATTTTCAGTGTCGCCTCGCGCCCCTAATTACGTTCAAAGCGACGGGGCTCAAATGCTAAACTGCTCAGCTAATTATTAAAAAAAGGGGGACACATTCTGAAGAGGGTTCGTCCAGCGTGTCGCCTAGCTTTCCAAATTCGATGGAAAGAGAAACAGAAAAGGGAAGAATGAGGAGCAAGTAGAAGGGAATTGGGGGGGGGGGGGTGTGGGGGGTGTGGGGGGTTTTGTGTTTCCTCCTAAGGTCTCACACAGGCCACTAGGCCTTTTTCATTCCTTCATTAAAACAATAACACCAAATCCCACTCATTAGGGGTGGGTGCTGGTGGAGAAGATGTAGGAATGAAAGCTCTGTAAGGCGGAGACGGAAATGGACAGAGAAGAAGGGGAGGGGAAATAATGCTCACGCTGTTGCTAGCCTGTCACACATAGGCCCTTCAGTTTCAAAAATAACAAGGCCTTTATTTATTTACAGAAAACAGCAGGGAGCCAGGCCCTGTAATATATCATGCAAGAGACTGCACTCTAGCACCATGTACATTTCTCAGAAAATTCCACTTTGATGTAAAGGGCGAATTCCCCCAAAAAACGTAATCAATTTGTCTGAAGTGCTGTACATTCAGGGTTTCAGAAATAGGATGTGTTCAATGAGTACAAAGTAATTGAATTCCGCCAGGTAAAGTGGATTATAGTCCTGTTTCAAATGGAACTGACTGAGAGCCTGCTGCACTGCACTGAAAACAGTATGTTTCTGTCTTCTCCTCTGTCTTTGCCATTTGCATTGGGGCCATGAAAATGTGGCCACAAAGGGCATCTTAAAAAGGGCTGAGTTTATCAGCCACACCCCAGACTCAGGAACTGTTCAACCCAAGGCCTAAGGTTCTGGCAAAGAGTGGGGTAACAGTAGCTACCAGGATGAACTGGAGTCAACACTGCATACAGCCATTAAATAATTTAGACTTCCTAATCGTTGGAACAGATCGAGTATTCCGGTAACATTATCTTTAAAGACTCCAGAGCTTAAAATGAAAGTAAACCCTTTGTAACTTTGTTAATGATATTAACTAGGCATATTATATTCTGAGACTGACGTTGTTCAATGGCCGTTGTTTGTGATCATAATTTTCCATAAACAAATACCCATCATATGTTAGGTTTTCAGATGGACATTACAAAATACTAATAATTTTACTTATTTCATAAAACAGTGTAATGAACATGCTGTGACACGCTGAAGTGGATGAATCTATCCAGAAACCTAAATGAAACTGATATACAGTCAATATTGAGCAGGTAGGTAGCCTATGTATTTGTCCCACATTTTCCAATAAATGCTGTGATCATAAATTGTGCCACCCATTCACTTAAATTGAGTTTAACTGCATTAAACAAACAAACTCTACTGGGAAAAATTCTTATTCTACATAAAGCACAAAAGCAAGCATTATTGAGGATCATTTGAGAAAACATGCTAAAAGTGTATGTATATTTCTGCATCAAAGAATATTCATATAGACTTTTACAAGACAAATATATTTTTATTTGCATATTTTTGTATGAATTTTTTTTATTTTTATGTTTCGTGATACACTGCTAATATTTGATTGATTTCCATCTCAAAAAGTTTACATTTTAAAGCACTAAAAGAATAACACTTTTGCTAGGAAATTATACATGTACGTATATTCCAAGATATATTGCACTTGACTTGACCCAAGGTTGCTTTAGGCATAACTTTGACTCACTGCATATTTGCTTGAGTTAGGCTTACTCTCCACAGATTGGCCTAGGTACAGTGAATCCACAATAACACAGAAAATACTGTTGCATTGAATCATTAAATATAATTGTTTATTGAGCATTTACTGATTGTGATCAGTCCCTGTCTGCTTACTCAAATTCCTCAGATGAAAGAAAAATATGAATAAATGGCAAAGAGATTGGTATTCCAGGTAGCTTTACTGGATTTGTCTGTGAAAGTTTAACTACACATTCAACAGAGAGTACCATCTTTGTCTTCAACAAACAGTAACACCTTTGCCATCTTTCATATAATGTTGCTGTCTGTGATGCGTTTTATGAAATAATTGCTCTCCTCTAAAACAAGAACTTGACTTAGTGTTTTGCTTGTGCCCAGGGAGCAGTCCTGTAACTCCAGTAAGATAGACATCAAAGATTTAAAAGATCTCTGGTTTCTAGCAGTCACTGTCAAAATGCCAGGAATCACGTCAGATTACAGCAGCAGAATGATGATGTAAGGATGTTCAGCATATCGATCACGTTCACCTTACGGGGCATCTTCCCTGACCTCATTCAGATGGTGAGAAATGAGTCTTGACTTTAACACAATAAAGCAAATAACCAGACTGTAATAAACTGGCTTATTATGAGATAAAATAAGCAAAATCAATATTTTCCAGTTACTTTGGAATCCCAGAAAGCATTTAGGTATCAGATAGAAGCCCAAGTGAATCTGGGTTATCCTAAAGTGTATTCGCAAATCGATATTTCAAAAGCAAAGTGTGCACAAAATGAGTCATAGCTATGCTCTTTGTTGTTTATACCTTTCAAGCTATTTGTTTATAGTGTCTAGTTCAGCAAAATACTTTACATGGCTACAGGTCATAAACTACATCCATTATGACCATCAAACATATTTGTCACACATTTCACAACTTTTAAAACACTCACACATTTATCTCAGGTTCAGCATAACCTACAAGCACAGACCACCGGTTTGGTCAAACTTCTTCCTGAACTGTACGAAGTGCTTGGCTATGCCAAATATAGTAAATGCTATTCTTGTATCTACTTATAAATAATTACGTTTTCTAAACAATATTTTTGTCCTGATTTCATGAGCATCATTGATACTCAACAATTACCTGCTTCTTCAACATCCTTCTTCTACGTCATTTTAGCATAGCTTATACAGATTGGTCTTAACCATAGCTCAGAAAGAAAATCCGTTTAGTCTGAACTTCTGAAGGCTTTGTATTCTGCGTGCAACCTCCAGTTCTTCTTAATTTGAAATATTTCTGGGTCACAGAGAACAGAGAATGCTTGTAAATATGTATTTAAAGGGCATGGATTTACTGTCCTATCTACTGGTATCATAGCAAATCCTCCCACAAGCCTAACTCATGTTAGGCTGAAACAGAATTGTATTTACAGGAACTAGGGTTTCTCTCTCATGTTGACATTTGTATGCTAGTACAAATATAAAATTGGGGCTTCTTATCCAATTCAGTGCATGATTGTGTTTCTAAGACATAGTGCAAATAAAAAAATGTGAATAAGACAGATAAAATATATTTTTAAATGTGAAAATATGTGCACCAGAAGTAGCATTAAACAGTTTAATTTCTCTTAAACTTAAAAATGGTAGTTAAAATATTCAACTACCATCTGACTGAGATGGAATTCACTTTGTGAGCTTTCCACACCAGATTGGTCATATCTTCATTGCCTCCAGCAGCCAATCGAGATCAGCTAATCCACTGTTAAAGCTAGCCCTTGCTGCTATTGTGAAAAAACGATTTAGACGGTATGAGGATTGCATGAGGTAACATGTTTCTTTTCCCCCCAAAAGTCTATTAATTGAATTCTCTCATATATATATTCATTCAATACACGTTCAGTAGTGCTTGTAGACAAGCTGAGCAGGACTAAAAGGAAACCAGATAAAACAAACCAAAACAAAAACACACACACACACGCACGCACGCACGCACGCACGCACGCACACACACACACACACACACACACACACACACACAAACAGCTTGGTCATTGTTCAGTAAGGAAAGGAATGTGCTGAATGTCAGAAATTAACTGTATGAGTGGATTAACTGTATAATATTAGCCTTTTACACTTTAAATATGTTTCTGTGCATATGGGTATACATTTTTATAAAAATTTCAACCATTTTCCAGTGTCTAGCCCACCTTTCCTTCACATTTGTGATTTCAGAGTAAGACATTGGCAGCTAACTTGAGACTTGCTTGTTCAATATTGAGTCTCTCCTTTATGTGATAGATTTTTTGCCTTATTGGTTTTTTGTTTTTATTAACTGTCACACGGAACATGAATTTTATGAGCCAGGGAACATTATAGATTCTAGCTCAAGAATCCATCAAATTAGTTGTATGCTAGCACAATTCACAAAACCTTGGGAAAAAAGGTCAGTAATAAATGAAATACTAGAAACTGTTTAAAATGTGTATGTTTATAATATGTGGATTACATTGAAGTGAATTAATAATTCATCCTCACTGTCCCACATTGAACTTCAATATCAATTCCATACAATACAATATTTTTACAAAGTGGATAAACCAGCAATTTCTGCATAAATTTGCTAGCTGCCTATAGGTCCATTATATTTCTGCAGTAGCTAGCTAAAAACACAGCCCGTTTACGTGAGTAGATGGAGTAGATCTGTCATGAAAAGACATTACATTCAGGCTAGCTTAATAAGCATGTATTACACTGGCTTGCTAACTAGCAAATGCATAGCATACTTAAATGTACCTTCAAAAAGCCTCCTTAACTAGTTACTTTTTTGTTAAGACATATGAACTGTGAAAAAACAAAGGCTGTATTAAATAACAACACTGACAATAGAAGAAATATTTGAAATTATTCTATGAAGGCTTAGCTTTTGTGCTTGAGGTAGCTTCATGTAGGTAGCTAATTTAGGCTATATTCTTTTCAAAGTCATTGTCTATGAAACATATGAGATGTTGATGAAATGCTTGATGGAAATTGTATTACAAAATCAGAATGCAGGTTTTGCTAAGCACAATGGAATCATAAAAAACATTTGATTTTCCAGGTATTTGCACATAAAATAATGAACGTAAAAATGACATGAGTTTTAATACTTTAAGCCTAAAGTATTTGCGCTGAGCAATGTGTCTATATTATTTTTGAATCATTTAACGTTACTTAATTTTTATATAAGAGGGTATATTTACTGACACAATTACCTATTTTTCTTTGTCATTTAGTTTCTGTATTTTCATATCTCTGCATCTGATATTCTTTCCATAATAGAAAGCATGCCAACATGCCTATCATCTTGCTTGTAATTTTTATACATTATTGTGTTATCACTTTAATGTATGCACCAGTTACCTTGTCATTCTGTTTTTAAGTTGTCAAATAAACACACACACACACCACACACACACACACACACACGTATACACGCACGCACACCACGCACACGCACACACACACACACACACGCACACACGCAGACATGCAGACACGCACACACACACACACACACACACACACACACACACGTATACACGCACGCGCACACACACACACACACACACACACACACACACACACACACACAAAAAGTCCAGGAAACTATGAACCATCTCTGATTACACACTGATGGACCCAAACCAGAATTCAGGTTACCCATCTGGCTGAGGAGACAGGAAATGAGTTGACTTGGTTTGTAATTTAAAAATACTTATCACAAGAGTATACCCTAAGGAAAGACATGTTGGGCATGACAGGTCACCTCCCTCCGAATGCTTCACAGTCTCTCCTTCTCACAGCACACAGGGACAAGGGCAACCCACAGGACACTGTCCAGATAAGTAGATGGAAAAACACTTCCGTTTGTAGAAAGCCCCCTCCCCCTTGAATTTAATTTATTCCCAGTACACAGGACTGCTTTGTCTAGGGAATACTGCGAATCCTGAGAGTGAACTGCTTTTTATTGCCAAATCAGTCTTCTATTTGAAATTAAATTACATTACAATTCATGTTATTACTTTGTGATGCTTGTGTAATCTCATATTTCATGTGTTAAAAAGCACTGATTTGCAGTCTCTTTACATAAGCACATTACACACACATGTACGCACACACACACACACACACACACACACACACACGCACACACACCACACAATATTCAAGTCTTTCCATAGCCGAAGATACTTTTGATTCTGTGACAACTCCGTTTATTCAGAGTGATGACAGGGACAGAGGAAACGTTCAGCAGTGAAACCTGGGTCATAGAAGAACAGGAAGCTGAAAATCTAAAACAAGCAAACAACAAATCCTCCGACCTTGAAAATGGCAAGGCTTTCTGAAAGGGTTATAAATTGCATTACTGAGTGTTTATTGAAAACAGAAAACATTTTTTTTAAATGTCACAGATGACCACCTTAACAGTATTTAATTTAGTATAACAGAACTTAGTATTATAGATATCAGCACAAAATTGCACAAAGCCATGATATGTCCATTATCTCCTGTACATTTTGAGATAAAGTGCCCATGTATTGAAGTTTGTAAGAATTTTTTGTCGTACATTTCGCTCATCAGTCACATGTCACTATGTACGTTCCACAAATATTGGTGTGGCTTCACCATGTGATTTTAAAACCCAAACCTTTGTCACAGTGAATAATAATTCAAGTTCCCAGGCTGCCACACCTGCCCGTGCTGTGCTGCTGTTCTTTAACATATAAACAAGTATCCCTCTGCCTGAAAGAAGACTTCAATCAAGGCTTATCCCTCTTATATTTTCAATAACATCCCAGCTGTTCCTGTTGAAAGAACGGCCTTGTCTTTTGAGAGTGCCAAGGACAGCTGCACCTGGTGCAGGTGTGGGAAACAGGTTTAGACAGGTTGATTAGTCATTCAGGCACTGGTTACTGGTGCTCAGTAGCGCAGGAGACAGGGGTAGTGAGAGGTTTTCCGGTAAACCGCGTTGAGGACGCGGGAGGGATGGGATCACCTGGAGAACAGGATACGCTGACTTCACCATCAAAGCTAACTGAGACCATCCGAACAGGAAGTCCCGGTCGGACAAACCCCTCTGGAGCTTCTGCGGTTTCATTTCCTCCTGTCACTTATCCAAAACAACTTGTCATTCCCTTTGGCTGGAGTCAGTATTGGTTTTGCCTTAAAAATAGCAGTAGATGCTTCAGTGTTTCTGCATTCATTTAAATGCTATAAGATCTCTGTTTTGAAGTGTGCAACTCTGATCTCATCATGATGAAAGCACTTTGTGAGCACTGGTTGGAGGTGATATGCATGTTGGATTTTACCTTCAAGAATCTTTCATGCTATCATGAAGGACAAATTCTTAAAAATGAAATTTCATTGCATTTTATCATTAATCTCTGTATCCATTTGGCTTCTCTAAGTTCTTGGTTTCCTCTTGATCTCACCAAGTTGTGCTTTTGATGCTTTTGAGTCAGCACCTTAAACTATGACAGCTGTGAATGTGTATTTTCCTGTCATTCATTGTTTTATGGCTTTAAAAACTATACCAAAAATCATAAGGCTGATAGACTTTTATCCACTCTACAAGTCTCCCAAAGATCAAAGTCACCCCCCCCCCCCCCCCAGTCCCTCCAGCCTCCTTTCCCTCTCCCTGGTTGTTTCTTGTGTTTCTGTCAGAACGGCTTCCTGCTCACTCCTGGCGTAGTCAAGGAAACGTTGTGTTCGGCTCAGTAGGGAAAGCCACCTAACGAGATTTGGCTACATTGGCCTCCACTGTGTGTCTATCATGCCCCAGCCTTGGCAGGCCACACAGCAGCGCGAAGAGGGACTGCCTCTTCGCTATCTTTCCCAGGAGGCTCAGGGTGGACTCGCCAATTAACCGGGCTCTGTGACTGGGAGGAAGTCTGCTTTAGCAATTTGAAATTTATTAGTCGGCCAGAATTTCCAGATTAGACAGATTATGTCTACTTACGGAAAAAGGTCTTACAGATGTTTTTTTTTTGCCCACTGATTTCCCTTCCATCTGAAAAACAACAGAAAATTCTTCCTTCTCCTCTTATTCTTTCCTCCTCTTGATTATGGGTCATTTGTTTTCTCCCTCTTTATGTTGCAGCCGTATATCCGGTGCAGTGTAATCGGCCCTTTTGCAACGTGTTTTTGTTGACATCAGCCGGAATGGTGCTATGAATTTTGTCCTCTTATCCAATTAAGAGTCAAGGAGCTGAATGGGTCCCATTGTCACACTGATGAATGGAACTTTCTAGGCAAATTTCTCCTTGTTTCCCGAGTACTGCTCTGCTCCACATCTGAATTGACTTAAAGTATTGCACTTTGCCTTCAAAAAATACGACTAATGGCTTTGGGCGATTTGCGCTTGCTAAATTTAGAGTGAAAATATTCTGAAAGGGGCAGTGTGGTTAAATTTAAAAAAGGGTCTGGAAACCCTTTTGATGCTCTGATGGAGGGATATCTCACAAAGCGTTTAACCACAATCCATATCTCGGAGAGATTTCCGAGAATGATTCCGAAAAATGATTTCCTAAGCAACTAGAAATAGGTGCTATCTATCAATCAACATTCTTGTAACAACAAGAAAAAAAGATCTCATAAGTGCATTTTTCACAGTTTTGATACACATTTTCACTCCCAAATTTTTGAATGACCCGTTGTTTCTCTTGAGTTTCTCTTGAGGCTGAAGCGTATACTGTCCATTCCTCTCATTATCTCTCTTCCAAACCAGCACAGTCCACACAGTACTACAGGAGGGTTATTGGGGGACAAGAGCATCTCTCACTGATGACAGCTGGCAATCTGTAGATCATCAGGGGTACTGATAAGAGAATGAGGTTCCATGAACCTCTTTCTGGGTGGAGCTACAGTAAATGGTCAATCGTCAATTTTTAAAAATCAAAATACTGGTGAGACACTGTTATCAGTATGACAGCTCTGTCTATTTTTCTGTTTTATGAATTCCCATTATCCCATCATTAATGTGGTGCTTTGCTTTTAGGGAATAATATAGTAGCACCCAAAGGGACATGGCTATATAAACCCACCCTGGGGTGGTACAAAAAAGCACTGCTCCAGATATAGTCTGACTATGGCCTATGCCTATGAATCTGCAACTATGTCAGCTGGTTTGAATACCCCCCGGACATACTGTACTTAGGCTACATTTAATGCTATAAACTCAAGCCCGTCATGCTGCTTTTAAAAAAAAAAAAAAAATCAATTTGGCGCCCGACACAGGGCTGAGCATATCCAATTCCCACCCCAATTTGGAATGGCCAATCATCTGCAACCGCAGCCGCGTACATTGCACGAACCACACTGCCGATTCAGGAGCGTGTTGACATCCACGGTTCTCCTCAGAAACACGTGGAGTCACCAGCTGCTTCTTTTCATACCTCAGACTGCAGCTAAGCTCGCTCGAGTCGGAGGAGGGACCTGTCATACGCATCGCCCTATGGAGCTACCGGCCACGGTTGGTACTGGCACGGTCCGGATTCACTCTGAGGTTGTGAGGCTCATCCATGCACCACAGTGTTATTTTACCTTTATTTATCCAGGTACTTCAACTGAGAAGTCAGTTCTCTATTGCAGTAATGAACTGGGGTTCAAAGACGGTACAGAATATAAGGGATTGTGTAGCCAATCTAGGGAGTATGGTGAGGTGCCAGATATAGTGTAGAGGAAATATTTGTCCAGGAAACCAGGGTTATTACCCCTAATTTTGAATAGTGGGATCGTTAATGTCCACAGAGAGCCAGGACCTTGGTTTAACGTCTAATCTGTAAAATGGAATCATTTTCTACATATAGCACTATATCATAAAACTCCTGCTAGTGCCTTCTTATGGCAGAGATATGTTTATGTATGTGTGTTGTAAGTTGGTGTTACGATACTTTCGACTGGTCGTGACACGATTAACTAATATCGTTACTACCCTAAGCTGACACTTTGTACGAACTGTTTGTAAATTGATCCAGATAAAAGCATCTGGTATTTGACCTAATGTAAAATATATGGGGCTCTGCCTATAGTGTATTTGAGTCTATTACCTTTAGCGACGAAACTACACGGATTGTACGGTGTGCAGCCGTTACATCAATCAAACATTTAAAGTGTAGCCAGCAAATGCCTCAACCTAGTCTTATATCCCCATTCATGGGGGGACTTCGTCTGTCCCCTCACAGAACTTTGAGAGAAAAGAAAAGGCGTGATAAATGTTTGTCACACCAGGATAGGCGATGCTGAGCTTCCAGTTTAAGGAACTAAGACACAGCACCCAGGTGGTGAGTCACCTTGGCTCCACAGAGCTGAATTGTTGCGTTAACTATATCTAAGAGTCAGAAATAGTAACCCTGCGCAACGTGGCTGAGTCACTTCCTAAACTCCTTAAATTCTCTAGAGCTCAAATGTAAGGAGCTCAGTGGTGTCACAATCCCCTTTATTTCTATGAAATGACGACATTTTTTTAAAAGAAAGGCAGGGAGTGGCTGTAGATGTTTACACAATTTGTAATGGAAAAAAACCTAAAACCGACAACAAAAGTAAAAAAAACATCATAATGATAAGGCATGCTGCCTGTTTGATAACCTTGCTGTAACTCTTTAGCGTCTTAAACAGTACGTGCAAATGGATCA